>CM055126.1:220759823-221272323 GCA_029206835.1 Rana muscosa
CTTTCCTTTTAGGTATTGTCTGGGAAAATCCATCTGTTCCTGGTCAAAGAGCACCTGGCACGGATCCTGAAGAGAAAAGTCAGCTATAAAAGCGTGCAGCAGATGCAAACTTTGGCTATCCAGATTGGCGAGAATGCAGAGCTCATCGATTCGTTCTCAGCTTTTTATGTAAGCCTCTTTTTTTATATCATAACCAATACAGCGACTTTAAAGACAGACTTATTTTAGCAGCCTTTTGAGGGGTCAACTTGTAGCAGATTTGTTGGAAAGTGGAAAGACTAGCCAGAGATCGTTGATAAATCCAAGGTGCAAGAATGTTAAGGAAACCTATACGGAGAAATGGAAGTCGTTGACTTCCCCTGCTGAAAATTCTAGAAGCCTGGCTGCCATGTTGATCTAATGTCTTCAGTTCTTTGGCCTGGAGGAAGCAAACAAGGTGTTTTCGCATTACCCTTCTTGTGTTAGATAGTAATTTAAGTCAGTGGCTCAGAATATGCTGAAGTCAGAGGATCAACATGATATGTAAGGTTGGCAATGCCAGGTCACTTTCAGCCTGCCCATAACCAGGATGGACCCTTACCGATAACATCAGACTGTGATGATAAGCTTTTTCTCACTGCTCATTCATTACATAGTTACATATTCTGGTTGGAAAAAGTCCAAGTTCATCCAGTTCAACCAACAGATTATGCTATCAATAATTTTCTATGTAGATAAATGAATAGAGAATGACTTATGATTATTCATGGGGAAGTTCCTGTATGTTCTAAAGTCTAAGAGCATTGTTAGTGCTCAAGAGTGAACCTGTCATAAAGAAAAAACCCACCTTGCATATTTCCTTCTCTCTATCTGAAATTAAGAATGTTCCTAAGAACAGTTTACAGAACCTGCCCTGTCTAAGAACACTTTGGGGTTGATTTACTAAAGGCTAGACATGTGCGGTTTATTTCGTTCCAAATTAAAATTCATATGAATTTTTGTTATTTGGAAATCCAGGAGTATCCGTATTTACGAATTAGAATAGTACCGAATTTTAACAAAACCGAGATAACGAAAAAAAAAAATTGAATACTTTTCGAATACTTTTCAAATTCAAATAGTTTTTAAATTCAAATAGTTTTCCAATTTACAAAGAAAATAAAATAGAATAGAAAATAAAGGAATAGAATAAAAAAAAAATGTAGGCTTACCTATAGGTAAAAGTGACACAGGAGGGTTTACAACCACTTTAAGTTTCAAACTAGATATGGTTTAAGCCCCACGGCAAAGTCAATGTAATGTCACAATAATATTGAGCAAAGATTGGGCCAAACCTAGTTCAACCCAAACCCACGGGAAACTGTCACATAATAGCAGGCCACCGACCCAATCAGCTGCAGCTGATGAAATTCTCTGTCCCTTAGCTGGGGGGAATGCTGGTGACAAAACTAACCTAGCATGGACCCATGGTCATATTTGGACACTGTCATTGACCAAATGTCGCCATATTAATTGAATGGTCAACTCGATTTGGCCAGGACCTTAGCACATCACTATCCCAAACAAGGCACAGACGAGGTTTACAAAACAGAGAGCAAATAGAGCACAAGTGGTAAAGTCCAAGTAAGAAAGTCCATTATTTGATAAAAAGCCAACTCTTTTCAAGGATTATAGAGGACCCCTCCATCAGGGCTTTAAAGAGGAAGTAAACCCCTGATGGGTTTTACTTCCTCTTTTTTCCCCTGCAAAGTAAAAGCATAATGCATACTAGCCCATTATGTGGCACTTACCTGCAATCGAAGCCCGCACTATCCCCGCTGGTGGCCGCATCCATCTTCGCCCCTCTTCCTTCCGGGGCCGCGGACTCCGGCTCCGTGACTAGCCGGAGTCGTGCGACAAGCGGGAGCCGTCAATCTTGGTACTTTCTAGTGAAGAATCGGCCCTCCGTGCCGTTTCTTCACAGCTCATGCGCCGATAACATCATCGGCGCACTACAAGGTAAATATCTCCTAAACAGCTCACGTTTAGGAGATATTTACAGTACCTATAGGTAAGTCTTGTTATAGGCTTACCTATAGGTACAACTTCCACATTGGGGGTATACAACCACTTTAAAGCATTAAAGTACAGAACAATTTACAATAATTGATTGGGTTCTGATTTCTTACGTAAAACCAATACCGTATATACTTGAGTATAAGACGACCCGAATATAAGCCGAGGCACCTAATTTTACCACAAAAAAATGGGAAAAAGTATTGACTCGAGTATAAGCCTAGGGTGTCCAGCTGCATGCCTCACTGTGCCTCACTTTGCCTCACTGTGTCCATGTGCATGCCTCACTGTGCCCATGCCTCACTGTGCCCATGCCTCACCGTGTCCATGACTAGACTGACATTTTAATATAGGAGTCTATGGAAGGGGTGCCCGGCTTTGAAAAATCGGTGCTCCCCGGCCGTAGGTCCCCTAGACAAAACTTTGCACACTTATAGAAGAGAAAAGGGGCTACATGTGTGCCAAGTTTCGGGTCCAAGGGACCTACGACCGGCCGGTACTGTGTCCCCAAATTCACCGGAGAAATTACCGTTTAACATGGGAGTCTATGGAAGGGGTGCACGGCTTTGAAAAATCGGTGCTCCCTGGCTGTAGGTCCCCTGGACAACAAACTTTTCACACTTGTAGAGGAAGAGTGAGGGTACTTGTGTGCCAGGTTTGGGGTCCAGGGGACCTACGGCCGGTCGGTACCGGGTCCCCAAAGTCCGGGAGATCAGGCGCAAAAAGGTGACTCGAGTATAAGCCGAGGGGGGCATTTTCAGTACAAAAAAATGTGTTGAAAAACTCGGCTTATACTCAAGTATATACGGTATTTATAAAAAATAAACATATCGTTTTTATTCCTCCTGTATTGAATTGTTTTGTAACTTTACTGTCTGCCCTCATGTTGAAAAAGCGCTGCACAAACTGTTGGCGCCATATAAATCCTGTATAATAATAATAATAAAGAAACTTCATTAAAATAGAGATATTAAAATGAGGGATTAGGGCACAGAGGGAGGCGTTTCTAAACAAGAGTGGCAAAATAAATTCAAACATCGAATGTGTTAATGGTGTTCATTCCGCGTCTCGGCTTCTGTAGTAAGATAAAACTGCTGCCCGGCCCTTTTCCCCAACGCCGGAATTTCCAAAATAAACTGTGTAGAGGCCTCTTAGGTTGGCTGTGTCAGGAATTCTTTGAAAGTATGAAAATGTGGGCTGCAATTTCCAAAGCACAACATCAACTCCCAATCTCTATAGGTATCCAGACAAAAGGTGCTTTCACTCCACTAATTAATCTCTTGTGCTGCTGATGTCTGGAACTACCAAAGAAATAGTTTAACCGAGAACTGTAACTGAGACAAAAAATATACCGCAGTCTAGTAACAAAGGATTTCAGTCTAACTAAAGGGCAAATTTAAGTTTTCTTTTTATTATAGATTTGCACATGAAAAAGGCAAGCTTTGTGCAAATAATTGTAATATTGGGTTTGATTTATTAAAGGCAAATAGACTGTGCAGTTTCTCCAGAGCTTAGTAAATGAGCATAAGCTCTGCTGATTTCCATCATCCAATCATGTGCAAGCAATAATGCTGTTTTTTTTTTTTTTTTCTCTTGCACGTGATTGTGTTTTCTTTCCAAAGTGAAGGTTTACCTTATTTACTAAGCTCTGGAGCAACTGCACTTGCAGCGTGCAACTGTACTTTGCAAAGCACAGTCTATTTGCCTTTAGTAAATCAACCCCAAAGTGTCTATATATCAAAAAAAATAAAAAAAATGTTTTTGTGCATAGTTTGTAATGATATAAATGCATGAGGACAGCCATGTTGTAAGCAAAAATGTGAATAGGTATTTGTAAATTTAATATAACTGTGTAGGGATACAAACGGTTTACATTTGCCACCCTATGTAGCTTTACTTGCTTTGTCAGAGTCAGAGCTGAGAGCCTCTCCACTGCTCGGTCAACTTCCTGAACCTCAAACTGATAAAACATATTCAGGGGAATTCAATAAATCCCAAACAACAATTTTCTGACACCGTGGCCCTTTAGGGTCCTTTCACACGGGGCGGATCCGTGCAGATCCGCCCCGTGAAGCTCCGCTTGCTCAGCGGGGATCGCTCCGTTGATCCCCGCTGAGCCGACGGATGACTGGGCGGTCCCCGCACACTGTGCAGGGACCGCCCTGTCAGAGCGCCGCTCTCCCCTATGGGGAATCGGATGACGACGGACCGTAGAGTCCGTTGTCATCCGATCCGCTCCGCCGACGGAAGGAAAAATAGGGCTTTCCTCCGTCACACTTTGGCGGAGCGGAGCGGAGCAGATGTCAGCGGACATGTCTCCGCTGACATCCGTGCCTCCATAGGGGTACATGGAGGATCCGTTTCAGGTCCGCCTAAAAAACTGACAGGCGGACCTGAACGGACCTCCGTGTGAAAGAGCCCTTAAAATGGCCTGTGCCAGATCCAAAAGTTCCTTTTGGTAGCTTTACCGTCATGTGCAGCAGTTTTGGTTAGTTCTCAATAGCTATACTTTTACAAATGAAAAAATAATAGATATAGCGAGACTAGGGGTAATTAAGACCAAGTATAAGTTGACATACAGTGGAACCTCGGATTACGAGCATAATCCGTTCCAGGAGAATGCTAGTAATCCAAAGTACTCGCATATCAAAGCAAGTTTCCCCATTGAAGTCAATGGAAACAAAAATAATTTGTTCTGCATTGACTTCAATGGCATGTAATACCACACCACATGCGGCCAGAGGCGGGGGGGTTGGAGAGCCTCGGAAACGTACGAAAAGGCCCGAGGACACCTCGGCTGACTTCGGCAAATCTCGGAAAGACTTTGTTCCCGAGATTTACCGAGGTCAGCCGTGCTGTCCTCTGGCCTTTCCGTGCATTTCTGAAATGACCGCTTTGGCCTGAATTGTGCTAGTTTTGCGAGACAACACTCTCAAACCTAGTTACGATTTTTAAAAATACAGTGCTCGTATTGCGAAACGCTCGTTAACCGCGTTACTCGCAATTCGAGGTTCCACTGTACAGAGACAGGCAGAGTGCCTGTCTCTGTACGCTGTGAAGAAGAGCAGCATGTGTGCCACTGCTACTTTCTCTTTTCCCCACCTGTCATTGGTTAAGGAGGCTGTCGGATTTACAAGCGATAGCCTCATAACAACCAATGACATTTAGTAGGTGAAGCCTGATCGGGAAGCTAAAACACTAGTCTGTTCTCTCCCTATGATTGGCAGTGGGCAAATTCTATAGCCAATAGCACTAGACAGCGCCAGAACACTCCGATCAGTGCTCTCAGCCTTTGGCTGAGAGCGCTAATCAGGAGTCCGTGGGCTGCTGGTTTTCCAGCATGCACAAAGCATGCACAAAGCATGCACAAAGCAAGTGGACCTGATAGGGAACTAGTGTCTGAATCCCCATCAGGCTCTGTCCACCCATCTTCAAAGCTTTACCACCACTGCTGTCTGTGTGGCAGCCGCAGGGGCAAGAGGAAGCACAGTTCTATTGAGGCCGAAGTTTTCATATGGACACTCTGGCTTCATTGCACCTCCACACTTGGTCCATGCCCCTGATTCATGTACCTGCCTACAACAGAATACAATTTTTTTTTGTCCAATTTCCTTTAGATTTACCTTCAACTATGTAGTGCAAGGGCCTGCCTGATTGCATACAATTTGAAAGTGTTTAGGTCTGACCTGATATTATATGGTTTTGGTAAATCTAAAGTAAAATTATACAAGAAAATTGTATAATGTATGGCCAGCTTAAGACACTCTATGAATTATCCTCATAGTCTTTCTCACAAATGCTAAAGCCCTAGAGAAATAAGGGCAATGTTGGGCACACTTCGGGGCTGGGCGATAGCGTGTATTATAAGCATGAGGTCAGGTGGATCAGATAATAGCAACTGTTAGACCTCAGGGGACGTCTTAGCACTGTGTCTTCTTAGCTCACCTCTGGCTTTTGGTCATGCCTTTGATTACTAAATATAATAATATATCATTACTTTAACAGCGCTCAGGTGAAGATTGGCTGAAACCTGCTTTACCAAAGGTGGCAGAAATAATTCGACTTCAGGATCTGAATGCAATTCAGCTGGAAGTAGCCACACTGGTTGAAGCCTATCCAGATATTCGGTAAGGATATTATGGAGCCGTCCCCTCAAAGGAGAAAAAAATTATAGGGGTTGATTTATTAAAAAGCAGACAGACTGGGAAGGAGGTGCTGATATCACTTGGTGGGTGGGAAAGAGGGCTAATATCACTGGATGAGTGGTTGAGGAGGTGCTGATATCACTGGATGGATGGTGGAAGAGGGCTGATATCACTGGATGAATGGGGGAAGAGGGCTGATATCACTGGATGGATGGTAGAAGAGGGCTGATATCACTGGATGGATGGTGGAAGAGGGCTGATATCACTGGATGGATGGTGGAAGAGGGCTGATATCACTGGATGAATGGTGAAGGAGGGCTGATATCACTGGATGGATGATGGAAGAGGGCTGATATCACTGGATGGATGGGGGAAGAGGGCTGATATCACTGGATGGATGGTGGGAGAGGGCTGATATCACTGGATGGATGGGGGAAGAGTGCTGATATCACTGGATGGATGGTGGGAGAGGCCTGATATCACTGGATGGATGGGGGAAGAGGGCTGATATCACTGGATGGATGGTGGAAGAGGGCTGATATCCCTGGATGAATGGGGGAAGAGGGCTGATATCACTGGATGAGTGGTTGAGGAGGTGCTGCTATCACTGGATGAGTGGTTGAGGAGGTACTGATATCACTGGATGGATGGTGGAAGAGGGCTGATATCACTGGATGAATGGTGGAAGAGGGCTGATATCACTGGATGGATGGTGGAAGAGGGCTGATATCCCTGGATGGATGGGGGAAGAGGGCTGATATCACTGGATGAGTGGTTGAGGAGGTACTGATATCACTGGATGGATGGGAGAAGAGGGCTGATATCACTGGATGGATGGGGGAAGAGGGCTGATATCACTGGATGGATGGTGGAAGAGGGCTGATATCACTGGATGGATGGTGGAAGAGGGCTGATATCACTGGATGGATGGTGGAAGAGGGCTGATATCACTGGATGGATGGGGGAAGAGGGCTGATATCACTGGATGAATGGTGGGAGAGGGCTGATATCACTGGATGAGTGGTTGAGGAGGTGCTGATATCACTGGATGGATGGTGGAAGAGGGCTGATATCACTGGATGGATGGTGGAAGAGGGCTGATATCACTGGATAGATGGTGGAAGAGGGCTGATATCACTGGATGGATGGTGGGAGAGGGCTGATATCACTGGATGGATGGGGGAAGAGGGCTGATATCACTGGATGGATGGTGGGAGAGGGCTGATATCACTGGATGGATGATGGAAGAGGGCTGATATCACTGGATGGATGGGGGAAGAGGGCTGATATCACTGGATGAGTGGTTGAGGAGGTGCTGATATCATTGGATGGATGGGGGAAGAGGGCTGATATCACTGGATGAGTGGTTGAGGAGGTGCTGATATCACTGGATGGATGGTGGAAGAGGGCTGATATCACTGGATGGATGGGGGAAGAGGGCTGATATCACTGGATGAGTGGTTGAGGAGGTGCTGATATCACTGGATGGATGGTGGAAGAGGGCTGATATCACTGGATGGATGGGGGAAGAGGGCTGATATCACTGGATGGATGGGGGAAGAGGGCTGATATCACTGGATGGATGGTGGAAGAGGGCTGATATCACTGGATGGATGGGGGAAGAGGGCTGATATCACTGGATGAGTGGTTGAGGAGGTGCTGATATCAGTGGATGGGGGAGAGACACTGATATTGCTATTACTGGATGGGGTGGGGAGAAGGTGCTGATTTTACTGGATTGGTGAGGGATGGAGGCACTGATATCACTAAATAAGTTGTTGAGGAGGTGCTGATATCACTGGATGGATGGGGGAAGAGGGCTGATATCTCTGGATGGGGGAAGAGGGCTGATATTACTGGATGGGTGGGGGTGGAGATGCCAACATCATTGAATTTGGGTGTGAGGAGGGGCACTAATATCAATAGATTGGTCAGGAAAGAGGTGCTGACATCACTGAATGAATTGGGGAAGAGACACTGATATCATTGGATGGGTGGGGGAACTGAAATTATGGGTCCCCCCTCCAATGCATGCTCTGAGCCAATGTGGAAGGTTTACAATCTCCACAACTTTATTGTGTTGCCACCAATACGGCCCATAGAAAGTGTTAACTACGTTTGTATTTTTACTGCTCTATATATCAAGGATTGTGGCTGCAGAGCAATAATGGTAAACCCAGGCATATTGAATAAAGGTAATGATTGATCAGTTGAACAAAAAAAAATAGCTTTCACTTTCAACTACTTTTAACATTTAGGAAATATTAGACGTTGACAGTCTGTATACATTCCCCAGCTTTAACACAACACACCACTAAATGTCTCCAGATGGCATTGCGGTTTTACGAAGCAGCCAGCTGACTTCCCGGAAAGAAGGGCTTTATTTGGAAGTCAAACTGGAGATCTAATTTCCCACGAAATGCAATTCCCTCGGCTGGCCAGATGAATCATTAGTTTGGTGTGCTTCAACAGCTGATGGATTCTTTTCTACTGGCATTTGCTGGTCTTGGCACGTTTCTCTGTGATACACTCAAATTCTGTAGAAAAACAAAACAATATAGCAAATAAAATCAGCCAAAGGATAATGATCTCCGGAATATAAGGGGCGCCCTGGGAATCGTTGTTTTTATACAGAAGTCCAAGGGACCTAATTTTTGAAACTGTTGGAAGGAAACTGATTCAGCCAACTCAGAGCAGCCGGTAAGATAAAGGTCCAACCCCAAAATATTGTGGTGAGCCGAGGGAATTAAAATTGGAAGCTAAACAATAAATAAAAAACAAGATCAGCTAACAAGAAGAATGCTGTCTATATACCCAACCGTCTAAAGGTGAATTCCAGGAATTACATTTTTTGCATACTTACATTTGGTCAGCTTGGCACGAAAGCAAGTATGCAGATCTGATATTCTGAGGGAGATGCTGGAGATGAGTGTAGTAGCTCATGCTACATAAAAGGAATAGATGAGATCTTCTGGGCTCTGTTCAAATGGCTTCTCCTCTGCACATTGAACACAGGGAGTTGCATGTTTGACACCTCCATCATTCATTTTTTTTTTTGTGAATACAAGACGTTCAATGATTTGATTAAAGGAGATCATGATGTCATCACCTCTGTTCTCCACCTAAACCAGCCAGAGATTCTATCGTTAAAAAAAAAAAAAAAAACAGCCAGAGAATGCCTTGTGTTCACTGAAAAAAAAATACAATACGTTGTAAGAAAGGTGGAGATCATGAACAAGCAACCCCCTTTGGTCAATGTGCAGAGAGGAAGCTTTTTGCTCAGAACCTGGAAGAGCATGGCTATCACTGTAGGTAGCATGGACTACCTTAGTAATTGTCAACTTCCTCAGCAACCCTTCAGATAAAAGATATGCATACTAACATCAAGCCAAGGTGGCCAATGTATCTATGCTGGAGTTCAGCTTAAACTTAATTCAATAAAAAAAACTAAAAATAATAATAAATTGGCTTTGGATCATCTTCATATCCAATTGTAACTCATAATGGTATTAATTTACCAGTTCCCACCTGGCCTCTAGTCAAATGACGGGTGGGCGGGACTTTCGTCGCTCTGGTGGTCGCCATATGACGTCCACGCCTCCCAGGGTGCCACACTGCAGGGCAATCTGTCACTGGCTATGTCCACCGGTCACAGCCAATGATTAATCACTGTAATACCCCGCTGCCGATACAATGTGATCACTGTGATTAATCACAGCAGATCACATGACAATTGTAAACAATTGATGGCTGGCTTCCTTTCATGCCATCCATTGTGTAAAATGTTGTTCCTAGCTGTGATTGGTCACAGTGATCACATTGTATAGACAGGGCCAATCACAGCCCATCTGTACCAAGCGATTAGCTGAGGCCAACCACAGCTAATCACAACTGAATCAGATTCATTTAGTAAAAATGGTTTCTTATGCCAATGAAATTCACTGGTATAAGCAGTCATAATGTGTTTTTAAAAAAAATACTGATCACCTTCCCTAAAATAGTACAGTGTTGCTATGGTAACATTGTATTGCTCTGGTCACAGTATGTTAAAAACAATCGTTAAAAAATAAATATATATATATATATATATATATATATATATATTTTTTTTTTTTTTTTTTTTTTACTTGCTGTCACCAGTCAGTGTCCCTTATCACCACCACACCCGTTATATGATAACGCTGTACTGCACTGGTGACAGTATGTAAAAAATAAAATAAAATTGTGAATTTTTTTTATTTATTTCTTAATTTTCCAAAAAGGTGTGACAAAAATGACAACTTCAAAAAACTTGCCACGCCTCTTACTAAATACCTTGGACTGTCTACTTTTCAAAAATAATCATTTGGGGGGTATTTGTCGTGTCCTGGTGTTTTTGGGCCTCAACAAATGAGGTAGGGCGTCAGTACATCAGGATTGATCAATTTTCAGATATATCCCATAGTTTGTGGACTCTGTAACTTTCTAACTAACTGAATAATATACACGGATTTGGGTTATTTTCACCAAATAAATGGAGCAGAATAAATTTTGGCCTAAAATTATGAAGAACAATTATTTATTTGCAAAATTGTATGGCAGGAACAAAGAAAAACAAATGAGCGCATGCGACGGTGATGTCATGGGCTGCATGCACTCTGAATATCTCAGAAACTGTGCAAGTTTAGGAGATATTCACAGTACCTACAGGTAAGCCTTATTATAGGCTCAGGCCTCATACACACGACCGGTTTTCTCGGCAAGAAACCATCAAGAAAACTGCTGGGAGAGCTTTTTGCAGAGAAAACCGTCCGTGTGTATGGTTTCTGGTCGAGAAAACTGCCAGGATTTTCGACGAGAAAAATAGAGAACCTGCTCTCTATTTTCTCGTCGGGATTCTCGTCGGCCTGTTTCCCAACGAGAAAACTGTGTGTGTGTATGCGGCTACAAGCTTATCTGTCCTCCGGTAAGCCCGCGCATGCTCGTTGAGACTTCGACGCATGAGCGGTAGCTTACAAGGGTAGTGTAGGGTGAAGCAAGATGGCGGCGACTGTATCGAATGTGATGAGCGCATGCTCGTCGTAGTCGATGACGTCACTGCGTTCTTGCCATTCAAAAGAACGGCGGTTCTTTTGAATGGCCATCTGTATGCACGGCTTGGCAAGAAAAGCTTGCCAGGAATCTCGTCAGGAAAAACAACGTTTTTTTCCTGACGGGATTCTCGGCCGTGTGTACTAGGCTTTACCTGTAGGTACAAGTGATGTAACAGAGTTTACAACCACTTTAATTTGTAGAGGCAGATCTGCTGACAGCCTGAAGCCCTGTACACACGATCGGATATCCTATGGATTCTAATCCGATGGTTTTTTCCATCGGAAATCCGATGAAACTGTCTTCCATCAGTCTTGCCCACACACCATCAGTTAAAAAATGGACCGTTTCAAACGCGGTGACGTAAAACACTCTGATGAGCCGAGAAAAATTAAGTTCAATGCTTCTGAGCATGCGTCGACTTGATTCTGAGCATGCGTGGGTTTTTTATCCGATGGATTTCCACACAGACGATCGGATTTTGCTATCGTTTTTTTTCCCCATCGGATAAATTTAAAACATGTTCTATTTTTTCACACCAATGGAAAAAAGACCGATGGGGCCCATACACGATCGGTTCGTCCGATGAAAACAGTCCATCGGACTGTTTTCATCCGTAAAACCGATTGTTGTGTGTACACGGCTTAAATATTTACTGCTGATCAGGGGCTCTGGGTTTCAGGTCACCTCCGGCAAGAAAAAACAGAGCAATCCTGGAGGCAAGTTACAGCACACACTCATTTTGGTGGCATAATTACTAATGTGGAATGTATGTTCCTTGCCAAAGAACATTCTTTTTTATCAAGTTGCTATGGGTAAAGTTCTGCTTTAAGATACATTTTACTATGTTAAGTGATTACAATTACATTTATCTTTTGCAGGAACAAGCAAATAGAAGCCATTCTGTACATGAAGGGAAACCTTTGCCGAAACGAAGTAAAGTCCATTTTGAAGACGGCAGACATGGTTGAACGAAGAGTAAATGACAAACAAAAACTTTTTGAGTCAATTAAACCTTCTTGATTCTCTCAGGAGAAATTCAAATGGTATTAAAGACTTTTTCGACGTTACGGAAACAAAATAAGCTGTTTACATTTGACCGGACTCCTACGCCAATGTAGTCTTCGGTCTCTTTTCTTAATTGGTATGAGAAGAACCAATGTGACCATCATGTGACTGGACTGTTGCTTCAGTTCTCCGTGGAAGCTATCAAACTGAGTAACAGGCTGAACTCTTTTACGTCACTTTGGGAAATCAATAGGAAAAAAAATAAACTTGTGAGATCAGCTATGACTCCATCGTTACGGTCTTGAGGGTGGAGACACAGACCTCAAATCATATATTTAACTTTTGTATTATATTTGTTTGGTTGTAAATATAATGTTAGTATCATTTACATGGCTGTGTGATATATTTTCTCCTATAAAGGAGAGTCTTTAAGTTGCTTTTGCATTTTATGTTTTTGTATTCTAAGGTTGGATTTGTTTATACATTGAGTCGTCTTTGTAAGATGGCTTCTGTGTTTTTTTTTAATTGTTCTTCTGGTTATTCATTTTTTATGCTGTTGAATCTTGGAACATGTCCTAGGAGGACGTGCAAGCTTATTCATTAGAGGAGCAATGAGAACCTGCAAAAGAAGAGTTAGGCCCCTTTCACACGGGGCGGATCCGTGCAGATCCGCCCCGTGAAGCTCTGCTTGCTCAGCGGGGATCGCTCCGTTGATCCCCGCTGAGCCGACAGATGACTGGGCGGTCCCCGCACACTGTGCAGGGACCGCCCTGTCAGAGCGCCGCTCTCCCCTATGGGGAATCGGATGACGACGGACCGTAGAGTCCGTTGTCATCCGATCCGCTCCGCCGACGGAAGGAAAAATAGGGTTTTCCTCCGTCACACTTTGGCGGAGCGGATGTCAGCGGACATGTCTCCGCTGACATCCGTGCCTCCATAGGGGTGCATGGAGGATCCGTTTCAGGTCCGCCTAAAAAACTGACAGGCGGACCTGAACGGACCTCCGTGTGAAAGAGCCCTAATTCATATCCAATCCAAAAACATCTAATCATATGCGTGTGCACAGGGTGTGACGGGTGTGTTTGGGCACGCCCTAATCACCTAGTGCACATTAGCATGACTGCTCTGTGTAGCAGCGGGGAGATGGGAAAGATCTCCCTCTTAACGGCTCACCATAAGAGAAGTGATTACGCACTTCTCCTTCACTGTGCTAGCAAGGAGATCAATGTCGAGGGCCATATACAGTATATACTCGATTATAATCCGAGTTTTTCAGCACATTTTTTTGTGCTGAAAATGCCCCCCTCGGCTTATACTCGAGTCACCTTTTTGCGCCTGATCTCCCGGATTTGGGGACCCGGTACTGGCTGGCCGTAGGTCCCCTGAACCCCAAACTTGACACACATGTACCCCCACTCTTCCTCTACAAGTGTTGTCCGGGGGACCTACGGCCAGGGAGCATCGATTTTTCAAAGCCGGGCACTCCTTCCATAGACTCCCACGTTAAACGGTCATTTCTCCAGTGATTTTGGGGACCCGGTACTGGCCGGTCGTAGGTCCTCTGGACCCGAAACTTGGCACACATGTAGCCCCTCTATATGTGTGCATAGATTTTTGTCTGGGGGGCCTAGGGCCGGGGAGCACCGATTTTTTAAAGCCGGGCACCCCTTCCATAGACTCCCATGTTAAACGTCAGTCTAGTCATGGGCACAGTGAGGCATGGGCACAGTGAGGCACAGTGAGGCATGCACATGGACACCCTAGGCTTATACTCCAGTCAAAATGTTTTCCCAGTTTTTTGTGGTAAAATTAGGTATATATTCGGGTTGGCTTATACTCGAGTATATACGGTATATAGACACACACACGCATGTGTGTTTGAGCTTTGGGGTGCACACCTATGCATCTAACAAAGTATAAATAAAGCCCAAACTTTGATTTTTATTTTAGATCAAGTAGGACAGGAGTCTCCAAACTTTCTAAAGAAAGGGCCAGTTTACCGTTTACATATGCTCTTTAACCCTTTGCTTCCTGACTTTACTGCGATCTCCCAGGCCTACAGGAATATTTCAGTATGGGGCCTACCGGGAACATGCACTATAGGAGGTTGGGGAGCACTGTAGAATGTTATTAAAGTTTTGGGGGCACTAGGGGGGGGACTGGAGGCTCTTTTGTAAGTGATTGACACTCTGCAGGGGTTGAAGGTTGTTAGAGGGACTGTGGCAAGTTGAGGGGCACTGTGGGAGGTCAGGGGATCAGCAACTGGTTGGAGGTCCAGAAGAAGAAAGACCACAGCCCAGAAGTGTGCCATGGCCAGGTGGTTGAGAAGCACCGGTCAATTCTGCGTAAAGGTCCCAAGCCACAGACCCCATTGTAGCCCATCACACACCAGCTTGTTCCCGTCTGTAGTCAGATTAATGGAATGTCTGCACAATGGAGGCCTTTGGTCTTTGCTTTACTAAACAGAGCACAGGAATATCTACAAGCAGTTCATTTAGCCTTCCAAGTGGAACAGGCATGTCCCCTTACAAAGTCTTCAGAGTGGCTGTCCCAGAGTCCTCTCCTCCCCCAAGGAGAGAATAGTCAAGACCCCTATCGGTTTTTCTTTCTTTTTTTTTTATTTACATCTGCTGATATGCAAAACCCAACCCTGATGCTTTTCAAGCGCTCCGTATTTGCACTCCCCCACAACAACCAACCAGATTCCGGCCGTTGACTGCCAATTGGTTTTCTGTTGGGTTTTTCAAAGGTGGTTTTGTACCACAGCACTTTGTCTGCAGTGTTAATTGCCAAATCACAATTACAGAATGCATTCAGATTTGGTGCTTCTTTTTAGTATGCGTGTAGTTTGTTTTATATTTTCTGTGTATGTTTTTTTTAGACTTTTTTTATACAATGTAACCAAAACCGAAATGTCTATTGTTAATAAAGTTGTGAATAAAATTTTCAACCATTTAAAAAAAAAAAATTCAAATGTTGTAAGACAATGATCGCGAATACCTCCGCGCTACCGCTACTCAATAGTGTCTAAGGGCATATGCTCACATACATACACTATACTATCAAAAGTATTGGCTTACACGCACATGAATTTTAATAGCATCCCAGTTTTAGTCTGTAGGGTTCAATATTGAGTTGGCCCCGCCCTTTTGCAGTTTTAACATCTTCAACTCTTCTGGGTAGGCTGTCCACAAGGTTTAGGAGTGTGTCTATGGGAATGTGACCGTTCTTCCAGAAGAGCATTTGTGAAGTCAGGCATTGATGTTGTACAAGAAGGCCTGGCTCACAGTCTCCACTTTAATTCATCCCAAAGGTGTTCTATTGGGTTGAGGTCAGGACTCTGTGCAGGCCAGTCAAGTTCCTCCCCCCCCCAAACTCGCTCATCCATGTCTTTATGGACCTTGCTTTGTGCACTGGTGCGCAGTCATGTTGGAACTGGAAGGGGCCATCCCCAAACTGTTCCCACAAAGTTGGGAGCATAAAATTGTCCAAAATGTCTTCGTATGCTGACGCCTTAAAGCCCTGTACTCACGATCAGATTTCCTATGGTTTTTAAACCGATGGATTTTTCCATCGGAAAACCGATGAAGCTGACTTCCATCAGTCTTGCCTACACACCATCAGTCAAAAAACCAAAATTGCCCATAGACAATCGGAATTTGCTATCGGTTTTTTATCCATCAGAAAAATTTAAAACATGTTCTATTTTTTGACCATAGTAGGAGGGGCAGAGGACCCTACTGTGGGGTGGAGGGGGGGCAGAGGACACTGTTATGGGGGGGCAGAGGACACTATTGTATGGAGGGCAGAGGTCCCTACTGTGGGAGAGGGGGGGTGATGTGAAGGGGAGTGGAGGACACTAATGGGAGTGGAGGGAGGATCTCAACCTCTGAAAGGTTGCCTAGCCTTGGTCTGTAGTCTATCTTGGAAGAGTGTGCGTTCCTACATACAGTGGGACCATGGAGAACGAACGTAGCCACCCTCTAACATTATTATTATTATTATTATTATACAGGATTTATATTGCGCCGACAGTTTGCGCAGCGCTTTACAACAGTAGGGCAGACAATTACAATTACAATACAATTCAATGCAGGAGGAATCAGAGAGCCCTGTTTGTTATAACATAGAAAAACCCAAAGATTTAGCCCTGTGGTTAGCAGTTATGACCCCGACACACGCACTAACACACACTAAATCAAATACATGGAGAAAAATGGACAAAACAGATGTTTTAAATATAAAGTTTCCATGATTTCGTGTATTCACATCACGATGCAAGTGATTGGTCCCCAGAGAGGAAGATGGCGAGCAAAGTCACTAAGGCCGGGATTTTTCGGGATTTTCTTTTCTCTGGAAAGATGATGCATTAATGCTCCAACATCATCTCCTACTGTAAACTCGCCTCTCCAGGGAGCGCCTAGGAATCTTCTGGCCTTTCTCCAGCACTCCGCTGACGATGAGATTTCTGAGAAGGGCTTCAAGTCAAGTGGAAGCGCTGGGATGAACTCTGCTTATTTATAATATAGCGAGGAGGAAACAATAGAGCATCGCATGGCCGCCTATGAACATTTCCTGACCCTTAATTGTTTATTAAAAGACCAGCATACTCTTATTGAATCCACCTCACTAGGCAAGGATGACTGCATGCAAAGCTTAGAACAACCAATTAGATCTGCAGTATCAAACCCAAAAGCAAATATTTATTATTTATAGTGTATCAGGTGAAAACAGAGGAAAAAAAGCAGAGAAAAAAAAAAACGAATGTAGCCATCACATCTAATATTTGGTAAGCTGCAATCCATTACATTTTTGTTTTGGGATTGAGAGTTGCTTTTTTTGTAGTTAGAAAGCAGAACTCTAGCAAATTTTGGCCCTCCTGCCGAGTGCCCCCACAGTAAGTTGCTTGCTATTGGGGCGCCCGAGCCAAGCAGCTGCTCTGTGTGACCATTTAGACACGGAGTTGAGGCTCCGCCCCTCTCTCTCCTCATTGGCTCACTGACTAGGGAGGTGGCTTAGCTCGCAAACCCTCTCACTACCAGGACCCTCCGTCACCCTTGCCATGTCACCATGACTCCTACTGGTTGGATGCTTAAGCACCTATTACTGCCCATAGCAACTGCAATATAGCCTCTTCTCCTTCTACTGCAGGTCAAACCCTTGCACTGACTTCTCTTCACCCCCCCTTCAAAGCCCTGTCTTTGATACACCATGCACCCTTTAGTGACTTCAGACAGGCAGATTGACTTACCAACAAAGTTCTTTACTGAAGTGATTAAACATAACAGATGAACAGTTCTCGGCAACATATTCCATACATATTCCTGTACCAAGTCCTCTAATGCCTCGTTTCCACTGAGCGGAACGGTTCGGGTCGGTACAGTTTGGAACTATTTGAATGGTCCGGTCTATTCTGGTGAGCGTTTCCACTGCAAGTCGGACCGTCAGGGGCCATTCAGGGTTTAGAAAAAATGCCTAGCGTGTCCACCAATCAGTGGAATGTATGTAGCTCCGCCCTAACCGAACCATTTCATTTTCTATGGCCCCACATCTGAAGCAGGACCCAGAATGGTGCGGTACGGTTCGGTTTTATGGCACGCTTTCATAATGGAAACACCCAAAATAGCGAACCGCACCGAACCGCACCGAACCGATCCACTCAGTGGAAATGAGGCATAAGTGCCCTCTTAGTGTGTCCCTGGTGCTCCCTTGTGCTCCATGAAGTGGTCATACTTTAACAGGTGTGCAAGCCCATTAGTCCATATGTTAATTTACCATCATGAATCCATTCTCCTTGGAACCCCACAAGGGGTGGTAAGGTGGCAAAGTGGCGATTACATCTTCAGCAGCTTCCTGAAGATGTAATCTCTTACATATTTTCTGGGAATGTGTAAAAATACAGGAGTTTTGGAAAATGGTAATAGAAACTATCAAAATAATTACAGGAGTGTCTTTAGAAGACAGAGCCACAGCCATTCTAATACTAGACATACCTATATCAGTGGAAAAATAAAAAAAAATCACTACTAAGACATCTTATTATAGCCGCGAGGGCATGTGGGCGCGAGGGCGTGTGTCCCTGTGCTGTGGAAAAGGGAGAGTCCACCAACTAGAGCACAATGGTTTGCTAGAATCGCAGAGATTCAACAGATGGAGAACCTCACGATGGCAATGAAAGATCAAGATGGGAGATACCGGACGACATAGGCACCCTACTTGAAATATAGGGAGGAGTGGGGAGGGGGTGGGGTTCGGGAAGAGAGAGGAGGGGTGAGGGTGGGAGGGTGTAATCTCTCCCGCCCTCTTTTTTCCCTTTTTTTTGTGTTTGGTTGGGGGAGGGAGGGGGGGCTTCACGGAAAAGAAAGGCAGAGGTTAAAGAGGAAAAGAAAAGTCACATTGAATTAATGAAGCATAAAGGAGGTGAGAGAATACAAGATTGTAGTCTCTTTTTTTTTGTGTTTTGATTGATATAAGCAGATGGTATAAAACGTGAAAACTTGTAATGTGAAATCTATGGAAAAATAAAGAATTTATAAAAAAAAAGACTTAATCTCTGACAAAACACGTTGGACCGAAGTTCATTGTTGTCACATTCGGTCTTGATTGCATCACATACAGCGGCGTATTTCCTGATTTTGGAAAGCACGCCGGCTCTGAGTAGTGCTCAATCTTAAAGCGTGACATGTTTGGTATCTATTTATCTGGCGCAAGACCATATTTAATATTTTACCAAAAATGTGGGTATATATTGTCTTTGTGTGCATTGAAATTCCTTAAAATGTATTTATGCGTAAAACCCTGTACACGCGGGCGGGAATCCCCTCTATTTGAAAACCATCGGTTTTCCTGACGGGATTCCTGGCAAGCTTCCCTTGCCAAGCCCTGTGTACAGACGGCCATTCAAAAGAACTGCCGTTCTTTTGAATGGCAAGAACGCGGTGACGTCATCGACTACGACGAGCCGGCGCTCGTCGCATTCAATGCCTTCCCGCACATGCGTCGAAGTCTTATCGAGCATGCGCGAGTTGACCTCGGACAGGTAAGCATACAGACGACCGGTTTTCTCGGCGAGAAATAGTCCAACAGGAATCACGACGAGAAAAATAGAGAGCAGGTTCTCTATTTTTCTCGTCGAGATTCCCGGCAGTGTTCACAGAAACCATACACACAAACGGTTTTCACGGCAAAAAGCTCTCCCAGCAGTTTTCTTGCCGAAAAAAACGGTCGTGTGTACGAGGCTTTAGTGTGTAAAATTGTGTTAGAAAATTGCTGTGCAAATGTTGTGTGACATACAAATTTGCAAAACCCACCATTTTATTCTCCAGGGCCTCTGCTACAAAAATATGTACTGTTTTGGGGTTCCAAGTAATTTTCTAGCAAAAATACAGATTAAGGGCCCTTTCAGACATAGGGATCCCGTGAGGATCCGTTCCTTTAACATCCGCTTGCTCAGCGGGGATCGCTCCATTGATCCCCGCTGAGCCGGCAGATGACCGGGGCGGGCCCTGCACACTGTGCAGGGCCCGCCCTGTCAGATTTCCGCTCTTCTTTATGGGGGGATCGGATGAACACGGACCATCTGTCCGTGTCCACCCGATCCAATCCGCAGACGGATGGAAAAATTGGGTTTTTCGTTCGTCTGCAGAAACGGACCATAGCGGATCCGGATGAGATCAGATGTCAACGGGTGTTCATCCGCTGACATCCGCAATCCCATAGGGATACATGTATGTCCGTATTTCATCCGAAAACGGATGGATGAAAAACGGACATACGGTCCGCAGGTGTGAAAGGGACCTTATACTTTTACTAGTAAACAAAAAGTGTCAGAAGAGTTTACACCAAATTCTGACCCTACCATGTGAATGTCGCAGCCAAAATCGAGACTCATCAGACCGCTCACTGGATATTTTCTCTTTTTCTGACCATTCTCTGTAAACCTGAAAGATGTTCACTGGCACCCGCCAATCATAAAGCACAGAAGCAGAACTATGTAAACAGAACTATGTAAACAAGGAAGATCGCCAATCTGACAGGAGGGAAGACATAAATTGTGTGTCTCTGCAAAGCAGGGACATGGATCCATGTCTTCCCCTAGTAAAAGCACCTCCCACAGTATAGTAAAACAGTGGATAGGCACACAGTTAACCTTTTGATCACCCCTGATGTTAACCCCTTCCCAGCCAGTGTCATTGGTACAGTGACAGTACATATTTTTAGCACTAATCACGGGTTCCCAAAAAGTGTCAAAAGTGTTAGTTAGTGTCAGAATGTCCGCCGCATTATCACAGTCACTGCCATTACTAGGAAAAAAGAAATAAGTAAAAATAAATGAAAATATCACATAGTTTGTAGACACGATAACTTTTGCGCAAACCAATCAATATACGCTTGTTGGGATTTTTTTTACCAAAAATATGCAGCTTAATACATATTGGCCTAAATTGATGAAGAAATTCGATTTTCTTTTATTATTGCATATATATTATATTATATTATATTATATTATAGCAGAAAGTAAAAAATACTATATTTTTTCCCCAAATTGTCGGTCTATTTCTGTTTATAGCGCAAAACATAAAAAAACGCAGAGGTGATCAAATACCACCAAAAGAAAACTCTATTTGTGTGAAAAAAGGCCAAATTTTATTTTGGTACAGTGTCGCACGACCGCACAATTGTCAGTTAAATTAATGCAGTGCTATATCACAAAACATGGCCTGGTCATGAAGGTGGGTAAATCTTGTGGAGGTCACTTGGTAAAAGGCATATACACAAGCGCATAATGATCTCAGTATGGAGATCAATCGTTCTGGTAAGAGGCTGAATATTTGTTCTGGAGGAATCCCTGGAACACACTTATATGCTGGTTGTCTTTTCCATCAGGATTTACTGTATAAGGACCGAGCACCTTTGTGGACTTATTTTAATTGGATATTGGATATTTTGAGGCACTTTATATCAAGTTCTTTTATTATATGTATGAAAGATTGTTTATTGATTTGAATTTTTTATATAGAGATGATTTTCTGCACTTGATGAATAATTATGGTAGCGCACCTATATAGAACAAAATAACATAGTTAGTCAGGTTGAAAAAAGAAAAAAGTCCATCTAGTTCAACCAATAAAAAAAAAAAAAAAATCATACAATCCCATGTACACAAACACAATCCTTTACACATAGTTTATCCAGAGGAAGGCAAAAAACTCCAGCAAAGAAGCTCCAATTTGCTACAGCAGGGGAAAAATTCCTTCCTGATCCCCCGAGAGGCAATCCGATATTCCTTGGATTAACTTTACCTATAAATGTTAGTACCCGGTTATATTCTGTACATTTAGGAAAGAATCCAGACCTTTCTTAAAGCAATCTACTGAGCTGGCCAGAACCACCTCTGGAGGGAGTCTATTCCACATTTTCACAGCTCTTACTGTAAAGATGCCTTTCTGTATTTGGAGGTTAAATGTCAGGGCTGGAATCAGCCCTCCCTTCTCAGTGCTCAGCTGTCGGTTAATTCCCAGCACTCATCATTCCACAGTGCCTCACCTAGTGATCATTTCCTGCTCATCAGCCAGCCCCTTCTGGCTATTTACACTGCCTGGTTCATTTCTCCCATGCCTTCGCCGTGGTCAACATATCTGAAGACCCTCTGCTGTGTTCCTGTTAAAGACTTGCCTGGCTGACGTCCCTTTTGGTTACTGATCCTGTTTGCTGTCTCCGAATACGCTGATCTCTGGCTTCCTGATTTACTGGCTTGCACGGACTACACGCTTTGATTACTGAACCCTGGCTATGTCTTGACTACGTTTACTATTTGCACCATTTTTACCACTTTATTAAAATGTGTGATTGTTACTGCATTTTCTGTCTCTATCTGATTTATTGTTCCTGACGTTAAAGCTCTTTGTAAGAGAACTGCTGATTCATGTCTGGCGCATACGCGTGCGCATTCGCGCATTCCCGGACAACAAACTCCCAGGTGGCCAATGCGCGTGCGCAACGAACGGCGTGCGCGCGCAGGAGCGTGTCGCTAATGCCAGTTGGCGCCAGACGGCCTATTTAAAGGGTGCTCTGACTCTCTACAAGTGCTGACTGGTCTTCAGCTGTGTCCTGATCCTTTGAACCCTGCTTATTACCTGCTTGATACCTGTTACTGATCCCGGCTTCCTGTGACTCTGCTTCTGGACTCTGATTTACTTGATTACTGATACCTGACTCCGGCCTGCACCTGACCTTCCTCCTGCTTATGCCTTGTACTCTGCAGCCCGCCTGTTACTGAACCCAGCTATCTCCACGACTCTGCTTTAATCGTCTGCCTGGCTCTGACACTGCCTCTGGAAACCTGCGCTGGCTCTCTATCTTCTCAGCTCTCCTGTGTCCAGTGCTCTCCTGTCTCCTGACCATAGGAAGTACTGACAAGCCACCAAGCCTGAATCTGCAAGTTGATTGGAGTTCCTCTTTAACATCCGCTGATCCTCTGAGTTCCACCCCAGCTCTTCACCTGCTGTCCTGCTGGTACCACCGAGCCTACTACTTCCACCGCAGGTTCTACAAGCAACATTCCCAGGCACTCGTGTTCCTTCTGACCCTAGCCACCATCTGTTCCACCTTCAGTGGGGCTTTGGTAGGAGATACAAGGGAGGCCGACCTCGTCATATCAGACTCCTACCAGGTACGTGACACTCTTTTTGGTCCAGACATAAAGTGTGCTCCCCCCCCCCCCCCCCAGTCCTCTGTGATAACCTAAAACATACGATTTATGTTGGTTGCTGCACCTATATATTTTCCATTTTTTATTTTCAGTGCAAAGATCCCTTTTCGCAAATTTACAGTGATTTTTGGCCATGCATTTTTTTCAGTAGGAAAACTAATCTCATACAAGGTTATTTTTACATGATATCATGTTTTCCACAATACACAAAGCCCAGGTTGGGATCAGGAAAACATGGAAATGTCCTATGTAAAAGAGGTGATCCTAGCAGAGAGGGGCGCCAAGACTTGTTTGCTTACAGGCTGCATTGTTGAATATCCAGGCTTGAGTCCAGCATATTAAGTGGTCAGTTCCAATGCAGAATGTGTGTAGTGCTAAGTGGTGCTGGAACCTCATGGGAAAGTTGAGCGCACCGACATGGTACTCTGCTGTCACCTAGTGTCCACTTTATGTAAGACAAGAGAACTTTCAGAATAGAGTTTGGACTTGGCAGTTACATGCTGTCACCTGTCAAAGAAACTCAGACAGGTAAAGGGCACAACGCGGGGGTTAACGCATCCTAAAAAGACCTGAATTATGCAGGTTATAAGCAGGAGCATTAGGTCCTTATTTAAATTGCTGTTAAACACACAACACACAAAAAAAAAGCCTAAAAAGGTAATTACAAGCATTTGCCTCCTTTTTACCACCCAAAAACAGCATTACATTTTCAGGATCCATTTACACTTCTTCATTCCCATGCATTATGGTAATCTGCATTGTGCACCGTGCATTGTGGTGTTACCGCAACTAACATTAACCACTTACAGACCGGAAGATTTTTTCCCCCTTAATGACCAGGCCATTTTTTGCGATACAGCACTACGTCGATTTAACTGACAATTGCGCGGTCGTGCGACGTTGTACTCAAACAAAATTGACATCCTTTTTTTCCCACAAATAGAGCTTTCTTTTGGTGGTATTTGATCACCTCTCCGGTTTTTATTTTGTGCACTATAAACAAACAAAATGAGCGAAAATTTTGAAAAAAAATAGAAAATGTTTTACTTTTGGCTATAATAAATATCCCCAAAAATTTCTAAGAAAACAAATGTCTTCATCAGTTTAGGCCGATACGTATTCTTCGACATATTATTGGTAAAAAAAAAAACCCAATAAGCGTATATTGATTGGTTTGCGAAAAGTTATAGGGTCCACAAAATAGGGGATAGATTTATGGCATTTTTATTATAATTTTTTTACTAGTAATGGGTGTGATCTGCTATTTTTAGCGGGACTGCGACATTGCGACGGACAAATCGGACACTTTTGACACTTTTTTGGGACCATTGACATTTACACAGCGATCAGAGTTAAAAATAGCCACTGATTACTGTATAAATGTCACTGGCAGGGAAGGAGTTAACACTAGGGGGGCGATCAAGGTGTTAACTGTGTTCCCTGGGAAGTATTTCTAACTGTGGGGGGAGTTGGCTGACTGGAGGAGGAGAGAGATCGCTGTTCCTGATCACTAGGAACAGCAGATCTCTCTCTCTTCCCCTGTTGGAACGGGGAGCTGTCTGTTCACGTTGACAGATCCCCGTTCTGGCTCTCGTTCCTGCGAGCGCGGATATTGCGGCCGCCGACACACATGCATCAGGTCCCCTGCCGTACAGTGGGCACACGCCTGCTACGGCTCCTTATAGGAGCCAACTTATACCTGTAGCGTTTTGCGGAAACGTGCCGACCTGCCGTCGTTATACGGTTAGCTGGTCTGCAAGTGGTTAAAATACGTTGCATAGGACAATCATTTTGACACGCTGAAAATGCCACTTGCAACATTAATTTAATGCCATCAAGGCAGTGATCTTCGGACGCAGCTGATCACAGATTGGGGTAAAGAGCGGCTCTTTACCACATGATCAGCTGTGTCCAATCACAGCTGATCACGGATGTAAACAGGATTTGCAAGTTATCGACAATCCTCCCCTCACGCTGACAGCACAAGAGGAGAGCCAAAAACCGTCAAATCCACACAGGGGACATCTGTACTGACAATCAGTGTCCTGATGATCAGTGCAGCCCCAATAGTGCCCAGCAGTGCTGCCAATCTGTGCCCACCAGTGCTGCCAAGCAGTGCCCATCAGTGCCGCCTATCAGTGCTGCATATCAGTGCCCATCAGTGCCACCTATTACTGTCGCCCATCACTGCCACCTATCAGTGTCCATCAGTGCTGCCTATCAGTGCCCATAAGTGCTGCCTATCACTGGCACCCATCAGTGCCACCTATCAGTGTCCATCAGTGCCGCCTCATCAGTGCCCATAAGTGCTGCCTATCACTGGCGCCCATCAGCGCCACCTATCAGTGTCCATCAGTGCTGCCTATCAGTGCCCATAAGTGCTGCCTATCACTGGCGCCCATCAGTGCCACCTATCAGTGTCCATCAGTGCCGCCTCATCAGTGCCGCCTATCTGTGTCTATCAGTGCAGCCTATCAGTGCCCATCAGTGCCGCCTCATCAGTGCCACCTATCAGTGCAGCCTATCAGTGCCGCCTATCAGTGCCACCTATCAGTGCCGCCGCATCCGTGCCGTCTATCTGTGTCCATCGGTGCAGGTTCATCAGCACACATCAGTGAATAAGAAAAATTACTTATTTACAAAATTTTATAACAGAAACTAAGAAAAACTTTTTTTGTTTAAAAAATGTTGGTCTTTTTTCATTTGTTTAGCAAAAAATAAAAAACCCCAGAGGTGATTAAATACCACCAAAAGAAAGCTCTATCTGTCTCAAAAAAAAAAATTATACAAATTTAGTTTGAGTACAGTGTTGCATGACTGCGCAATTGTCGTTCAATATGTGACAGCGCTGAAAGCTGAAAATTAGCCTGGGCAGGAAGGGGGGCGAAGTGCCTGGTAGGCAAGTGGTTAATTGAACAAGCTAAAGTTAGAAGCTGATTGTCTGCCAATCACAGCTGCACCGGATTTTGCACACGCCAGTTTTAAGGCCCGTACACACGATCGGATATTCCAACAACAATTGTCCGATGGACGTGTTTTGTCGGACAATCAGACCGTCTGTATGCTCCATCGGACAATTGTTGTTGGAATTTCCGACAACAAATGTTGGATGGCCATGCTCTCAAATTGTCCGACAACAAATGTGTTCCGTCGGATTATCCGATCGCGTGTGTACACAAGTCCGTCGGACTAAAATCCAAAGTACAAACACGCATGCTCCGAACCAATGCTAACCATAAGACAACATTAGCAGAAGTTGCTCAAAGGGTGGCGCTAAAGAGCTGAAAAACCACGTCGTTTTGTGTATGTTGGCTGAAAAACTTCTGCCGTCTGTATGCAGAACAAGTTCACGGCCAACGCCCTTCGGCCAAAAATCCACAGATTTGTCCGGTGGAAATCCGATCGCGTGTACGAGGCTTTTTAGTAAATCAAACCCAATGGTTCAGTAAACTGACCAAAAGGGAGTGGATGAGAGAAGTTCATTGTTAATGGTTTACACCCACTTTAAAGCAGGAAGCAGAATGGTGGCACTGGGCCACTGAGAGTTCCTTCTAGTTTATGTTCTACATGTAATGCAACATTTTAAAGTGGTTGTAAACTTAAATCTTTTACTTGTACCTGTAGGTAATCCTATAATTAGGTACTGTAAATACCTCCTAAACGTGCACTGCCAGAAAAAGGAAATAAAGGTCTGGTGTGACCCCTCTGACACCTCCATCCCTAATGCCGCGTACACACGATAGCTTTTCATGCCATTTTTTTAACCAACGTTTTTCTCATCGTTTTTTTTTCATGTTTCCTCTCAAGCCTGTCTTGCATCCACACGATCATTTAAAAAAACGCTTGAGGAAAACGCAGTGACGTACAACGGCACTATAAAGGGGAAGTTCCGTTCGAATGGCGCCACCCTTCATGTTAGTAAAGTTTGTTGAGCGGCGATTCGCGCTTTTCAGCCTCGTGCTTTTCAGTCCGTTACAGCGTGACGAATGTGCTATCTCCATTACGAACGCTAGTTTTACCAGAACGAGCGCTCCCATCTCATACTTGATTCTGAGCATGCTCGTTTTTTTTCCCCTCGTAAAAGCGTACACACTATCGTTTTTCACGTCGTTAAAAAAAAAACGACATGAAAAACGCCGTGAAAAAAATAGAGCATGTTCGAAATTTTTAATGGCCCGTTTTTTCACGCCGTTAAAAATGCTCTGGAGCATACACACGATCGGTTTTAATGGCCATTTTAAAAAATGGCATGAAAAACGATCGTGTGTATGGGGCATAATAGTACACAAAAAGACAAAAGAGGTGGCCCTGGGACTTTGAATGAGGTGAGAGAGGCTTAGCCAATGTTCACAGCGAACAATGAGACAAAATCTATTTATTTGTATCAAAGTGTTATGTAACGCAGCGGCAACAACAATGATTGTGAGTTACCCGGCATAATAGCCAATGTACACAGCACAGATGAAAGTAAATATATAAAGATTTGTTACAAATGTTATACATCAATGAGCAACGGTAAAACTTGAAAGTTACTGGGCCAGTGGATACACATATACAATAAGGAAAAAAAAATGTGCATACATATAAACAGGGAAATATTTAGACATAATGCAGACATCGATTATACCCAGCATGTACAGGCATAAAACAAGCATCAATGAAGCCCTACTAGTTTCGCGAGACCCTGCTCGCTTCTTCAGTGGCGGATGCATGAATGTTGTATCTGCAATGTAAGTGATAAAATCAATAGATGTATGTTGTTAATAAATGGGGGCAGGCGGAATGATTGGCAAGAGAGGTCTGAAGAGGGACCTCATACTTACCGACGGGCTGAAATGAATTTTTATATCTTTACTTTCATCTGTGCTGTGTACATCATGTGTGCTATTATGCCGGGTAACTCACAATCATTGTAGTTACCGCTGCGTTACATAACACTTTGAAACCAATAAATAGATTTTGTCTCATTGTTCGCTGTGAACATTGGCTAAACCTCTCTCACCTCATTCAAAGTCCCAGGGCCACCTCTTTTGTCTAAACGTGCACTGCCGGGGGACACACGTTTAACCCTTTGATCGCCCCTGATGTTAACTTCTTCCCAGCCAATGTCATTAGTACAGTGACAGTGCATTATCACCGATCACTGTATTAGTGTCACTGCTTCCCAAACAGTGTCAGTTAGTGTCCGATCTGTCCGCCGCAATGTTGCAGTCCTAGATAAGACGCTGATCGCTGCCATTACTAGTAAAAAAAAAGAAAAAAAAAAGATTCCAACTCCATAAATATATCCCACAGTCTGTAGATGCTATAACTTTTCTGCAAACCAATCAATATACACTTATTGAGGTTTTTTTTGTTTTTTTTACCAAAATGATGCAGCAGAATACATATTGGCCTAAATTTTTTGAAGAAATTAGATTTATTCAATTTTTTTACTGGATATGTTTTATAGCAAAAAGTAAAAAATATTTATTTTTTTTCAAAATTGTTGGCTTTTTTTTGTTTATAGCGCAAAAAATAAAAACCGCAGAGGTGCAGAACCCGCCGCACAACACCGGGCTTGGTAGAGCCTGGAAAAAAAGAAAAAAAGAAAGAAAAAAAGAAGCCGCCCAGCAGAGGAAGGAGAGAGAGGAGCGAGCTACAGCGTGACGTGGCGGAGGTGTAGTTTGACGCAGTCTGTTACGTAGTCGGCAAGAGAATAAAAAAAGCCCAGCGAGATCCCAGCCGCGAAACGAAAGCAGTGACGGAGGAGAGGCAGTGTTACCCGGGCACATTGGGAACCGGCTGGAGAACATATTTTTTGTCACGGAGACCACCAAAGCCTTTACTGATCCTTTTTTGTCATAAGACGAGGAGGGTCAACAACGTCTGGTGAGTGCGGACCTGCACCTTATTTCTTACATGTGGTCTTTCCTTTATGAGGCTCATTATTGGAGTCATTTACTGATCACCGCAGGAAGGATTCCACCTACTGGATGTCACAGAAGATTATTTGGGACTTTGCACTTTAACCACTTCCCTACCGAGCCAATTCTGGCACTTCTCTCCTTCATGTAAAAATCATATTTTTTTTGCTAGAAAATTACTTAGAACCCCCAAACATTATATATATTTTTTTAGCAGACACCCTAGGGAATATTGCAACTTTTTATCTTGCACGGTATTTGCGCAATAATTTTTCAAACGCCTTTTTTTGGGAAAAAAAAAACGGTTTCATGAATTAAAAAATAACAAAACGGTAAAGTTAGCCCAATTTTTTTTCATAATGTGAAATACGATGTTACGCCAAGAAAATAGATACCTAACTTGTCACGCTTTAAACTCATGGAATGGCGCCAAACTTCGGTACTTAAAAATCTCCATAGGCGACGCTTTAATTTTTTTTACAGGTTACCAGTTTAGAGTTACAGAGGAGGTCTAGTGCTATAATTTATGCTCTCACTCTAACGCACGCGGCAATACCTCACATGTGTGGTTTGAATAGCGTTTACATATGTGGGCGGGACTTACGTGCGCGTTCGCTTCTGAAAGCGAGCTACCGGGACAGGGGCGTTTTAAAAAAAAAATCTTATTATTTAATTTTTTACTTTACTTCATTTTTTTATTTTTACACTTTTTTAAAAAAAAAAAAAATTTTTTGATCATTTTTATTCCTATTACAAGGAATGTAAACATCTCTTGTAATAGGAATGTGTGTGACAGGTCCTCTTTATGGAGAGATGCGGGGTCAATAAGACCCCACATCTCTCCTCCAGGCTGGAAAGCATGAGATCGGGAAAAAAAATTCACCGATCTCATGCCTTCAGCCGCGATTGCAGCTTTGTTGACTTCCGGATTCCTCCGACCGTCATAGAGATGACCGGTGACCATCTGGTCACTGGTCATCTCTGTGGTCCTCCTCCGGCGCCGGCCGATTCATTCTCCAGACCCCCGATCGAATGGGAGAGCCCGGAGAAGCACCGGATGGCGGTGGGAGGGGGGGGGGCTTCCCCTCCTGCCGCCTATAAGAACGCCACTATGATCATTCTTATGGTGCGCAGAATCGCCGGCTGCAAACAATGATATCTGAATGATGCCAGTAGCTGCACCCATCATTCAGATATCCCCCCCTAAAGTCCAGGACGTCATATGACATACTGTGGTATGGAAGTGGTTTTCACTTGTTTCTGTTTTTAGTCCAATTTGTGTTTGTTGCATAAGGTGTAGACCTTTTTTTTCTTTTTGAGCACATTATTATACATCACTTTGTATATATAGTATATCACAAAAGTGAGGTACTTTTTTTTGTAAATCTTTTCTTCTATCTTTTCATGTGACAACACTGAAGAAATGACACTTTGCTACAATGTAAAGTAGTGAGTGTACAGCTTGTATAACAGTGGAAATTTCCTGTCCCCTCAAAATAACTCAACACACAGCCATTAATGTCTAATCCGCTGGCAACAAAAGTGAGTACACCCCTAAGTGAAAATGTCCAAATTGGGCCCAAAGTGTCAATATTTTGTGTGGCCACCATTATTTTCCAGCACTGCTTTAACCCTCTTGGGTATGGAGGTCACCAGAGCTTCACAGGTTGCCCCTGGTGTCCTCTTCCCCTCCTCCATGATGACATCATGGAGCTGGGGGATGTTGGAGACCTTGCGCTCCTCCACCTTCCATTTGAGGATGCCCCAAAGATGCTCAATAGGGTTTAGGTCTGGAGTCATGCTTGGCCAGTCCATCACCTTTACCCTCAGCTTCTTTAGCAAGGCAGTGGTCGTCTTGGAGGTGTGTTTGGGGTTTTTATCATGTTGGAATACTACCCTGCGGTCCAGTCTCTGAAGGGAGGGGATCATGCTCTGCTTCAGTATGTCACAGTACATGTTGGCATTCATGGTTCCCTCAATGATCTGTAGCTCCCCAGTGCCGGCAGCACTCATACAGCCCCAGACCATGACACTCCCACCACCATGCTTCACTGTAGACAAGACACACTTGTCTTTGTCCTCCTCACCTGGTTGCCACCACACACGCCTGACACCATCTGACTATCAGACCACAGGACATGGTTCCAGTAATCCATGTCCTTACTCTGCTTGTCTTCAGCAAACTGATTGCAGACTTTCTTGTGCATCATCTTTAGAAGAGGCTTCCTTCTGGGACGATAGCCATGCAGACCAATTTGATGCAGTGTGCGGCGTATGGTCTGAGCACTGACAGGCTGACCCCCCACCCCTTCAACCTCTGCAGCAATGCTGGCAGCACTCATATGTCTATTTCCCAAAGACAACCTCTGGATATGACGCTGAGCACGTGCACTCCTTTGGTTGACCATGGCGAGGCCTGTTCTGAGTGGAACCTGTCCTGTTAAACCGCTGTATGGTCTTGGCCACTGTGCTGCGGCTCAGTTTCAGGGTTTTGGCAATCTTCCTATAGCCTAGGCCATCTTTATGTAGAGCAACAATTATTTTTTTCAGATCCTCAGAGAGTTCTTTGCCATGAGGTGCCATGTTGAACTTCCAGTGACCAGTATGAGAGAGTGAGAGCGATAACACCAAATTTACCACACCTGCCCCCCATTCACACCTGAGACCTTGTAACACTAAGAGCCGGTTCACACAGGGGCGGCACGACTTTGGGGGCGACTCTGCAAGGTGATCTGAAGACGACTTGAGAGGCGACTTGTAAAACGACTTCTGTATTGAAGTCAATCCAAGTCACCCGAGTCGCCCCCAAAGTCATACAAGAACCTTTTTCTAAGTCGGAGCGACTTGCGTCGCTCCTATTAGAACGGTTCTATTGAATATAGCGGAGCGCGACTTGTCAGGCGGCTAAGTCGCGTGACAAGTCGCCCCTGTGTGAACCGGCTCTAATGAGTCACATGACACCGGGAAGGGAAAATGGACATTTTTACTTAGGGGTGTACTCACTTTTGTTGCCAGCGGTTTAGACATTAATGGCTGTGTGTTGAGTTATTTTGAGGGGACAGAAAATTTACACTGTTATACCAGCTGTACACTCACTACTTTACATTGTAGCAAAGTGTCATTTCTTCAGTGTTGTCACATGAAAAGATGTTTTAAAAAATATTTACAAAAATGTGAGGGGTGTACTTACTTTCGTGAGATACTGTATATATTTCTGTAGTAGCAAGCACTGTTTTTTTTTTTTTGTATAGAGCACATCACTCTTGCAGACTATGTAACACCACCAAAACAAAGTTTGTGGGGAAAGGAAAAACAACATACATTTTATTTGGGCACAGCGTTCTCACGACAGCGCAATTGTCAGTTAAAGTACCGCAGTGCCGTATCACAAAAAATGGCCTGGTCATGAATGGGGGTAAATCTTCCGGAGGTCAAGTTGTTAAAGATAAGTACCGCAAACTCAAAATCTGTACATCCTTTTTAGCTAAGAATAATTACATAGTACTCTGCTGCCACCTAGTGTTCCCTTTTAAATCTGCAGCTTCTATTAAATGAATACCTGATCCTGCCATCATGGTCCTGTTTAGGCACTTTTTCTTTTGGGGTGACAAAGCTCTGTCCCAGTCTTCCAATTGTGCTCCCGTGCTATCACCCCGTCACACTACAAGCAGCTGTTCTGACAAACATTGAGCTGGGGTCACTCTCTGGAAGCAGGTCAGAGCAATGCTGTACAGACAAAGCTGGAGCATGTAGTCCTGAAGTCCAAGTCCATGTGCAAGTCAATGAAGTCCTGTTTTTTTCAGCCCAACGACGTCATATGACGTCTTTGACTTTAAGTGCGGATATCTGAATGATTCTAGGCTTGATTCAGATATCATCTTTTACAGCCGGCGCTTCTGTACGCCGTAAGAACAATCATGATTAACACCAGTGGCGGCTGGTACTCAAATTTTTTGGGGGGGGGCGCAAACAAACTGAAAAAAAAATCATCAATTGCCGCCACTGTGCCCAATAAACGCAGCCACTGTGCCCAAACGCCACCAGTTTGCCCCCTCAAATGCAGCCAGTTTCCCCCAAATGCAGCCAGTTTCCCCCCAAATGCAGCCAGTTTCTCCCCAAATGCAGCCAGTTTCCCCCCAAATACAGCCAGTTTCCCCCCAAATGCAGCCAGTTTCCCCCCCAAATACAGCCAGTTTCTCCCCAAATGCAGCCAGTTTCTCCCCAAATGCAGCCAGTTTCCCCCCAGCCCTGCACTTACCTTCCTATGGTCAGCACCGTCCTTCTTCCATCCTCGATGTCTTCTCCCGCCCTCAATGACGCTTCAGCCAATCAGGTTACTGGTAACCAGACCCGGTGAACCTGATTGGCTGAGACGTGTGTCAGTGTTAACCAAGGTACGCACAGCCCGTGCGTCCTCTGGTTAAATATTTGGAAGCCGATTACAGTCCTCAGGCTGTAATCGGGAAGCCTATCAGAGCTGCTGGCTGTGATAGGCACTTCTAAAAACCAACCAGCCACTGTTATTCAGATGACCGGCGCTCGCCAGGGGGGCGGCCATCTGAATAGTGGGTGGCAGCGGCGCCAGGGACAATACATAGGTTCATGCAATGCATGAACCTATGTATTGTTGATGTGAGTGACGGGCGCAGGAGAGAGAGGGGGCGGCGCTCCTGTGCCCACTATGGACGCACCGCTACTGATTAACACAATAACCAACGGATAATTGAAAATATCCAGTGATAATATGATATGATAGTGAAAAACACTCAAAAAAATTTAAAAAATTTAATTTGCAAAAAAGAAAACAAATGTTGTGAAGAAAAAACTAAAGCAGAGTCCCATCCAGATTCTATTGAGAAAAGTCCATGTTAAAGGTTGTTTTCCAAAATAAATCAGAGTGGTTCCAAAGAAACAGTGAGTGACACCAATCTTCCCAAAAAGCAAACGTGTCTCCAAACCATAGGTGTGCGCAGCCTATTGCATTAGGTGTGCACCCCAAAGCTCAAACACACACTACTCACTACTACTCACATCACTCACAATGTTCATTCAGAAAGGGAAGGGGCTGATAAATACATATTTACTGGCCCCTTCCCTCACTCATCCTTAAACATCTCTGCAGCAACAGCCGTCAGGAGAGGGAAGCCATAAGTGCTGCAGAGGGAAGGAGTGGGGAGCCGGGGCAGTAGGGGGAATCTGTGCTGCACAGGGTGATTAGGGTGTGCCTGGGCACAGCCGGCACACCCTGTGCGCACGCCTATGCTCCAAACACCCATGTTCACGCAGGCCTTTCCAGTCTCGCCACTGTTCAAGGAGGCAGACATACCTTTGGAGACGAAACGTGCGTAGGGTGCCGGTGACGTCATCGCGTTCCGTCTATCGAGACGGTGGTGTTACAGACATACAGGAAGTAAGGGGAAGCAGATGGAGACGCCGCGGCTCTCATGACACTAATGCTGGATTGTTACATCGCTCTTGTAAGTGCATTATATCTTTTTATTAAACCGAATTGAATCAACATATTGCAATGGAAGTTTCTGTTTTATATTTCTGAGCAACCCTTGGATTACTATCTGCTTCCCTTGATTGGTTCTGGGGAGACCCATGTCCCTGAGCTTGGTGATACTCTTATCTGCAGTCACGGCTTTTTGGTAAGCAGGCTACTACACTATTGGGTGTTTGGAGACACGTTTGCTTTTTGGGAAGATTGGTGTCACTCACTGTTTCTTTGGAACCACTCTGATTTATTTTGAAAAACAACCTTTAACATGGACTTTTCTCAATAGAATCTGGATGGGCCTCTACTTTAGTTTTTTTCTTCACAACACTTGTTTTCTTTTTTGCTAATTTTTCTATTTTTCTTTTTTTGAGTGTTTTTCACTATCATATCATATTATCACTGGATATTTTCAATTATTGGCTGGTTATTGTGTTAATCATTTATAACTAGGGTTATATATTTCACTCATTTCAGTATTTCAATTTTCTATGTATGTGTTAATTCAATTTATCACTTTAGCGCTACACTCTTTTGAGTTTTTAGAATGATAAAGCCCCCCCCCCCCGCCGTCATTCTGCCATAGGCCGGGCAGGAAGGTGTTAAGCATCAAAAGATATACATTTACGCCAAATTCCTTTCCAGACCTAGATAATACCTTAAAAGGGTAGTGGTGACATCATCGCAGTGCTGTACTTAGCCTGTGCAGAGAACAGAGCTGTGGGAGGGACCCAGCAGGCTCCACCCACTACAGGCACCCTGCAGAAAACTACAGGAGGGGCGGAGACAAGACCAGTCTGAGTGCACAAGGAGAGAGAGCAGCAGTGAGTGGTCTTTATTACAGGAAGCCAAATTCTCACACTGAATGACTACACAGATCTGGAAGAAATACACAAAGCCCACCAAGATTCAAGGAAAGATACACTGGATGAATGTTTTTAGACAATACTTGCTTGTCCCGGAGTTCAGCTTTAAATGGAAAACTTTTCAGATGTGTTTCTAGCCAAATACCTTCTTTTTTTTTTAAAAAAAACATTGCTGAATTAATTTGTATAAATCTGCGTGGTGCTGAGTTTTACATTTTTAGCCGTATTTGTGAATTTACCTACGCAAGTAAAGAAATTACCGTGTAGCGTTTCCAAGACAACAATGCAGAAAACAATAATTAAAATTTTTAATGTCCCTTTTTATTTGGACTTATAAATTTAAAAAACACACATTTCTATTAGGAAGTCAACTAAATGCAAACATAATAATGTCATTTAATTTTCCAAAAGCTGCCTATGCAAATAAGAGGCGTCTGTGGATAAAACCACACTGTGCAGCTTTGAACAAAGTTGAATAATTCCCTTGCTATAGTTGTAGGCCCTTTACGCAGCTCCTGAAGCCTGACTAGAAATTTTTTAGGACATTGTTAAGGATGTTGCTAAGAGAAGCCAAGTTGTTACTGTTCACCTTTACCATCACAGGAGACCCACATTTTAGTTAGGGTCCCCCAGGACCCAGGGTCGCAAAGGTCGCACTTGTGACAGGCCCTGGAGTTCCGCCACCATGGGGGGCCCAAGCAGTGTTGCCAACCGTCCGTGCCTGTTAAAACTCCACTTGCCCGATCTGCTCAGCCGATTGCTTGCCCCTGGCTCAGCCGCTCGTCCTTGAGGATCCTCTCCCCCCACAATCCTTTCTTGCAGTCCCTCTCAAATTTGTGAGAAAGGCGCCAAGCTCCAAGATGTCACCACCAACCTAACCAGTGGATCACCCCCCTCCCATTCAAGCCAGGCCCAGGCTCAGCTGTGCAGTTCCAGAGCCGGCCTGTTACTAATCTGCTGAGGTCGGCTCGGGCTTGGTCTTGGCTGGACATGGGTTGGGCTGGGGTCAGCTTGGGTAGGTCAAGCGACTGCAAGGAGGGGGGGGGGGGGACCAAAAGGCTTATCCTGCAGGCAAATACAGGAGGTCAGTGGGTTACAGCTCCAGGCCACACAGAGCCTGTGGGGGCAGTCAGTCAGTCACTCTGTGTGTGGGGGGGGGACTGATGTAATGGGGCAGTGGAGACCCTACATTAAGGGGGACACTGATTTAAAGGTCCCCCTTATATCAGTGTCCTTACTCCCCTCCTACATCAGTAAACCCCTTTACCTTAGTGTATTCACTCTGCAGACTATGGTGTAAAGGGGAATTCTGATATAAGGGGGTATCTGATGACCAGAGCTCCCCCTACATCAGAGTTCCCAGCATTTCCGCTACATCAGAGTACGCAGAGTTCATCCTTACAGTGCAAGGGGAACTTTGCGGACTCTGAGGTAAGGAGGAACTCTAAGAACTGTGATGTAAGGGGGGCGGGGGCTCTGGAGATCAGAGAACCTCTTACATCACAGTTCCCCTTTATATCAGAGTCCGCAGTATTGCCACTTATTTCAAAGTCCACAGAGTTTACCTTTACATAAGGGTCCGCAGAGTTCCCCCTTGCACTGTAAGGTGGAACCCTGCGGACTCTGATGTACTGTAAAGGGGAACTCTAATGTAAAGAGGTCGCTGAGAATTATGATGTAAGGGGGGAGGCTGTCTAATGTTAGGCGGGACAGCTGTGAACTCTGATATAGGGGGAAACTTTGTGGACTCTGATATAAGGGGAAAATCTTTAAAGGGCCCAGGCTCAGAGGGAAGGGGTCCAGGCTTAGGTCAGGAGGGCCCTTCATGGTTTCTTGCACCAGTGGCCAGAATGATCTAGTTACACTTCTGCCAGGACCTGATAATTATTGTAGGGGTTCTTTGGGGGTAAAAAGGTTGAAAAAGGCTGCCATAGGAGATCAGGAAGGAAATGTTTCCTTTTGCAGCAAATTAGGCCTCTCTTTATAAAATGTTGTTGTCTATTGGTTGAACCTAAAGAACATGTCCCTCTCATTGGTTGACCATGCTGACTCTGGAGCCACCCTGCTTCTTCTTGGTTTGGACAGTCATCTATTAGTTGTTTGCCATACTATGTCACTCTGGCCAGAGACCCGCAATATACATGTACCTGGAATTGACTAATGTCCAGTCAAGGTGCATTTTACCTGTTTTACTGCATATTACTCTCCAGCACATCTCGTAAAGGGGTTGTAAAAGCTTTGCGTTTTTTCACCTTAAAGCGGTTGTATACCCCAAAACTATTTCATTTTTTTTTTTTTAAACCTGCAAGGCAAAGGCATAATGAGCTAGTATGACTAGCATACTAGCTCATTGTCAATTACTTACCTTAGATCGAAGCCCCCGCAGCGGTCCTCGGACACGTCCTCCGTCACCGCCATGATACCTGGAGTGACTTCCAGGTATCGCCGCTCCGGCGCTGTGACTGGCCGGAGCGGCGATGACCTCACTCCCGCGCATGCGCGAGGAACGGCCCGATCCTCGCGCACGTGCGAGGAATGGCACTTTCCGGCAGGCTACCATTCAAGAGCCGCCACGCTCAGTGTGCCTGCGCCGTTATCGACGGTGCGCATGCACCGTAGACATCGGTGCTCGCTTTTCTGCAAATATCTCCTTAACTATGTAGGTTAAGGAGATATTGCAAGCACCTACAGGTAATCCTTAATGTAGGCTTACCTGTAGGTGCATGTGTCACAAGAGGGTATACAACCGCTTTAATGCATCCTATGCATTAAGGTGAAAAAACATCCGATGCTTACAAGCCCCCCGGTTTACTTACCTGAGCCCTCGAAAGTCCTGCACTGTGAACGCGTTGGCTACTGGCCTCAGTCTTCTCGGCTGTTCTCGGCTCTTCATTGGAGATTGATAGCAGCGCAGCCATTGGCTCCCGCTGCTGTCTATCTAATCAATGACGCGGCGCGCCGGGGGGGGGGCAGAGCCGAGTGATACAGTCGGCGGCTATGGCCGCCGGCTGTATCACGGGAGCGCGCAAGCTAACCCCCTTGGGAGAGAGCTTCCCATGAAGGGGGTTAGCTCTTGCAGGGAAGAGCTGAGACAGCCGCCGAGGGGACCCCAGAAGACCAGGATTGGGGCCACTCTGTGCAAAACGAGCTGCACAGTGGAGGTAAGTATGACATGTTTGTTATTTTTTTTTTTTTATATTTGAATCTTTACAACCCCTTGAAGGTTAAAAGCAGTTCCAATAAATCAACAGACCATCACCCACCGACATAGCTCCCAACTGTCCCTGATTTCGAGGGACTGTCCCTGATTTGGAGCAATGTCCCCCTGTCCCCCTTTTCACCTCATTTGTCCCTCATTTTGGTCTGATCTATATAGTATATAAAATGCACTTTTTATCTTTCAAAAAGTGTTTTCCAGTGCTAAATATTTCACCCAATTTCTAATTTGCTGCATTTGTACATTTTAAAAGCCAATATAAAGGAATAGTGGATTTAATTAACATATTTTTGGGTTAATTCTCCTTTAAGAGGGTGTGGCAGGGGGTGTGTCCTATGCCTACATACGTTTGTTAGTAGGTGTCCCTCATTCCCATCTCAAAATGTTGGGACTGGGAGGTATGCTCACTGATAGACGTTCACAGTGCAGAACACTCTCCTCGTTCTCATAAATCTCCATGCGGTGGTCATCAAGTGCAGAACACTTTAAAGTCTCACACAGTTTTTGTAGCCATCTTCCCTAGATGCTACATTTCTTAACCAGGGGTCCATAGAACCCTAGGGTTCCTCCAGAGGTTCCAAGAGTGTCCTTGAACAATGAGCCGTTTCTGCCTCTTAGATACGTTTCCACTGACGCCATTGATCTTTTTAGTTATCTGTAAGGGGGTAATTCTTCCCGATGACCACAAGTGTAAGGAGCATTCTTCCCACTGAACATCACACTAATGTATCATTGATGGTAGATTAACCACTTGCCACCACCTACCGCACTTTTACTGCGGCAGGTCAGTTCTCTTGCACGAAATGACGTACCCGTACGTCATTTCATGCAATAGACACTGGGGGCCGTACACGCACTGCCAGAGGCGCGATTGCACGCTGATTGAACACAGGGGATGCCAATTAGCGGCAGGCAGCGATGTCGGCCCGGCCACGTGCGTTCGTTCCCCAGAGAGGCAGAACGGCAGGGAAGAAGATGTTCCTGCTAAGCAGGAACACCGATCTCTGTCTTCATAAAGTCAGAGCAACCCCCACACAGTTAGCAAGCACCAGTTAGGCACACTGTTAACCCGTTGATTGCCCCTGATGTTAACCCCTACCCTGCCAGTGTCATTAGTATAGTAACAGTGCATATTTTTAGCACCGATCATTGTAATAATGTCACTGGTTACAAAAAAAGTGTCAAAAGTGTCAGATGTCCGATTTGTCCGCCACAATGTCGCAGTCCCACTAAAAATCGCTGATCGCCGCCGATACTAGTCTAGCGCACCCACCCCAGACTTTACCTGCTTTTCTTTACTTGGCTCCTCCGCAAGAAAGGATGAGGCACACCGCACCACAAGCCCGTACCCTCCTGGATGGGGAGGTTGAGCGGTGTTAGTTTTCGGGCCTGCCTGCGGCTAGTGTTAGAATCCTCCCGAGCTGATCTCGCCTCTGCATTTAGCCAGAAACAAGTCCTTAATTCTCCCCAGTAAAGTAACTGTCCACACCAACTGAAAGTCCAACCTTTGTATTTATTTCACCACGGATAACAAATAGTCTCTATGAGAGCAGACAGGTTGATACGAGACACAGGTCAGATAAGGTGGGAGGAGGTCCAGGCAAAAACTCAATTAAGTTTCTCTTACTGTTCTGATTTCACAAACAGGTTTGGGCGCACGGTCTCTGCCACAGACCGGGTGAATATGAAAGTTACTGCCACTGACTTGATGAAGTTGGTCACTGCCACTCACCTGGTGAATAGGGCCTTGCCCTATTTGGTCACTGCCACTGACCTGGTGTGCGTAGAGTCACTGCCACTATGACCTACAGAACATGCACTTCCTTCTTGAAGAAACTTGGCCCATGTCAAGGAGAAGAACATCCTTCCGGACAGTTACCAGAGGCCCCCACTGTCACCATGACTCTGCGCTGGGTCTTCAGAAGGGGTCACCTCCCTGGCCTCCTCGATCCTGGATACAGGTCCCCTCGCAAGGCGGCACCCTGGGAGCCCTCAATCCCCAGCGGAACCCAGCCGAAGGCGCTGACCTCCAGGCCTCCAAAATAGTACCTCACCCCAGACTTAAGGTGTCTGGGATGGAACAGGAACTCGGCCTCCAGGCCTAGGGCACCCAGAGACAACACACGCACCACCCAGGCTGAAGGTGCCTGGGCGCGACCCCCCTCTGGAAGATGGTCGCCCCTTTTTATACCCTCTCCCGACAGGCACAGCAGGTTCCCCGCCCCGCCGTCACCACTGCCGAGAGGGGACAAAAAAGGGCACAGCCTTGTATCAGTGGTTCAACCCTGGCCTACGGCAACAGCGCCACCTGTAGGCCACAGGGAACTGCACACCAATACTATCTCCCAGGGACAAAATTGGTCCAAGAAACCTAACAATTAGCGTATCTCAGCCTAATTACCACTCAGATACTCCCCCTAAATATAGCACCCCGCTACACATCCCCCTCACTTGATGAACACTGGTCCCAAGTGTCTGGAACCAACCTTTGCCTCTCAGGCCTGAGTCAGCATAAGCCCGATCCAGAGACAGACTACCAAAAAAAATGGCAATTTAAAAAAAAAACTGTTTGTTTGTGCCGGAACCTAGCACAGGAAAGGAAAGGGAAACACAGAAGGGAAAAGAGAAATACACATGAGCATGGGAAAAAAACATTTTGAGGTCACATACAATTTTCAATAAAATTTACATTTCCCTCCTGCTGCAATAACTAAGACCCACTCCATACTCAGCAGTCTTGCTTGGCGTTCACCTGCAGGGAAGAGAAAAACACACCTAAAATAACATTAGTTGGAATGAAAAGATCCTCCCCCTAGAGAAGAATCCCCTCTTTCCAATAAGTAAACTGCATAATACTGATTGTCCCTTCAATCGTTGCACAACACCGCCACCTAGTGGTAGTGCCGCAATGAAATCACTGATGATGGCAAAATCCTCTTCTTCTTGAACTGTGGTCCTACTCTGTCTACAACCCCAAAGTCCTTGTTACCTTTGCGGTGGGGAGAGAGGGGTGAACAAACAAAAAAAAACAGCAACAGCTCCCGCTCCTCCAATGAGTAAAATCCCCTTTAATTAGGGCAAAGAGTTCCTGGGCTTTGAAAAGAGAGTGTACTCAAAAAAAACAAAACAAAGAGTCTTGTCTCTCACAAGTAATAATGTGTGTCAGGCAACACCAGTGGCTTCCAATGTTTATCAAACGTGTCTATACTCAACATTGTCCTTGTCCTTCCTACAAATGAGTACCTTGTCTGCATAGATGTGCCGACCCAACATCCAGGCAGCTTTACAGTCCTTAAACCGCAGAGTGGCCGCGGGTGAACATGAGAAGTATCTCCTGGCCTGGGGTACTTTGATATGTGTCCACACAAAGTCCTCGTACCGCCGGTGTCTACAGGCCTCCACCTCGAACAAAAGTTCCTTTGGCAGGTATGGGTATTCCCACCCATACTCGCTGGCAACTCTTTGATTAAAAAGTCTCTGTAAACGGGACAGTGGTGGCATGGTAGCGCGGTCTCCCGCGCCAGGCAAGACCATGCACTCCCTTCTTGAAGAAACTTGGCCCATGTCAAGGAGAAGAACATCCCTCCGGAGAGTTACCAGAGGCCCCCACTGTCACCACGACTCTGCGCTGGGTCTTCAGAAGGGGTCACCTCCCTGGCCTCCTCGATCCTGGATACCGGTCCCCTCGCAAGGCGGCACCCTGGGAGCCCTCAATCCCCGGCGGAACCCAGCCGAAGGTGCTGAGCTTCGGGCCTCCAAAATAGTACCTCACCCCAGACTGAAAGGTGCCTGGGCGCGACCCCCCTCTGGAAGATGGCCGCCCCTTTTAATACCCTCTCCCGACAGGCACAGCAGGTTCCCCGCCCCGCCGTCACCACTGCCGAGAGGGGACAAAAAAAGGGCACAGCCTTGTATCAGTGGTTCAACCCTGGCCTACGGCAACAGCGCCACCTGTAGGCCACAGGGAACTGCATACCAATACTATCTCCCAGGGACAGAAATGGTTCAAGAAACCTAACAATTAGTGTATCTGAGCCTAATTACCACTCAGATACTCCCCCTAAATATAGCACCCCACTACACTAGTAAAAAGAAAAAAAGAAACAAAAATATGTAGCAGAATACCTGTTGGCCTAATTTGATTAAGAGATTTGATTTATTACATTTTTTTATTGGATGTGTAATATAGCAGAACGTAAAAAATATTGTTTTTTTTTTCATAATTGTTGCTCTTTTTTTGTTTATAGCGCAAAAAATAAAAACAACAAAAGGTGATCAAAAGAAAGCTCTATTTGTGGGAAAAAAGGGACATAAATGTTTTTGGGTACAGTGTCGCACCACCATGCAATTATCAGTTAAAGTAACGAATATTGCAAAAATGGGCTGGCCATTAAGGGGGTTAAACCTTCCGGGGCTGAAGTGGTTAAGTCATTTGTAGCAGGAGTCCCCTGAGAACAGAAAGTTATATCAAGAGTTCCTCTGTAGCCTCATACACACGACCGAGTTTCTCGTCCAAAACCGACAAGAAAAGTGCCGCGAGAGCTTTATTGTCGAGAAAACCGTTCGTGTGTATGGTTTTACGACGAGAAAACTGCTGTGAATCTCGACGAGAAAAATAGAGAACCTGCTCTCTATTTTCTCGTCCGGATTCTAGATTTTCTCGTCGTGTTTCTCGTCGGCCTGTTTTGCGACGAGAAAATGGTTCGTGTGTATGCTTTTACGACTCTTCAAAAAGCGCGCATGCTCAGAATCAAGTATGAGACGGGAGCGCATCTTCTGGTAAAACAAGCCTTCGTAGTGGAGATAGCACATTCGTCCCGCTGTAAATTATTGCATCGTTTAAATGTTGTGCATTTAAATCTTCTTTAGAATGTTACAATAATGAAAACGAATGAACTTGTTTTGCTGCTGATATTCACACAGAGTTCGGACTATCAATTTTAAACCTTTTTCATGCTGCTCTTAAGAAGATTTAGCTGTATTATATTGTGCAAGATCTTCTGAATATTTTAATGTTTTAATTTTTTTAGACAGATGTTAATTTTAATTTGTCTATGTTTTGATAGTGATCTCCAAATTACCGTATTTATCGGCGTATAACACGCACTTTTTTCCCCTGAAAATCAGGGGGAAATCGTGGGTGCGTGTTATACGCCGATACCCACATCCCTGAGCTGTCTCCGCTGTCTGTGAGCGGAGCGGAGCGAGATACACATAGCCGAATGTACTCGGCTATACTCGGCTTTTCTCGGCTCTGCTCACAGTAACGCCCAGTCCCGCCATTGGACCTGTGTTATGTCCATCATAGGGCGGGACTGTGAGCGGAGCCGAGAAAAGCCGAGTATAGCCGAGTACACTCGGTTATGTGTATCTCGGCGGCGGCTCCGCCCAGTCCCTGCGTTCTCGGCGGCGTCCGCACAGTCTCGGCGCCAATTTTAAAATGCTGCACGGCGACTCTGGGGCAAGGCTGCACGGCGACTCTGGGGCAAGGCTGCACGGCGACTCTGGGGCAAGGCTGCACTGTGACAAGGCTGCAATGGACACTGACAAGGCTGCACTGTGACAAGGCTGCAATGGACACTGACAAGGCTGCACTGTGACAAGGCTGCAATGGACACTGACAAGGCTGCACTGTGACAAGGCTGCAATGGACACTGACAAGGCTGCATTTAAATGTAAGTTATTTTTCCTTAGACTTCCCTCCTAAAAGTTTTTTTCCCTAAAATTTCCTCCTAAACTTGGGGTGCGTGTTATACGCCGGTGCGTGTTATACGCCGATAAATACGGTATTTTTTAACATTTTGTTGTGTCAAGTTTCCCCCCTATTTTTTTTAAAGAACACCTTTAATGATATTTTTTTTGTGTTATCTGTCCCTTTTATTTTTTGTGTTCAAATGTATCTGCTTACTCCAAAGGTAAATAAATAATTATTATAAAAACACATAGTCAAGTATGAACTTAAACCAAAAAAACATTTATTCATGTATAAAACAAAATAAATAGAAGGCAGCGCTGGAGAACCTGCTGCCATTTGTGCATCCCTGGGACTCCAGAGCACACATCAACCCTGTGTGGACACTAAAATTGGGAGCTTGAGAAGCACAACAGTTGTGAGCACAATCTGATGCTGGCCTCCCAGAGGTCAGGAACAGCAGCAGGTGATATATATGTCCCAAGTCTGTGGTACTACAACAGGCTGCCTTCTGTCCGACCCCAATGAAGCAAGGCCATCACTTCCTCGTCTTCTTGGCAGCCTTCCCTGCAGCCTTCCCTGAAGCCTTCTCTGCAGCCTTCCTTCTGTGTGTGGCTGGAGGCTGGGCCACTGGAGGGGTACTCCTGTCAGGAGGAGGAGAAGGAGGTGGAGGAGAAGGGGGTGGCGGAGAAGAAGAAGGTGGAGGAGGAGGAGGAGGAGGAGGTTGAGGTTGTGAAAGCTGGGCCACCTCACATATGGCCGTATTGGGGGTAATTCTCTCCATCACCCCCTTGTTCAGCAAGGTGATGAGCAGGGGCTCGGATAGGAGGCGTTGCTCCATGCTCATCACCTTGAACTTGGCCTCAACTAGGGATGAGCTTCGTGTTCGAATCGAACATACGTTCGACTCGAACATCGGCTGTTCGATCATTCGACGAAGATCGAACGATTTGGGCCGTTCGCGCCAAATTCGAGTGACGCGAACGGCCCACAATGCACTACACCATCGCAGTGTCATCCAGGCGCTGTGATTGGCCAAGCATGCACTGTGACCCCGCATGCTTGGCCAATCACAGCGCCGGCAGCGAGGAGAGCAATGATTGGCCACAGGCAGGATGCCTGTGGCCAATTATTGCTGAGGGTGTTTAGTACACGCCCCACACTATAAAAGGCCGCCAGCACGGCGGCCTAGTGTAGTGTGTTCCGGAGCAGGGATAGAGCAGCATAGGCAGGGACAGTGACTTTTATTTCTTTCTTGCTTAACCTGGATTCCTTTAGTTTAGGGAAAGAGAAGGATAGGTAGGGAGAGTGTCAGTGTGTTTTGTGCTTGTGCTATAGTGTGCTTAAAAAAAACATTTTTTCTAGGGACAGAAAACTGTAGGTAGGGAGAGTGTCAGTTTCTTTCACTGTGTAAGTACTTGTTTCTAGGGACCTGGAAGGACAGTGAGTGAATTCTCCTTGTGCTATATTGTGCTTAAAAAAAACATTTTTTCTAGGGACAGAAAACTGTAGGTAGGGAGAGTGTCAGTTTCTTTCACTGTGCAAGTCCTTGTTTCTAGGGACCTGGAAGGACAGTGAGTGAATTCTCCTTGTGCTATATTGTGCTTAAAAAAAACATTTTTTCTAGGGACAGAAAACTGTAGGTAGGGAGAGTGTCAGTTTCTTTCACTGTGTAAGTCCTTGTTTCTAGGGACCTGGAAGGACAGTGAGTGAATTCTCCTTGTGCTATATTGTGCTTAAAAAAAACATTTTTTCTAGGGACAGAAAACTGTAGGTAGGGAGAGTGTCAGTTTCTTTCACTGTGCAAGTCCTTGTTTCCAGGGACCTGGAAGGACAGTGAGTGAATTCTCCTTGTGCTATATTGTGCTTAAAAAAAAACATTTTTTCTAGGGACAGAAAACTGTAGGTAGGGAGAGTGTCAGTTTCTTTCACTGTGCAAGTCCTTGTTTCTAGGGACCTGGAAGGACAGTGAGTGAATTCTCCTTGTGCTATATTGTGCTTAAAAAAAACATTTTTTCTAGGGACAGAAAACTGTAGGTAGGGAGAGTGTCAGTTTCTTTCACTGTGTAAGTCCTTGTTTCTAGGGACCTGGAAGGACAGTGAGTGAATTCTCCTTGTGCTATATTGTGCTTAAAAAAAACATTTTTTCTAGGGACAGAAAACTGTAGGTAGGGAGAGTGTCAGTTTCTTTCACTGTGCAAGTCCTTGTTTCCAGGGACCTGGAAGGACAGTGAGTGAATTCTCCTTGTGCTATATTGTGCTTAAAAAAAACATTTTTTCTAGGGACAGAAAACTGTAGGTAGGGAGAGTGTCAGTTTCTTTCACTGTGTAAGTCCTTGTTTCTAGGGACCTGGAAGGACAGTGAGTGAATTCTCCTTGTGCTATATTGTGCTTAAAAAAAACATTTTTTCTAGGGACAGAAAACTGTAGGTAGGGAGAGTGTCAGTTTCTTTCACTGTGCAAGTCCTTGTTTCCAGGGACCTGGAAGGACAGTGAGTGAATTCTCCTTGTGCTATATTGTGCTTAAAAAAAACATTTTTTCTAGGGACAGAAAACTGTAGGTAGGGAGAGTGTCAGTTTCTTTCACTGTGCAAGTCCTTGTTTCTAGGGACTGGGAAGGACAGTGAGTGAATTCTCCTTGTGCTATAGTGTGCTTAAAAAAAACATTTTTTCTAGGGACAGAAAACTGTAGGTAGGGAGAGTGTCAGTTTCTTTCACTGTGCAAGTCCTTGTTTCTAGGGACCTGGAAGGACAGTGAGTGAATTCTCCTTGTGCTATATTGTGCTTAAAAAAAACATTTTTTCTAGGGACAGAAAACTGTAGGTAGGGAGAGTGTCAGTTTCTTTCACTGTGCAAGTCCTTGTTTCTAGGGACCTGGAAGGACAGTGAGTGAATTCTCCTTGTGCTATATTGTGCTTAAAAAAAACATTTTTTCTAGGGACAGAAAACTGTAGGTAGGGAGAGTGTCAGTTTCTTTCACTGTGTAAGTCCTTGTTTCTAGGGACCTGGAAGGACAGTGAGTGAATTCTCCTTGTGCTATATTGTGCTTAAAAAAAACATTTTTTCTAGGGACAGAAAACTGTAGGTAGGGAGAGTGTCAGTTTCTTTCACTGTGCAAGTCCTTGTTTCTAGGGACCTGGAAGGACAGTGAGTGAATTCTCCTTGTGCTATATTGTGCTTAAAACAAACATTTTTTCTAGGGACAGAAAACTGTAGGTAGGGAGAGTGTCAGTTTCTTTCACTGTGCAAGTCCTTGTTTCTAGGGACCTGGAAGGACAGTGAGTGAATTCTCCTTGTGCTATATTGTGCTTAAAAAAAACATTTTTTCTAGGGACAGAAAACTGTAGGTAGGGAGAGTGTCAGTTTCTTTCACTGTGCAAGTCCTTGTTTCTAGGGACCTGGAAGGACAGTGAGTGAATTCTCCTTGTGCTATATTGTGCTTAAAAAAAACATTTTTTCTAGGGACAGAAAACTGTAGGTAGGGAGAGTGTCAGTTTCTTTCACTGTGCAAGTCCTTGTTTCTAGGGACCTGGAAGGACAGTGAGTGAATTCTCCTTGTGCTATATTGTGCTTAAAAAAAACATTTTTTCTAGGGACAGAAAACTGTAGGTAGGGAGAGTGTCAGTTTCTTTCACTGTGCAAGTCCTTGTTTCTAGGGACCTGGAAGGACAGTGAGTGAATTCTCCTTGTGCTATATTGTGCTTAAAAAAAACATTTTTTCTAGGGACAGAAAACTGTAGGTAGGGAGAGTGTCAGTTTCTTTCACTGTGCAAGTCCTTGTTTCTAGGGACCTGGAAGGACAGTGAGTGAATTCTCCTTGTGCTATATTGTGCTTAAAAAAAACATTTTTTCTAGGGACAGAAAACTGTAGGTAGGGAGAGTGTCAGTTTCTTTCACTGTGCAAGTCCTTGTTTCTAGGGACCTGGAAGGACAGTGAGTGAATTCTCCTTGTGCTATATTGTGCTTAAAAAAAACATTTTTTCTAGGGACAGAAAACTGTAGGTAGGGAGAGTGTCAGTTTCTTTCACTGTGCAAGTCCTTGTTTCTAGGGACCTGGAAGGACAGTGAGTGAATTCTCCTTGTGCTATATTGTGCTTAAAAAAAACATTTTTTCTAGGGACAGAAAACTGTAGGTAGGGAGAGTGTCAGTTTCTTTCACTGTGCAAGTCCTTGTTTCTAGGGACCTGGAAGGACAGTGAGTGAATTCTCCTTGTGCTATATTGTGCTTAAAACAAAAAAAATTTCTAGGGACAGAAAACTGTAGGTAGGGAGAGTGTCAGTTTCTTTCACTGTGCAAGTCCTTGTTTCTAGGGACCTGGAAGGACAGTGAGTGAATTCTCCTTGTGCTATATTGTGCTTAAAAAAAACATTTTTTCTAGGGACAGAAAACTGTAGGTAGGGAGAGTGTCAGTTTCTTTCACTGTGCAAGTCCTTGTTTCTAGGGACCTGGAAGGACAGTGAGTGAATTCTCCTTGTGCTATATTGTGCTTAAAAAAAACATTTTTTCTAGGGACAGAAAACTGTAGGTAGGGAGAGTGTCAGTTTCTTTCACTGTGCAAGTCCTTGTTTCTAGGGACCTGGAAGGACAGTGAGTGAATTCTCCTTGTGCTATATTGTGCTTAAAAAAAACATTTTTTCTAGGGACAGAAAACTGTAGGTAGGGAGAGTGTCAGTTTCTTTCACTGTGCAAGTCCTTGTTTCTAGGGACCTGGAAGGACAGTGAGTGAATTCTCCTTGTGCTATATTGTGCTTAAAAAAAACATTTTTTCTAGGGACAGAAAACTGTAGGTAGGGAGAGTGTCAGTTTCTTTCACTGTGCAAGTCCTTGTTTCTAGGGACCTGGAAGGACAGTGAGTGAATTCTCCTTGTGCTATATTGTGCTTAAAAAAAACATTTTTTCTAGGGACAGAAAACTGTAGGTAGGGAGAGTGTCAGTTTCTTTCACTGTGCAAGTCCTTATTTCTAGGGACCTGGAAGGACAGTGAGTGAATTCTCCTTGTGCTATATTGTGCTTAAAAAAAACATTTTTTCTAGGGACAGAAAACTGTAGGTAGGGAGAGTGTCAGTTTCTTTCACTGTGCAAGTCCTTGTTTCTAGGGACCTGGAAGGACAGTGAGTGAATTCTCCTTGTGCTATATTGTGCTTAAAAAAAACATTTTTTCTAGGGACAGAAAACTGTAGGTAGGGAGAGTGTCAGTTTCTTTCACTGTGCAAGTCCTTGTTTCAAGGGACAGAGAAGGACACCTGAAGGTAGCCCTTATTGCTTTTTTCCCATCTCCCTGCAGGCCATCTATTAGAATGTCTGGAAGGCAAACAAGGAGAGGCAGACAGTCAGGAGGCAATAAAAGAGGGCAAGCAGGCTCTGTGTCTGGGGGCAACAGTGCTGGTCGTGGACGCGGTGCATTGTCATCAGCACATGGCCATGGGACACGCTTGTCCTTCTTTTCCGCAGCTGGACATGTTGAGCCACATCATGCCGAAGACTTGGTAGAGTGGATGACCAAGCCCTCCTCCTCCTCCTCATCCTCTCTCACCCAGGCTCAGGGTACTGGCAAAGCAGCTGCCAAAGCGTCCTCTTCCCTGGTATCAATGTCAGACTCATCATCAGTCACTCCTTCCCTAGACCCACCATGTCCTCCTCCTGAGGAGTCCCCCGAACTGTTTGAGCACAGTGTTGGGTACATGCTCCAGGAGGATGCCCAGCGTTTCGAAGGGTCTGATGATGAAACCCAGCTACAGGAAGGCAGTAGGGTGAGAGCAGACAGAGGGGATGCTCAAGAAGGACACCAATCTGGCAGTCATGTTCCAGCAGCTGCAGCATACTGCCAGATTGGCTCCAGTGATGAGGAGGGAGGGGATGATGAGGTCACTGACTCCACGTGGGTGCCTAATAGGAGAGAGGAGGAGGAGGATGAGGAGGAGGCACATCTCCAACGAGACAGGATGCCCTTTGGTGGCCAGCGTAAGGGCAGTACACCGACGGAATCACACCGCAGAGCTCCGCCTGTGCAGGGCGCTGCCTCTGCCCGTCTTTCAAAAAGTTCCTTGGTGTGGGCCTTTTTTGAGGCTAGTGCATCAGATCGCACAGCTGCTGTTTGCAACATATGTCTCAAGCGTATATCGCGTGGCCAAAACATCAGCCGCTTGGGTACCACATGCCTGACCAGACATATGTTGACCTGCCATGCAGCTCGTTGGCAAGCCTACCTCAAAGACCCACACCAAAGAACAAAGCGGACCTCTCCTTGCACCGCATCAGCTGGGATTTCCAACCCCACTATAACTTCAGTCCTCTCTGAAACATGCACTGAGAGGAATGAAGGTGTAGAATTAGGTGTGTCACAGCCAAGTACTTGCGGCCACTCTGCTAGCAGTACACCAACGTCCGATTCTAGCAGGCAAATTTCCCTGCCCCAGCTGCTGGACCGTCGAAAGAAGTTCACTCCCAGCCATCCACATGCCCAGCGGTTGAATGCTAGCTTGGCTAAATTGCTAGCGCTTCAACTGCTGCCTTTTCAGTTGGTAGACTCGGCCCCCTTCCGTGAGTTTGTGCAATGTGCGGTTCCTCAGTGGCAGGTTCCCAAACGCCACTTTTTCTCACGGAAGGCTATTCCGGCTCTCTACCGGCATGTGGAAGGCAATGTCTTGGCCTCGCTGGACAGGGCGGTCAGCGGTAAGGTGCATATTACCGCTGACTCATGGTCCAGCAGGCATGGACAGGGACGTTACCTTTCTTTCACGGCCCATTGGGTCACTCTTTTGGCAGCTGGGAAGGATGCAGGACAAGGTGCAGTAGTGTTGGAGGTTGTCCCACCGCCACGCCTCCAAAATGCTACTACTGGTTGTGACACACCTCTCTCCTCCACCCCCTCCTCTTCTTCTTCCTCCATGGCCTCTTCCTGTGGTTTGTCCTATGAACCAGCGGTGCTCCGTAGCCGTTCACGGGGCTACGCAAGTACGCAGGCAAAAAGATGCCATGCCGTGCTTGCGCTGGTGTGTTTGGGGGACAGAAGCCACACTGGGGCAGAGGTCCTGTCTGCTCTGCAGGGCCAGGCCGAGAGGTGGTTGACGCCACGCCAGCTTAAGCCAGGAATGGTGGTTTGCGACAATGGCACCAACCTCCTCTCCGCCCTCCGACAGGGACAACTGACCCATGTGCCCTGTGTGGCTCACGTCCTTAACCTGGTGGTGCAGCGGTTCTTGGGCAGGTACCCGGGCTTACAGGATGTCCTGAGGCAGGCCAGGAAAGTCTGTGTGCATTTCCGCAGATCTTATAATGCCAGTGCTCGCCTGGCTGAGCTGCAAAAGGAGTTGAACCTGCCCAAGAACCGCCTTATATGTGACATGCCCACCAGGTGGAACTCAACGTTGGCCATGCTGCAGCGGCTGCACACGCAGCAGAGGGCCATCAATGAGTACCTGTGCGACTACGGCACCAGGACAGGGTCAGGGGAGCTTGGTTTTTTTTCTCCACGCCAGTGGGGCATGATCAGGGATGCATGCACTGTCCTGGCACCATTTGAGGAGGCCACGAGGATGGTGAGCAGTGACAGTGCATGCATCAGTGACACTGTACCTCTTGTCCACCTGTTGGAGCACACGCTGCGTGGAATAATGGACAGGGCACTTGAGGCAGAACAGAGGCAGGAAGAGGAGGACTTCCTTGCCTCTCAAGGCCCCCTTTACCCAGACAGTGTTCCTTCTGTCCCACCCATCGCACAGGAAGAGGAAGAGGAGGAGGAGGAGGAGGAGGATTGTGTCAGCATGGAGGTGGAGGCTGGCACTCAGCATCATCAGCAGCAGTCTTTTAGGGATGATTTACAGTCCCAAGAAACCAGTGGACTTGTACGTGGCTGGGAGGAGGTGACTGCGGATCATGTCGTCCTTAGTGACCCAGAGGACTCCGGAGCGAATGCCTCAGCAAACCTACGCTGCATGGCCTCCCTGATCCTGCAAAGTCTGCGGAAGGATCCTCGTATTCTTCGGATCAAGGAGAGGGACCATTACTGGCTGGCCACTCTCCTTGATCCACGGTACAAGGGTAAGGTTGCGGACCTTATGTTACCGTCGCAGAGGGAGCAGAGGATGAGACAACTCCGGGAGGCCTTGCAGAAAGGTCTGTGCAACGCGTTCCCAGAGACTGGGAGGTTACAAACTCCTGGTCCAGGACAACGAGTTGCTGAGGCTTCGGCCAGTCAAAGAAGGAGCGGTGGGGAAGGTGGCCGTCTGACCGATGCGTTCAGACAATTCTTTAGTCCGCAGCCCCAAAGTATGATTGGTTCCAGCAACCATCGCCAGCGTCTGATAAACATGGTGCAGGAATATCTAGGGGCAAGGTCAGACTTGGACACCTTCCCCACCGAAAATCCTCTGGCTTACTGGGTCTTGAGGATGGATCACTGGCCAGAGCTTGCACAGTATGCAATTGAGCTACTGGCCTGTCCTGCATCCAGCGTTCTTTCGGAACGCACATTCAGTGCTGCTGGAGGATTTGTCACGGATCACAGGGTGCGCCTGTCCACCGACTCGGTTGATCGACTGACTTTCATCAAGATGAACCAGTCTTGGATCACCACCAGCTACCACACACCTGATGCTGATATAACAGACTAATTGATTTTAACATGTCACATCCCTTCAAGACTGATGCTGATGCTGAGTGTCTGTGCTGTTATGTTGACTGGCTATCCTCCTCCTCCGAGTCCTCAATGATACGATTGATGATGATAGCTTGGAAGATCATTTTTGTTTATGGGTGCCGCCACCAGTGGCTAAGGCCCAATTTTTCAGCCCCTGTTTTACAGGGGCGTGTAATTACAATTTTTTTAGCAATAATTTGCCATAGGGCTCATTGCTGTGCTCCAAGTACAGTATCTGTGAGGGGTTGGAGTGTTGTGGCACCAGTGCCTAAGGCCCAATTTTTCAGCCCCTGTTTAACAGGGGCGTGTCATTACAATTTTTGAAGCAATACTTTGCAACAGGGCTCATTGCTGTGCTCCAAGTACAGTATCTGTGAGGGGTTGTAGTGTTGTGCCACCAGTGCCTAAGGCCCAATTTTTCAGCCCCTGTTCAACAGGGGCATGTAATTACAATTCTTGATCTAATAATTCACAGCAGGGCCCATTCCTGCACCCACCAAGAGTAACTCTGAGGGCTTACAGTGTTGTGTCAACACCACCACCACCACCAAAGGCCCAATTTTTCAGCCCCTGTTCAACAGGGGCATGCAATTACAATTCTTGATCTAATAATTCACAGCAGGGCCCATTGCTGCATCCACCAAGAGTAACTGTCAGGGCTTACAGTGTTGTGGCACCAGCACCACCATCAAAGGCCCAATTTTTACTACCACTGTTCAACAATTATATGTAATTACAATTCCTGATATAATAGTTGACAGCAGGGCGTTCCAGCACCAACCAAGAGTAACTGTGAGTGCTTACAGTGTTGTGCCAACACCAACAACTAAGGGGCCTATTTCTGCAGAGTATCTACGGCAGGTCCCTACTTTCAAACATCCAACTTACAAACGACTCCTACTTGCAAACGCAAGAAGACAACAGGAAGTGAGAGGAAATCTACCCCTAGGAAGGAAAATTCTCTCCTGTAAGAATTAATATGGGAGAAAGGTGTCTCCTCTGTACTGATGCTTTATCAGCAATCCTTGTTTCAAGAAAAACACCACATTTCAAAAACAGTTGTCATTAGGACGGAAAGTGAGGTGAAATGTTCTGAACAGGGGCACAGACAGCAAAACAAATGTTACAGGGGTGATAACCCTTACCTATGTTTTCCAAAAAGTTTAAAAATAGATTTTTGGGCTGGAGCTACACTTAAACAATGTACCTGTTCAAAATTACAAACAGATTCTACATAAGAACAAACCTACAGTCCCTGTCTTGTATGCACCGCCTGTATACGGCTGTTCAGAGTATATAGGGCCTTTTTTATTTTATGTGCGGGGTTCCCCTTAATATCCATACAAGACCCAAAGGGGCTGGTAATGGGCTGGGGTAGGGGGGGGGGGGGGGTCATGGGGTAGCTATGCCATTTTTCTTAAAGATTTTCATCCATATTACCGGGACCAGACATTACATTAAAGCCGCAAGCAGTTTTAAATGGCTTTTTTTTCCTTTAGAAGTGTCATTTTGTGCAGGGACAGTTCTAAACACGGGAAACACGTGGCACTTCACAGGCATACTTTAGACACCCCCCAGGTACGATATTTAAAGGAATATTTGACTTTTTTTTTTTCACTTTATGCATCATTAAAATGACTGCTCCCGAAAAACGACCGTTTTTAAAACTTCTTTTTGCATTGATACATGTCCCCTGGTGCAGAACCCGGGTTCCCAAACCCTTTTTAGGACAATAACATGCATAATAGTTGTTATAATTAGCACTTTAGAATTCGAACGTTCGCATCCATTGTATTTAATAGGGTTCTAATGTTCGTACGAACTTTCGGTCCGTTCGCGGGTTCTGGTGCGAACCGAACCCGGGGGTGTTCGGCTCATCACTAGCCTCAACTAGGCCGGCAATGGCCTCTTCAGGGGATGTGGGCTCCTGGAGGGTGGCATGTGCCTCTCTAATAAGGGCCATTGCTGCCTCACTTGTGGTCCTGTTGTTACGGAAATCTACGTCTCGCTTAAATGCTTACTATAAGTGATTAAACCTTTTGTCTATATAAAATGAAATCAAACGATAGCGGTGCAAAAAGAGAAAACAATTACATTTATTTTTACAGAAATGATACCACCTCATAGCAAGATGATACAAATGTTACACAATACAAAATAGGAACATAACTATAACCTAAAATAATATCACCTATGACCAATGTTACATGATAATAGGAACAAGAGAGCAAAAGCGAAGTAAGATTAATCTTCTTAAAAATGAGAGAGTGAGAGAGAGAGAGAGAGACAAAGAGAGAGGGAGAGAGAGAGGCAAAGAGGGAGAGAGAGAGAGAGAGAGAAAGAGAGAGAGAGATACACTACGTCACCATGCTGCTACGTCAGATCTTCATTCTAAGAGACTGAGCTTTGGATCTGCATCCAGATATATACACACCCTTGTAAAACCCCACCCCTCCTCACCCCCCCCCCTTTCCATATGCTAAGACCTTGCATTCCCTTGAGGGGTAGGGGGTTGCTAGATTGGGTGAGGGACTCAGTTAAGTCAGGACCCAACCTGTTCCTTTGTCACCTCCCACCTCCTTTGAATTCACCTCAGCATGCCAACAAATGGTCAGATAAGCCTTTTGTCAGATGAAATTCCACAGCTGTGTATGCTAAGTGTTCTAAACATGTTCTACCACTATAGAAGTCACCTTAATAATAAAGTATTGTAAAAACATATACAACCATATACACACGTAGAATCCTTTTAATTAGAGAGTTCCCTTGAAGCTTCTTGTTATAAATATGGATTTGAAAAATCTCCACCACAGTCCCCCCTGAAGTTCATTCTTGAACTTATGTCCTCCCTCAATGATTTTATACCCACCCACAACGGCCCAGAAGCCCTGACCCTTCCCCCACCACCACTGCGGCCTCTTCCTTTCTTGAACCCGCCGTAACCCATCAAGGTAGACTTGAGACAGTCCTGGTGCCTTTGAGACATCCGACCCATGAGAGTCTGTACTGCAATGCTTCATCGCCCCTCTGCATTGGAAGAGCGGAATTCAAACATTAATGGCGGGATCCTTTCATATTTAGTCCTGTAACTTGGAAATATGGTGTTATGATTGTCACGATTGGATCGGACCGCGAGACAGCACTTTTCAGCATGGTGAAGGAAAGTTTCCGAAGAGTCTTATTCGTGGCACGTTTTTCTTAAGAGATGCGTTGCTTCTTCAGGTGATGGTTGGGCGGGCCTCCGGACAGTCGTGCATGAATACAAAAAAAACAAGAACAAGAGGGAGAATGTCAGACAGGAATATCTATGAGGGGTGCAATGTGGGTGAGTCAGTTCGGATCCCCACAGGGTACCGGGGGAGGTAAAATTACATTAAGACATAGGACCTGGATGTCCAGGGATACTTTGTGAAGTATGGTATTTGTATGTTTCAGGAACCCATTCTATGGAACCCACTGGACTCTTAAAAAATGGAGTCAGGCAGAGACGGTAAACCCTTACAATTCACAACTCATCTCTGATATTCAAACAAACGTTCCAGAAGATGAATACATTTATTTTCCTAGATAAAGCAGAATATGAACCAAAGAAAGTAGGAAAAAGAAAAGAAAGAGAAAAAAAATAGGATTTTTATAACAGCTTACCTGTAAAATCCTTTTCTTGGAGTACATCACGGGACACAGAGCGACATAGTCATTACTAATGGGTTATATAGATACCGTCAGGTGCTGGCACTGGCAACTTCCAAAACCGGAAGTACCCTCCCCTATATAAGCCCCTCCCATCCGGGAGCACCTCAGTTTTGTAGCAAAGCAATAAGTGTCCCTAAAGAGGGGCGGGAGCTCTGTGTCCCGTGATGTACTCCAAGAAAAGGATTTTACAGGTAAGCTGTTATAAAAATCCTATTTTCTTTCTCGTACATCACGGGACACAGAGCGACATAGTCATTACTAATGGGATGTCCTAAAGCAATGCCAAATGAGGGGGGGGATACACCATATATAAGCTGAGCGCTATCAGACATGAGGATCTTTTGCGGCCTGCAACACACTGCGCCCAAAGGCGACATCCTCCTGACTTCTAACGTCCACCTGGTAGGACCTAGTAAACGTGTGTACCGAAGACCATGTTGCGGCCTTACAGATTTGAGCCAGGGAGGCCTGGTGATGCACTGCCCATGAAGTTCCAACTGCTCTCGTGGAGTGCGCCCTAACTTTGAACGGAGGCGGTCTACTTCTCAAGCTATAGGCTTGTATTATGACCTGTCGAATCCACTTGGCTAAAGTAGACTTTGACGCTGCCTGACCCTTTCTGGGGCCTTCCGGCAGAATAAACAAAGTATCCGTTCTGCGAATCTGAGCAGTGGCTTTTAGATAAGCTTTAACTGCTCTTACTACATCCAAAGAATGCAATAACTTTTCCTCTACCGAAGTAGGTTTGGGGAAAAAAGAAGGAAGAACCACATCTTGGTTCAAATGAAACCTCGATACCACCTTAGGAAGAAGGCTGGATGAGGACGTAACACTACTCTGTCCTTATGGATAACCAGATATGGCTCCTTACAGGACATAGCTGCTAATTCCGATACTCTTTTAGCCGAACAAATGGCTACTAGAAAAATCAATTTCCTGGTGAGAAGCACCAAGGAAATATGCTGTAATGGTTCAAATGGTTGTTTCTGTAGAACCGACAGAACCAAGTTTAGATCCCATGGACATATGGGAATATTAACCGGAGGACTAATACGCATCACTCCTTGTATAAAGGCTTTGACTAGTGAATGCGAAGCCAAGGGCCTTTGAAAAAATATTGACAAGGCCGAAATCTGACCCTTGATAGTACTCAAGGCAAGCTTCCTATCTACAGCCCACTGTAGGAAGTCCAGAATCCTACCTATTACGTACTTATGTGGATGCCATTTCTTGGCCTCACACCACGCGATGTACGCCTTCCAGATTCTATAGTAGATCTGCCTGGATACCGGCTTCCTGGCATTGATCATGGTAGATACCACAGCATTAGAGAGCCCTCTCTTTTTTAGAATGTGGGCTTCAATAGCCAGGCCGTCAAACCTAGGGCTGGTAAGGAAGGGTGGTATATCGGTCCTTGCGAAAGCCGGACGACGTGGGAGAGTCCAAGGACTCCCCACTGAAATTTTACAATCTCCGCGTACCACGCTCTTCGGGGCCACGCTGGAGCCACCGGAATCACTGGTTTCTTTTCTACCCTGATTCTGCGGAGTAATCGAGGTAACCATTGGCGGTGTGAATGCATATATCAGCTTGAACTGATCCCAAGGGAACACTAGGGCATCCGAGCCGCAAGCTAGGGGATCCCTTGTCCGAGAGACAAACCTGTCCCCCTTTGCGTTGAATCTGGATGCTAGAAGATCTACATCCGATGTTCCCCACCGCTGACATATTGTCCAGAAAACCTCGGGGTGAAGGGACCCTTCCTCTGGGCCTAATTGCTGGCGACTTAGAAAGTCCGCCTTCCAATTCTCCACTCCTGGAATGAATACCGCAGATATGGCTGGGACATATTTTTCTGCCCATTTCAGGATGTAATTTACTTCCCTCTGGGCTGCACGACTCCTGGTGCCCCCCTGATGATTGATATATGCCACTGCTGTGGCATTGTCTGATTGAATTCTGACAGGGGACCCTTGGAGTTTGGATGTCCATGCTACTAGGGCATACCGGGCTGCTCGTATCTCTAAGAGATTGATGGGCAGGGCCTTTTCTGCATCCGACCATCTGCCCTGGAGAGACTATTGCTCCAGTACTGCTCCCCAGCCTATAAGGCTGGCATCTGTAGTGACCACCTTCCAAGAAATCGGACTGAAGGATTTCCTTTTTTCCAGATTCTGGGGAACCAACCACCAACGGAGGCTCTTGCGAACGGAAGGGGACAAGGACATTGTAAGTCTAGGGCCTGAACTTTTTTGTTCCAGGCTGACAGTATGGCCCCTTGCAAATTCCTTGAATGGAATTGACCGTAGGGTACTGCTTCGAATGATGCCACCATTTTTCCCAGCAGCCTCATATACAGGCGTATGGACGGCTGTCTTTTTTGTACCCACTAAGTGGATCAAATCTTTCAAAGACAACACCTTTCCTCGAGGCAAGAATATTTTTCTCTGGCCTGAATCCAACCTTAGCCCCAAGTATTCCAGACTTTTGACTGGTTTTTAGGGCTGACTTGTCTCGGTTGATAATCCAACCGTGAGATTCCAGATACTTGATCGTCTTGTGAACGACCACGTCTAGTTTTTTCACTGAGTGGTCTATCAGCAACAAGTCATCCAGATATGCCATTATCATTACACCTTGTGTTCTTAGATTGGCCAATAAAGGGCCAGAATTTTTGTAAACACTCGTGGTGCTGTGGCCAAACCGAAGGGTAAGGCTCTGAACTGAAAATGGCGCCCTTCTACTGCAAAGCGTAGAAATTTTTGGTGGACTGGAAAGATGGGAATGTGCAAATAAGCATCTTTGATGTCGATCGTGGCTAACCAATCCTCCCCTTGTAGGGCAGTGGCCACCGATCGGATCGACTCCATCGGAAAGTCCTGATATATAGGAATTTGTATAGCCCTTTTAGAATTAATATGGGCCTCCCGTCCGCGTTTGCTTCGGGACTGTAAAGAGGTTTGAGTAAAACCCGAACCCTCATTCTTCCAGGGGAACCTCCATAATTACTCCTTGGAGCAATAGTTGTTCTAGTGCCAACAGGAGGGACTCTCTCTTCCGGGGATCCCTTGGCACGTTTGACCTCAAAAATGGGAAGGAGGAGAGTCTTTTAACTCCAAACTGTATCCCAAACCTACTGCGGAGAGCACCTATCTGTCTTGATCGTGTCCCGCCAGGTCTCTTGCGAACAACTGGAGTCCTCCCCCCACCCGACTGAGTGGGGGCTTTTAATGAATTTAACTTTGGGGGAGGTTTTGTACCTCCCCTGACCCAGGGTTTCTCATTACCCTGCTACTGTCCCTGTTTTTTACCCCCGGGATTTGACCGAGGAGGCCGTCGGAACTGTTACACAGCCGATGCCCCAGGGACTGGAGAAGCAGGCCTCTTAAAGAGGGACCTCTAACTCTGCTTTTAACCGGCAAGAGCGTATTTTTACCGCTGGAAATTTTCTGGATATATTTGTCCAGGTTTTCCCTGAATAAGCGTTCACCATGAAACGGGACGCTAACCAGCCATTCTTTACAGGGAGCTTCAGCAGACCAGTTTTTGAGCCATAGGAGCCTACGCATATGTACTATAGACAGCATAAGGCGGGAGGCCTGATGGACTGAATCCTCTATGGCGTCAACCGCAAAGCCTAAGGCTCTAGGTAGATCAGCTAGGGCAAAGCCTGCTGATCTGTCAAGTCCCTCAAGACCTGTTTCAACTGATCCTTCACTGCTTAGCAGACCCCAATAGCTGCTACTGCTGGTTGTATCACCAAGCAGATTTTTATAAGGACTCCAATCTTTTATCTATTGGGTTCTTGAACATTTGGACATTATCCACCGGACATGTCAGTGATTTATACATACAAGAGATGGCTGCGTCCACTGTAGGGACCTTCCATTTTTTTTTTTTTTTTTTTGATGAACTTATCCTCCATGGGATAGACCACCGGAAATCTCTTGGGGGAATAAATATTTTCTCAGGACGTTCCCAATCCTGGTAAATGAGCCCTTTCAGTAAAGGGTGAAGTGGAAAAGAACAAACAGTCTGGGGGCTTCTAGCGACCCCAACGAGGATACAGTAGTGGTTGATGGTTCCGCAAGGTGCATTTTTAAATGCTGATCGGACCATGTTAGTCAGAGACTGAACCCATAATCTTTCAGCTTAAGATGCTGAGAAAAGGTTCCCCCACTGTTGATTCCTCTATAACAGAATCAACCTCATCCTGATCCCCTTCAGGCAGGTCGATCCCTGTATGGGACTGTTGCTCTGCTAACAGGCACTCTGAAGGAGGAGACGGAGATCGGGCGTGCTTTCCCTGACAGGGAGGCAGCGATAAATGTTGACAATCTCTCTCTAATCCTCCCAGAGCTGAGGAAAAAACCTCCTCTGTTACATACACAGGAGCAGGTGAACTGAGGACAGCCACAGTACCAAGTACCCTGCGGGGTCTCTACGGTCACTTACCTCTGAACTTCAGGGGAGACTGGTGCAGCAGGAGTATGCCCAAGATCCTCCGAGCCCGATGAGACCCCCTTCGCTTCCTGGAAGATTCAGTTCCGGAGCTTCTGGACGGCATATTCCTAAGCCTAAAGCTGAGGTATTCCAGCCGTAATACACCACTTTTACTGAGAATAGTCTAGCACAATTGCTGCTATATCACAGTTGGTGTCTACTAATGTGCCTTTCTAGGGGATGCCTGTATCAACCGCTTGCTGTATGCCTTTAAATGTTGCCAGCTCTGTCTCTGTACTTCATAGCCAGCTCACTACAATATTGTGGTTTTTTTAAACTGCTGGGACGCCCGCACATGCGCAGAAGCGCTGCGGCGCGCACAGAGCGTCATCCCCCAGGCTCCGCCCCCTTTCCCGGCTCACCTCTATATATAGAGGCGCGGGCACGTGCGCCTTCGGCGCTAATTTCAAATATGGTAACAAGGGACAGGAGCCAGGGCCCCTCTTTGCCGCAGGCCGGGGGATGGACGAGCACTGCAACATGGCAGAGGAAGCAGTTTCCTATAAGAGAACTCACCATCTGCCTGGACTTTGCTCTGCTGAGAAGAAGCTAGTCCACATGACAAGAAAACATTCCACAGCGGCCTCCAGTGGACAAACACAGGTACCGCAGTCTAATATATTAAATATATATAAAAAAAAATTTTTTTTTTTTTTTTTTTTCTTGACCACCATTAAAAATTATTACATTTTTTTAGTAGTTACAGGCATGCACAGAATTTTGCGGGAATACCATTAGGTAACAGACAGAAAGACAAATTAGGCTTGGGGGTCCCCCAATAGAACCAAGTTCCTGGGGGCCCCCACTTACCTGTTCCCCGCCGCAGGACTTTGTTTGGTCCTACAAAAGCCCAAACTTCACCTATCACGGCAGGCATTGTAATCAAACCTTCAGGGACCGGGTTCCCAAGGATTCCACTCCCCTGGACCTGTATAGCACCCTGCACAGAAAACATCTTGGTCGTGGGTATGACCAGAGCTCTGGATCCCAGGGTCCAGCTCTCCTAAGAGAAGCATTACAGGCAGAACCTTGCTCTTCTCTGCAAGGCCCGGGTACCGACCGTTTAGCTATGAAGCTTTTTTGGTCGGATCCGGAATAGCTTACTGAGGCCCAAAAGAACCTGTACGCAAGCTCAGTGAAAAACACATGTTTCTTCTTGGCCAACACCTTAGACACTGGCAAAAAACTGAGGTGCTCCCGGATGGGAGGGGCTTATATAGGGGAGGGTACTTCCGGTTTTGGAAGTTGCCAGCACCTGACGGTATCTATATAACCCATTAGTAATGACTATGTCGCTCTGTGTCCCGTGATGTACGAGAAAGAAAATACAATAAGCAACAAAACATACAGGTTCAATGCTGCTTCGACCCAGACCGTTTGTCACCCATTTCCCTTTATGTCAAAGAGCACTGACTCTGCATTCATAAAAACAAACAAACAATATATAACTGTCCTGAAACAGTGCCTCGAAAAATAATATATTGTGGCTGTTGCAGCAGCAGCTTGGCAGAAAAAAATAAAAATAAAAATAAAATAAAGGAGGAAAAAAATTAAAATAGATAACTCTTCTATCCTATCAGTGATCAACAGGTGAACAGGATCACTGTCACTAACCATTTACAAGTCGGGTAGAAAAACAAAAAAATAAAAATATTTTAAAAAGGAGAGGCTAAACCAATGGTTGCCAAAAAAACTTTTTTAGAATTTAGTCACCCCGACTGTCCTTTAATATTACAGATTGAACAGGCTTATCCCTAGAACAAAAACAAGAAAAATATAGTTCTAGGGTCCTCTCTTAAATGCGCAAGCTACTCTAAATCGGTCTCTTACTAGTGACCCGCATTGGGACCGCAACAGGGTGGAGTTTACTAAAGTTTTTGGCCCCAGAACATCCTGATTTCCATCTCCCTTGTTATCTCCTCCCATGCTCCACCTCAGGACTGCTCCAGAACCTCTGGAACTCCCCACCTTTAAACCCATACGCCCAGCCAGGCGCTCCCCTTTCCACACCTAGGTGTCCCTAAATACTCTTTAATTCCAGGAAGCCTACCTGCCTCCACCTAAAATGTTACCTCAGCCCGCTCCATATCAGATAATTCCCAGCGGCTATTATTTTTGTTCCACCCCCTCCCCTTAGATTATCAACCCCTAGAGAAGGGCCTTTTTATTCACGCCTTGCCCAAACTGTTGGCACCAATTAAATCCTGTTGCCCAAAGTTTAACTACCCATCTTTTAACTCCTCCCCGAATCCCAACGGAAGTTTCACTAAGTGTAAGGGGATGTCAGGTTTTATAAAAAAACTTTCTTTCGGGCCTATCGGGGTGAAACCCCGGGTTCCCTCTATATCCCTCCCAAGGACAAGAGTGTAGGTACAATAGACTCCCCGAGGTAGCGCACCCCGCCGAGCACAACTCAACCCAATGCTGAAAACAGTGCATCATTAGCCATGCGATGTCAGCATCAGTACCCCAGCATCCGGCACTGAGTCCACCAACACCCACACCATTGAAGCAATGACAAAAACCCACAAAATTCTATCCCAGTGACCATGCCCAGGGTATATCATGCACCCCTACCTACTGTTAGGTTCAAGAAACACCCTTGTTCCATGACTAACGCCACATCAGTATCCTCTAGGTCAAATAACCAAACTCGCCTATATCCCAAATAATACCCAGGTGCTTCCTTCCCAGCAATGATCTCCCCATCCAGAACACAGCGTGAAATACATTCACCACTGTGTAGTGGCCGTGCAAGGGACATTGTGTTCACACCTCTGACAGAGGGAAATATCAACCTGCCCCCAGCTTCCGTACCCTCTGATCACATGTGGGTCCCTTAGCCACAAATGCAACAAGATAGAATCCCCAGTCAGTAAGCCACTGGTGCCCTCAACTCTACAGACCGAGTCTGCATTTCTGTAACACCTTTCACAATCCAAACCAGTACAGCCCATCCAGGCATTCGACTACCACTTTGGATTAGTGTAGGTGACGTGTTTTGGCACAGTCTTACTGAGTGGTGATGCTAACTCATCAAGCCACTGCCCCTCATAGAGAGATTTGTACAAACAGCTTGATGCTGGTTGATAACTCCACCTGCCCATGTGTGCACACCAGAGCAAATGACATATATCTGCCCTGTACCATCTCACACTCTCTACCAACCTCCCACCATGGTTGATGGAATCTTGAGCCACTTTACACTGTGGTTCTCTTTCCCCCCCATATAGTGCTGAACACATCCCTCCTCTTCCGGTTACTCCTCCGAGATAAGCGTCCTGTACTCTGTGTCCGCACATTTCTGGGAGCAAGCCACTGGTACCATGACCGCGCTTGATTCAGTGTGTATTCAGTACATATAGGATAATAGGTTTTCATCAACCATTATGAGATGCTGGAGTGCCATGTGGTGATGGAATACTGTAGATACCTGCACCATATTCAGTGTCCCACATGTCCCCCATTAAAAACATTTACCCTTTCTCTGATATGTAGCCCAGGACCTCCCAATGTGTTCCTGATTATCTCCAGCTCCATGGTGTTAACGGTACCCGGTGGCCCGCCTCCCGCCCCCAAGACAGTCGCCATCAAGCCTCTCTTTTTCCTAAGTTATGGGATATGGTCTGGATACCCGGATTGAAAACCACCTGCCACCAGGTACACCCAATCCCTCATATAGACTGCACACCTTCTCCCTCCTCTTTCAATTCGGTATTCAGACAATGTTATACTTTACCCCTACAACACAAGCTGCCTACACTATTCAGACAGGACTCACATGAATGACAGGAGCCTAGTGCCACACTGGGGCACTGGTCTTCTTGGCCTGCAAGACACAGACACCTAGTTAAGGTACCCAAGGACTCTAGGACAGGAAGGACACCTATGGGTGTAAACTGAGGAGAATACGGCATGCCCACACATACCTCGGACGTGAGGGCTCTTAGAACAGCCAATCGCTGGTAACAGCCCATACAACCTTCCTGTACAATTTTTTTTCCCCAGACTCAACCAAAACTATACAATATGAGGCCAGACCTATACCCTCTGAACTTGTATGCAATCAGGCAGGCCCTCATACCACACATCTGCAGGTAAATCTAAAATAAATGGGAAAACAAAATTGCATAATGTGTATCCAGCTTGAGAAACTGCTGCTACCAGACACACCTGACCAGCAGACTAAGACAAATCCCTTGCAGCACTGAGGCGCTGGGACCACTGAACAGTAGGGGGTACCCGAGCTGACCGGTGTGCCTTGAAACACACAGATATTTATTAGGCAATTGGTAACAAATAGCCACATAAACAGTCCCAGCAGGAAACTATGAGAAGGGTTGGTTTCCCCTATTTCAGAGAAATGGGATTGCTTGGTGACACGGTAGGAAACAGGTTTGAACTACATTTGGGGACACACAGATAGCTAGGGACATTAGCATACCTTAGCTTCAGGCAATGAGCCAAACTTGTACAGCCAGGTATGGTTGGGCGTGTACCTAATTACAATGACAGCGAGGGGGGGTGTAAGCAGTCCTACTCCTGAACACAAGTTCGCCCAAAGTAACATCAGACCATTACCCTTTTACCACTAAGTGCAGTACCCCTGGCAGAGATTTATAATGCTCCTTAGCCTCACATATGTGTTAGAGTGCCAATTATCCCCGGCAGTCTTACTCAACTTTTACTTTATAACAACTCATATGCAGACTTCAGTTAATTGGTTATGCTACTCAGTAGATCAGAACATACAACACACACTGGGTGGTCCAAAACACAACCGAATGGACTGACAACTAGACATTCCAACTAGATAATGGTGGCGACAACCTAAAACATTTACATGTGAAACCCGACCAACCAGGAAAAAATAATTTTTTATCACGTTGTCATCTGGAGGCTACGATTTCCTCTTGTTCTGAAAGCCAGAAAACCCAATTATCGACTCTGAGGGATAAAATTCCAATAAAAGTTAGGGATAAAAATTCCATTTTTCGCAATTTACAAAAAACAATTCCAGTAACAAGACATTAGCATATGAAACACAAATATACATTACTTTACATTACATAAACCGTGCACTTTTTTTAAAATACCAAAAATTGTTGAGCTCAACTTTTAATTAATATGTATTACATGATACACATTAATACCACGTGGATTTTTGTTTCCCCAAAAAAATTTATTCACCATGGTGAGAAAAAAAATAGCAACTTGTACTGTGCTGGAAAAAAAACTGTCACTCTTACATTTATCATTCTCCTTCCATTTTCTTCCTCATTACAGACTGACGGAAGAAATGCGTGGTGCAGGAAAAAAGAAACAATGAAATAGCCTATGATACTTTTACCTCCCTTAGACTCGTATTTATCCATATGTACAGCTGTCTACATACACCTGTTCTCTGAGTACAAACTCCTTGGACCTGAAAAATACTTATAAGCAAAATCATTACTCTATCCTTCATATTTAACCTGCTAAGAATGGTAAACAATAATGACATTCCTGTACATTGGTAAATTGTCAATGGCATTCTTTCAAAACCGATTCAAACAAAACCCTCTGTAACCCTTACCTTTCCCGTTCCTACAAACATACAACAGCCGCGACGCATCGGAGGATCGCCGCGGTAAGTTCGAACATATTCACGTTACTACATACAAACATTCAGATACAAACGTGGGGGAGATACTTCATAGTTTCCAAAACCACAAATGAAAAAACAAAAACAGCCAGAATTCTCCCTTCACTCTTTCAGCAACAGGAGAAAAAAAAATACAATGGGAAAAACATGAGAGCAGCTCGAGAACCTGGCCTGGACCAGCCATACAAAGTTCAAACAAATGGGCATGAGAATCTAACCACCGTTCCACCTCTGAGAATCACGAAAGCGTGTACTACACCTCCATCAACACTCATCATTACAGATTTCTGAAGCCACAGCTGAACTACATCCAAGGTACCTTTATTCTGAGGTCTCGTCCTCCAGACATCAAAAGTACCTTCCAAAGGAGTACACCTTACTGTACCCTCTGACCAGATATGTCATCCTTTAAGGAGTCTCATGTCCGGAGCCCCAAACCCAGATCTCATGTGCGGTGCAGCTGTCTGACTGGTGGGGAGCCTAATTTTTTTCCTCCCAAGCATGGACGGCACATTACCCATGACGATTCGAATCGCTTATGAAGTGTCCCGCGTCCAGGACACCCTTGCGTTTTATTTTCGGAGCGATTATGGTTTACGGCTTTATTACCATAATCGACCCCCGGAATCCCGGTTATTTTACACGGCCTGACCGGGGCTGTTAGCGTACTACTCCTCACGTTTATGTAATTCACAGGAATTCCGATTATTCTACACGGCCCGACCTGTCTCACGATAAACGTGTTTGTCAGACGAGCTGCAAAGCACCATGAAATCCTCCACTATTCAAAACAATATTATGGCTTCTTTCTACCTGCATCTAGATGTTCCAATAATGGGGATGCCTCCTGTTTGCTCTCCACCCAAAACTGTATTACAGTACAAAACTTCACAAAATTGGAACGAAATGTCCTGAACTTTTTTTAACGGTACCATTTATCAACCAATCATAATACTTCACCACAAAATCCCTTGCTGAATCGTCTTCTGTAACACAAACACATTTTAGTAAAAGCACTTTCACAAAAAACTATTACAGCCTGGCTCAGGTCATTTGCATGTCAATACAATTTGTTTTACATTCTCACAGATCTGGTTGGAAAGAAAGGGGGGTCATTTCGGGCTGTCAGCAGCTGAGAACATAATGTCACAGATCCGCACTAGACTTGTGCACAACGGAAAAATTTGTTCCGTTTCGGTTCGCTTCTTGTGCACAACGGAAAAATTTGTTCCGTTTCGGTTCGTTTCTTTCCGGTCCTGTTGATTCGTAATCATTCGTAATTTTGCTAGACGGGATTTTTCGTGTTCGGACTAATTCGTATTTTCGCAAGCGACATTTTTCATTGAATTTTTTTGTTGCTTTATAATTCGTACTTTCGGTAGAGTACGTTGTTTTTCGTTGATTCTGGACACAACTCCTACTTTCGTAACTTTTTTTGGGTTCGTTGATTCGTAATTTTCCGTGTCTCTCTCACAACGACGCTGCCTATTATGCCTAATGTGCTTCAAATGGATTTGTACTTTTCTAAATACATAGCGGTTATTTGTAACGATTCGAAATCTCGTATTTTACTTTCGTTTTTTACATGCGGCTATAGGCTCCGCCCCTGTACACCATTTTGAGAGGGTTCAGCACGGTGAGGGAGAAGCAGAGAGCAGAGTGTTATTGTGCTTCGAATGGATTCGAAATCTCGTATTTTACTTTCGTTTTTTCATGCGGCTATAGCCTCCGCCCCTGTACACCATTTTGAGAGGGAGTTCAGCATGGTGAGGGAGAAGCAGAGAGCAGAGTGAGTGTTATTGTGCTTCGAATGGATTCGTACATTCGTAACTTTTTTCATAACGAATTATGCCGAAGACATTCGGGCATTCGCTATTTTGCAGTTTAATTTATTTCGGATTCGGTTTTATTCGTAATTGCTTTGTTCGGAAATTCGAATGCTTCCGAATGTCCGAAAGTTGCTAAATTCGAACGAATTTCGATTCGTTACGAAACGAATTGCACAAGCCTAATCCACACTACACCTCTCGCATAGTCTCCACACACACACACACACATTCACACACTTGGTCAAAGATGACCTCTAGACATCACACAAATCAGAATCTTTTCTATCATAACCTGTACTTCTTAAACCCATAACATCTGTTTGGTAAGGTTCTTCCTTGTCCCCCTGTTCATCATTACTCTACCATCCATGCACAATAAGCATCTCTTTCCCAAGCATTTGGCTTGACCGTACCATTTTTTTCAAAATACAGTTTCCCAGTCCACCATTCCCAACATTGCATATTTCCCAACTCAAGGCCCCTGTATCAATTCTTTCTTCCTTCGGGGTCAAGTGGTAAGGTTCCCCACGGTTAGACTCCCTCTTTGAAGCGATTTTATTGCCCATCCTTTACGGACGAAAGACCTTGAACTGATCCCGCAAACCTCTTATAGGTTGCTTTATATGTCAAAGTTAGCTACTCTTTGACCAATGATTGGGTTCGACAGGTACCGCCCCTGTCGCCGTTGCGAACCTTTTTTCACTACTCTGCCAGAACAACCACTGCTCTGACTATAGTCCTTCAAAAAATAAGCCTGGAAATCTTCCCAACTAAATAAATAGTTTAATCTCCCCGTGGACTTCTCCAAAGTATTCAAAAAAAATGACTGTATTACAGGGCTTCCCAAGCGTTAAGCTTGATTAGACCCTATGATTGCTTGTAATGCAGGAGGCAGTTTAACTGATGCCCACCTAATTCATTTTTTAGCAGTTACAATATATGACCACAGCACATCTCATGGACAACGACAAAATGGTGGATGATGCCCGATTTTTCCCGCCAAAACCAGCATGGGACATACCATATGGGTTCCCACACACAAAGGAAAACAAAAATAGTCTCCATCAGATTGCAACACCGAAAAAAAACGCACTACTCCATTCGCACCAAACATCAAAATCTGCCCCAAAAGCTTACAATCCCCCCATTAGTAGTTTACACAGAAAGATAGATTCCCACACATCCAGATAATTCAGTGTGATTTAGTCTCCGTTTCCACTGATGCAATTCGCCATGCGACCTTGGACACAAAGTCGCATTAAAAATCGCTTACCATTGATTTCAATAGCACCCATTCCAATCTATGTGACTCAAAGCTGCAGTGACTCTATCAAAATCGCATTCAACACCACACCACAGTCGCACTAAAGCTGCATTTCAACGTCACACGACATTGGAGTTGCACCAGTGGAAACGCAGCCCTATACGCACAGGTTTGTTTCAATCCCAAAGATTGGCCTAATCTTAATCAAAGGGTCAACTGAAATTGATTCCAAACAGAGCCCTTATCATTCATACCGACACCCTGCTGCAATTTCATTCTATATACATACATTATTCAAAAATCAGTCTCATCAAAATATTCGCCTAGACAAAAAGGTAAAAAGTTAAGTTCTGAGAAGTTTTTGTTAGGTATTCAGACAGGTTAAAAAGACATAAGTAGGACCAGCTCTGTCTACCATACTAGAAATAATATTCACCCAATTTTAAACTTCCTCACACGGGGCACCATCTGTTACGGAAATCTACGTTTCACTTAAATGCTTACTATAAGTGATTAAACCTTTTGTCTATATAAAATGAAATCAAACGATAGCGGTGCAAAAAGAGAAAACAATTACATTTATTTTTACAGAAATGATACCACCTCATAGCAAGATGATACAAATGTTACACAATACAAAATAGGAACATAACTATAACCTAAAATAATATCACCTATGACCAATGTTACATGATAATAGGAACAAGAGAGCAAAAGCGAAGTAAGATTAATCTTCTTAAAAATGAGAGAGTGAGAGAGAGAGAGAGAGAGACAAAGAGAGAGGGAGAGAGAGAGGCAAAGAGGGAGAGAGAGAGAGAGAAAGAGAGAGAGATATACTACATCACCATGCTGCTACGTCAGATCTTTATTCTAAGAGACTGAGCTTTGGGTCTGCATCCAGATATATACACACCCTTGTAAAACCCCACCCCTCCTCACCCCCCCCTTTCCATATGCTAAGACCTTGCATTCCCTTGAGGGGTAGGGGGTTGCTAGATTGGGTGAGGGACTCAGTTAAGCCAGGACCCAACCTGTTCCTTTGTCACCTCCCACCTCCTTTGAATTCACCTCAGCATGCCAACAAATGGTCAGATAAGCCTTTTGTCAGATGAAATTCCACAGCTGTGTATGCTAAGTGTTCTAAACATGTTCTACCACTATAGAAGTCACCTTAATAATAAAGTATTGTAAAAACATATACAACCATATATACACGTAGAATCCTTTTAATTAGAGAGTTCCCTTGAAGCTTCTTGTTATAAATATGGATTTGAAAAATCTCCACCACACTGTCCCTCCTGCTTCTTTTAGGAAGGCGGATGGGAGGCACCTGAGATCTTGTGCTTCTACTCGTGCCGGCCACCTCCTGTCTGCCACTGGGCCTAGCCACCTCCTGTCTGTCACTGGGCCCAGGCACCTCCTGGCTGACAGTGGGCCCTGCCACCTCCTGGCTGACAGTGGGCCCTGCCACCTCCTGGCTCACAGTGGGCCCTGCCACCTCCTGCCTGACAGTTTCCAGACCCTCCTCCTGGCTGATTTCATCCTGTGTATGAAAAAGGGACATAGTTTAATATTTTGGTTTTTTGTTTTCACACAAATTTGAGATCATGAATGTGGCAATTTGAATGTAAATCAAGAGAAAAGACAAATAATTTTAGAAACACATCAGATTTCCTTTTTTGCACCCAATTTATGGCAGACTAATGTCTAGAGATATTGATTTCACTTTTGTATCCCAAATTATTTTAGGATTTTCATATTGGCTTATTTTTCCTGCTTTAATTTTCTCAGAATACCTTTTCATTATTTACTATACCTGGCTCCAGATGTCCAAATCAGCTTCTTCCAGGATGGCTGCCTCCTCTTGCTCCAGAGAAGGCTCAGGTTGGCTGCAGGGAAAACTGGGGGGAAGAGTGGACAGTGATGGCCTTGCCTCAATGTGGTCATCCAGAAAGGACATCCTGCTGTAGTACCACAAATTCGGGACATACACATCATCTGCTGCTGCTCCTGACCTCTGAGAAGCCAGGACCTTAGAGCGTTCAGTCCTGTATGTGCCTCTCAAGCTCCCAATTTTAGTGTCCACCTGTTTTGCTGTGGGCACCTTGGTATGCACAAATGGGAGCAGGGTCTCCAGCGCTGCTTTTCTTACACCTTTTTTTCGATGTATGGGGTTTTTTGTTTCCCACAGAGCGGGCAGCTCTCTTACCCGGTCTATAAATTCCGCAAGGAATTCCTTATCACTAATAAAGACATTCATTTTGGGTCTGCAAGCCAAAAAAAACAACAAAAATTAATGTCAGTCACACAGTCTAACCTCCTGTAAATCTTATTCACCATATCTATCCTCCAACATTCTCTAGACAGTATAGGCCACCAATTTCCCCAAGTCTCAAAATCACATACCTTCGTTCGCACGTCCGTCACTTTTACTCCTCTCTCCGCACACCGAATGTAGTCTAGTCACATGTGTGTTCGCTATATATACACCACGCATGCGTAAAACTACTCACACGTCGCTCCGCACACGTTGCCCGCCCATGACGTTCTAAGTAACATCTTTTCCCCGCCCCTTCTCTTTCGGCGCGCAGACAGATATGGCGGATTCACAGCAGGTGTCTGCTAATTCCTCAAATAACGAGGAGGAGACAAGCCCATAGACTGAGTTAACGTCACGATCAAGGAGGAGATTCAAGGCATCTAATATGTCTTACGCGGAGATGGCGGAGAGGGTGAACATATTGCTAAAGTCGGATTATGACGCAAAGCATGGGCCGTATAGCAAACCTAATCGAAGGAAGGCCAAAATCATGAAGAAAGTCGTGAAGAGTCTGAAGAAGAATTTCGGGGTGAAACGCTCAAATGAGCAGCTCAGAAAGAGGTGGTCTGACCTCAAACTGAGGGAGCCGGAGCAGTTAATGAGCATTAAGAGAATGCTTGAAAAATGTAAGTACTTTTTCCCCTTTTTTCCTATTATTGTATTTCACAACTTGCATGTTGCTCCATGTTATTGCATGTTTCTATTGTACCTTACAAAATGTCATAGTTTGAACTTGGTTTGGCACAGTAATCGTTCATTACAGACACATCGTTCTGCCACTATGCACGATTTTTATAGATTTTACAGGGTTAAAATAATTTACACCGCTGTCTGTTTTTAATCAATAGTTGTTATAACATTGTTGGCTAGATGATGTGTTTGTAAAGATAATAAAATGCAAACTTTAATCAGTGTAAAGGAGAGGACACTCAGCAGCTGGTTCCACATCTGTACTTTTGAGCACTATAGTGTGGGCCACCAGAACCGCCTTTTTTGGGTGCCCCTCACAGGTGCATCAGTGAATTTTTGTGGTGCCTCCATGTATAAAAATTGACAGCAAAAGGTGAATATTAAAGAATATAGTTTTTAAAAAGAATGTCTTCATCTTGAAATCCCGCCCAAACAGACACTTGTACCCCACTTCCAAGCAATGTATCATGTTTTTAGTTTTTTGACAAAATTTCTGTGTGATAACTATACCTTTTGTTTGATTCTCATAGGGGAGAGTAGACTGGGAAGAGAACACTCCAGGGAGCACAGGAACCCCACAGCTTCTAAACAACCCCAACCTCACCAAGAACCCCAACCTGAGGATGTTGAGGAAGTTGAAGAGGTGGAGGAAGGAGAAGTGCAGGAAGGAGAAGTGGATGACGTGGTGGAACTGGTCACCACAACAGGTCAGTATCTGTCACCACAGCTTCAGGTAAGAGATGTAGGCCTGCAGAGTTATAATACCTTTTGTATTTTTTTATAGGGGATGTAAATGTCGTGGTGAAAGAAAGTACGCGTTTCTCTGCTGACAGTGCCCTACGAATCATACAGCAAGTGATGGAATGTAGCACAGAACTGGACAGAATTAAGCAAAGAATTAATGTGATGGATCAAACCTTTAAAGACATCCTAGATGTTTTGGGGAGAATTGAATAAGGCCTCAAAACCCCCATTTTTTGTTTGAGATTGTTCTTCCCCATTTTTTAAAATTTTAGACAATCAATCAAGCCAAAATTTGAATATGCACACAGTGTGTCAACATGTGCCATCTGCCATCAGGGGATATCCATGTACGTTTTTTGGGGGTGCAACCCCTTCCTCGTATCTCAAGTAGGTGAACTGAAGAAGGGGTTGCTCCCCCAAAACACGTCCATTGATCACCCCTGATGGCAGATAGCACATGTTGACAATAGGGATCATGAGTCTAAAATCCCTATTGGAAATGACTTCCAATTGTGTGCATATTCATATTTTGGCTTGGCCAGGGGTGCCAATACCCCATATTAGGATGGCCAGATAGAGACATATTTTGTGTAAGTGAATGTCTCATATTGCCAAGAGGTATCCAATGTTGTAGTTTGTTGAATGCTACTGATGGTTTTGTATTTTCTTAAAAAAAAAAATGCCAGTTTGTGGCCAGCCAAAAAAAAATATATACATACTGTTCTATTTACCATGTGTGTGAATGTGCACAGAGTAAAATTTTGGAACAACAACAAAGTGTAGCTTCTTTTTCAAATACGCTCTAACCTTATTTGTGTATATTTTTGTGGTTCATAGTGAAATGGTTGGTATTTACTAAAGGAAAATACACTTGGCACTACAAATGCACTAAGACAAACTAGGAGACAGGAAAAAACAAAAGATAAAAGATTAAATCAGATATTTATTTAGTTCTTTCTCCAAGAAGATTTAGACATGGCCTGGCATAGGAATTGCCCCACTACCCGTGAAATATTCCAGATATTTCTCACGAACCTCACGGGCATTTTGGGGGGGCAAGCCAGGATGGGCAGATTCGAGGCCTGGCAGGGTATTGCCATATGAAAGTCCTGCCTCAGGCAATATTGAGGCAATATAATTTGTTGATTTTCGGCTCAGAAAGTTATGGAGCACACAGCAACATAAAACCACATAGTTAATCTTGTACTCCGCCAAGTGAATAGGAGTCATAAAAAGGCGTATCCGGCTGGCCATTATCCCAAAGGCATTTTCTACGACTCTTCGGGCCCTGGCCAGCCGGTAGTTGAACACCCTCTTCTCTGGGGTCAGGGTCCTCTGGGGAAATGGCCTCATGAGGTGCGGTCCGAGTCCGAAGGCTTCATCAGCCAAAAAAACAAAGGGGAGTCCTTCAACATTCCCTGCATCCGGTGGCAATGCAAGGTCGTCACTATGGAGACGGAGGGCAAACTCCGTCTGGATGAAGGATCCCCCATCGGACATCCGGTCATTCTTCCCCACATCCACATAGAGGAATTCATACCGTGCTGACACCACCACCATCAGCACAATGCTATGAAACCCCTTGTAGTTGTAGTAGTAGGACCCAGAACGGGGTGGCGGCACGATGCGGACGTGCTTCCCGTGAATGGCTCCACCGCAGTTGGGGAAGTCCCACCGCGTGGCAAACTCCGATGCCACAGTCTGCCATTCCTGTGGCGTGGAAGGAAGCTGTGGAGTCAAACAAGATAAAAATATATTAGTACTTTTGCACATAACATTGCAAGCAGATTATAATAAAATACATTCGAGCCCAACATCATTCTAAATTTCCGTTTAATGTGTTTTTAAAAAGTATAATGGAAGGCTCAAGTATCATATTCATCACCCCCTCTGATGGTCCATTATAATCAAATTTGGGGGGGGGGTGCTAGATGTGTTTGGCAACAGGATAGCATTGCAGTGGCGGTGCGTCCAAAGTGGGCGCTGGAGCGCTGCCCCCTCTCTCCTGCGCCCGTCACTCAGAACAATACATAGGTTCATGCCTTGCATTAACCTATGTATTGTCAATGCCGCCCACTATTCAGGTGGATGGCCCCCTGTTGAGCGACAGCCATATGAATAACTGCGGCATTTTTGGGGTGAAAATTGCCTACCAGAGCCAGGGGGGCAAATAGCCTTGGCGATTACAGCCTGAGGGATGTAATTGGCTTCATAAAAGTTAACCAGGGGACGCAGGGGGGGGGGCATTCCTTGGGTAAACACTGACAGGCTCCTCTGCCAATCATGTTCACCAAGTCTGTCTACCGGTAACCTGATTGGCTGATGCAACATCGAGGGCAGGAGAAGACATCAAGCACAGAAGAAGGATGGCGCTGACCAGAAGAAGGTAAGTGCAGGGCTGGGGGGGGGGGGGGGACTGGCTGCATTGGAGGGGGCAAACTGGCTGCATTGGAGGGGGCAAACTGGCTGCATTGGAGGGGGCAACTGATGGCGTTTAATAGGCACAGTCGCAAAAATGGAGGAAGTTGATATCTAAAATTTTATGGTGGCCCCCCAAACATTTTGAGCAACAGCCGCCACTGATGGAGAGGTTAGTGAAGGGAAATATGCATGGAGGAGAAAAAAGGGGCATTTAAAAGCTTCCAGCATGCATGAGGACAAAGGGGACATTCTCAGCATATTACAATCATAGTAATTAGTAGGCTTGTGCAATTCGTTTCGTAACGAATCAAAATTCGTCCGAATTTAGCAAGTTTCAGGCATTCGGAAGCATTCGAATTTCCGAACAAAGCATATACGAATGTAGCGGGGTCCTCAATTTAGTGGGGTACACTTGGGGAGTAGTGTGACCCAAGTGTGTAATTATGTTAGGGTTCAGACCCCTTTTTCTTATTCGTGGAGGATTGGGTGGTGTAATATTCTCTTCGACCAGTAGGTGTCAGTGTACCTACTGGCTCGGGGTAGAATCACTACCGCAGTGCTACCCTTCTTTGTCCCTTCCTGGAGATGGTACGGCCGGGGCGGGGAACCCGCCGTGGTATCGACGGGAGGAGATAAAAGGGGGAGACGCCCTCGCCACGAGGTCTGTCTGTCTTCGGGGATCATCTCTTCACGCACCCAGGCACCTTCAGCCTGGGTGCGGGCGGTTCAAGGTCCCGGCCTAGGCACCCTAGGCCTGGCCGGGATGAAGATGGAGTCCATCCCAGGCACCTTCGGCCTGGGATGAGGTACTATTGAGGAGGCCTGGGACCCGGTGACTCCGACTGGGTCCCGCGAGGGTGGAGTTGCTCCAGGGCGCCCCTTGCGAGGGGACCCACATCTGAGGTGAGGAGGCTGGGGAGGTCACTCGTTCGAAGACCCGGTGTAGTGTCAACCCGGTGACGGATGGGCCTGCAGTAACTCCCTTGGAGGACATCTTCCCCAGATAGAGGCCCGTAGCGCAACGGAGGTATTCATATCAAGACTCCTACAACCCTTGGTCATAGCATAGGGGGTGTAGGGACCCAGATCAGTATAGTGCCTCGACCTGCTCATCCCACCGTATCATGCCATTGCATTGCCTTGTAACTGAAGATACGGAATAAATCTAACCGTTGGACTGTGATCGGTGTATGGATTCTGTTAATGGGAGCAAAGGGAGGTTTCTGCACGACAGACTCGGTACATGTTCAGGACACCGGCCCGAGGAAACTTTAGGTATTGGCCTTCACCTCGCCCGCAAGTAGTGGGGAGGACATGGGCCGTAGCGCACCTCACCCTGTCGCGTGACATACCCCTAGGCTAAAGAGGACGGGGTGAGGGGGCCGCTACACGAATAAAACCGAATCCGAAATAAATTATACCGCAAAATAGCGAATGCCCGAATGTCTTCGGCATAATTCGTTATGAAAAAAGTTACGAATGTACGAATCCATTCGAAGCACAATAACACTCTGCTCTGCTCTCTGCTTCTCCCTCACCATGCTGAACTCCCTCTCAAAATGGTGTACAGGGGCGGAGGCTATAGCCGCATGAAAAAACGAAAGTAAAAGACGAGATTTTGAATCCATTCGAAGCACAATAACACTCTGCTCTGCTCTCTGCTTCTCCCTCACCGTGCTGAACCCTCTCAAAATGGTGTACAGGGGCGGAGGCTATAGCCGCATGAAAAAACGAAAGTAAAATACGAGATTTTGAATCCATTCGAAGCACAATAACACTCTGCTCTGCTCTCTGCTTCTCCCTCACTGTGCTGAACCCTCTCAAAATGGTGTACAGGGGCGGAGGCTATAGCCGCATGTAAAAAACGAAAGTAAAATACAAGATTTCGAATCGTTACAAATAACCGCTATGTATTTAGAAAAGTACAAATCCATTCGAAGCGCATTAGGCATAATAGGCAGCGTCGTTGTGAGAGAGACAAGGAAAATTCCGAATCAACGAACCCAAAAAAAGTTACGAAAGTAGGAGTTGTGTCCAGAATCAACGAAAAACAATGTACCCTACCGAAAGTACGAATTATAAATCAACTAAAAATTCAACGAAAAATGACGCTTGCGAAAATACGAATTAGTCCGAACACGAAAAATCCCGTCTAGCAAAATTACGAATGATTACGAATCAACAGGACCGAAAAGAAACGAACCGAAACTAAACAAATGTTTCCGTTGTGCACAAAAAACGAACCGAAACTAAACGAATTTTTCCGTTGTGCACAAGTCTAGTAATTAGGGAAGGATGAAAGAAATACAATACATTAGCATACATGAAATACATAAAATGTGATGTTAATGGAGAAAACTTACCCTAATATAGTCCTCCTGCAGGACTTGTATAATGGCAGAACAGGTGTCTGGGATTATGAGGCCCAGAGCCTGGTTGGAGATGCCTGTCGTGAACTTCAAGTCCTGCAGACTTCTCCCTGTCGCCAGGTAGCGTAACGTGGCGATGAGCCTCTGCTCAGCACTGATGGCTTCCCGCATAACGGTGTCCTGCCTGGTAATATAGGGGGACACCAAAGCCAAAAGATGCTGAAAAACGGGGTCAGACATCCGCAGAAAATTCCTGTAGTCCTCAGGATTATTCTCCACGATCTCCCGCAGCAGAGGCATATGGCAAAATTGGTCCCGCTGGAGCAACCAATTCTTGGTCCATGAACTCCTCCTCACCCCGTTCATGGACTCGTCTTGGTCCAAAACAAGCAGACCAACACCAAGCGCCCGCACAGCACGAACTCGACGACGAGAACGTACCCGCGACATGGCTAGGAAACGGCCGTCTTATCAGAACGTACTAAACAGAACGCACTTTAGAACAGCAAGGCCTATGAAGAACGAACTGAAATTCAGAAACGAACAGGCAAGAACGCACTGTAAAACAGATACGACCTGCCTACACGCCCTGAAAGACAAGATACGAACCCACAAGCACAAACTGAACCGCAGAAAACTAACTGAAAGCACGAAGACTGAAAAGCGTGAATCGTCTCTTCCCAAACTTTTACTTCACACGCGGTAACACGAGATCAGCAAAAGCAGCCCAAGGGGTGGCGCCAGGGAAATCGATCTTCCCCTTTATACTGCCGTCGTACGTGCTGGACGTGACCGCCCAGAACAATGACGAGATTTGGAATTTTCAGTGTGTACGCATGGAAAGCTTGACGAGAAACTCGTCAAGGTTAACAAGAATCTCGTCGAGAAAAACGACGTGTTTTTAACGACGAGAAACTCGGTCGTGTGTACGAGGCTTGAGTTGAAAAAGTTGAGAAAGTCTGGCCTAGGCTGCGGCAACACTCACAGGGTGACCCTTGCTTACACACAAAAGGAGTTCCCCCATAGGCCCTGGGGCAAAGCCACGGGACCTGCTCAATGGGAGTCATGTTTTTTTCTGTCTGCTTCCCAGTGTCCTTACTCACAACCCTGACAGTTCAACCATACAGAGGGCTCTTTAGGTCAACTCCAGTGCAGCACTACATCTTTGCTGACCAAGGGTGTCCTGCTCCACTATCCCAAGTCCCTGGGCCCCACGCACAGCTGGCATATAAAGAGGTACTATCTCCACCCATTACATAAGTACAGGAGGGTCAATAAATAAAGGGCACGAATATCTGGGAACAGACTTATCTGTTTTCAACCTGAGCAACTGTGTAGCTACTGTATGTAATATATTAAACTGACTCTCCGTTCTTAATTTTACTTATCCATAAACACCCTAACCAATCAGAAGGACTAATCATAGCACATTACCAGCTCCAACCATGGCTAATCACCAGCTACACCCACAGCTAATCACCAACTCCACCCATGGCTAATCACCAGCTCCATCTCCATCTATAGCTAATCACCAGCTCCAACCATGGCTAATCACCAGCTCCAACCATGGCTAATCACCAGCTCCATCTATAGCTAATCAGCAACTCCAACCATGGCTAATCACCAGTTCCAACCATGGCTAATCACCAGCTCCAATTATGGCTAATAACCAGATCCATCTGTAGCGGGAATGTACTTTCCCGGGTGTAATTTGAATTTAGTAGGGAAAACTGTGGTCCACCAGGTGGTGCTGTCACTTTGGGCCCGGGGTTGAGTCATCATTGCAGTGTTGTACCTCTTTTGGCCTCTCTCAGCGGTTGTATGGTGGGGCGAGGAACCCGCCGTGCTTGCTATAAAGGGGGCGGCCATTTTTTTTTTGCGGGAGTCGAGCCCGGGCACCTTCAGCCTGAGGGCGGTGGTTCGTGTCGGTCCCCTAGGCGGGTCTAGGCCTAGAGGACGTTCGGAGGTCGTGTTCCATCCCAGGCACCTTTAGCCTGGGGTGAGGTACTCGGATGGAGGTCTGGAGCTCAGTGCCCACCACTGGGTTCCGCGAGGGAAGGAGATCCTAGGGAACCCCGGGAGTGGGTACCCGAATCCGGAAGGCGTAATGGACCGGGGGGAGCTCCTCACTTGAAGACCCGGTGCAGCATATTGCCGGTGACAGGTGAGCCTCCCATCGGAGACCGCCCGGAAGGAAATTCCCCCTCGTTCGGAGACCGCAACCCACTTTCAGGGAGGAAAGTGGAGGAGAAATTGTGTCTGGGCCTACTCGCATCCACACCTCCCTTTTATGTTCTGTTCGCTAAGGGAGTTCAACTGATTGAGTGTTGGACTTTAATGGTGTGGGGCTCTTTCCTGTCAGACATTGTTCAAGGTAACTCTTGGTGGAGGCTCCAGGTGCACAGCACTGACCCGAAGGTAAAACAAGAACTTTGCTAGCACCGCACTAACACTTGTGGTGAAGGTTTGGCGTGGTGACCCCGCTTTCTCCCCTCTAGGATACCCCTAAACAAGAGACTGACGAGCTGAGAAAAAGAGGGGAGAGAGGAGGCCGCTACACATCCATAGCTAATCACCAGCTCCAACCATGGCTAATCACCAGCTCCAACCATAGCTAATCACCAGCTCCAATTATGGCTAATCACCAATAGGGATGAGCTCTGAGTTTGACTCGAACATCGTCTGTTCGCTGAATTTCGAACATTATGGGCCGTTTGTGCCAAATTCGAGCGGCGCGTCACGGCCCATAATGCACTGCATCATCGCAGTGCATTGCTGGTTGATGATTGGTCAAGCATGCACTATGACCCGCATGCTTTGGTCAATCACAGCGCCGTCAGCACAGAGAGCCATAATTGGCCAAAGCCAGGGTGCCTTTGGCCAATCATGGCTCAGGGATTAGGTACACGCCCCACACTATATAAGGCCGCTTGCGTGTCGGCCTTGTGTAGTGTGTTGTGGCGGCAGAGAGATAGAGAGAGAGAGAAAGAGAGAGAGAGAGTGTCATTTCATTTCAGTTAGCTAGATTGAGCAGGCAGTTGATTCAGCTAGTTAGATTCGTATATTTAGTATATATATGCATTGCACGCTTTGTATATATATTTGTATACTGTATACAGTTTAGCTAGATCTCACTGCAGAGCGTTCCTGTTATTCTCTTCCTAATAATACTACAGGCAGGCAGTTGATTCAGCTAGCTGCGGTATATTAAGTCAGTGTACTGTATACTGGCAGTGGGCACAGTGTGCAGCTAAAACTCACTGCAGACAATTCCTGTTATTTTCTTCCTAATAATACTACAGGCAGGCAGTTGATTCAGCTAGCTGCAGTATATTAAATCAGTATACTAAATACAGTATATATATATATATACATCCCAGCTTTGTACAGCTACATCTCACTGCAGGCCATTCCTTGTGTACCTATTCCAATACATCAAATACAGTATGTCTGGAAGGCCAACAAGGAGAGGCAGACACTCACGGGCCAATAAAAGAGGGCAAGCAGGCTCTGTGTCTAGAGGCAATAGTGCTGGTCGTGAACACGGTGCATCCTCATCAGCACGTGGCCGTGGGGCACGCTTGTCCTTTTTTTCGGCAGCTGGCCGCGTTGAGCCACAACATGCAGAAGAGTTGGTAGAGTGGATGACCAAGCCGTCCTCATCCTCCTCATCCTCTGTCACCCAGGCTACCTTGGCTGCCATTGCAGGTGCCAAAGCGGCCTATTCCATCGGCTCGAGGTCATCATCAGTCACTCCTTCCCTAGCCCCACCATCATGCCCTAAGGAGTCCCCCGAACTGTTCGACCACAGTGTCGGGTACATGCTGCAGGAGGATGCCCAGCGTTTTGAAGGCTCCGATAATAGTACCCAGGTTGAGGAAGGCAGTAACATGAGCCCAGAGAGAGGAGGTTTTGCTCTAGTGACGAGGAGGGAGGGGATGATGAGGTTACTGACTCTACGTGGGTGCCTGATAGGAGGGAGGAGGAGGAGGAGGCACATCTCCAACAAAAGGGGCCAGCTTAAGGACAGCCAACCGACTGCATCACACCGCAGAGCTCTGTATGCTCAGGGCCAGTGGCGGAACTACCGCCATAGCGACACACGCGGCCGCTATGGGGCCCGCAACCGAGAGGGGCCCGTGGGGAGGAGGAGGAATGCATACTGCCGGGGGGCGAGCACCGCCCGCACGGTCCCCCAGCCAGGGGAAGTGAGGAGAGGAAGAGGCGAGCTGTGCGTACAAGCAGAGAGCTGTAATAGCTTTCATTTGAATGTCCTTGTCCTGTGTTCCCGGGGCTCACCGTCACATAGCCCCACCTCTTGGCCCGGCACCTTTGATAGACAGAACGCCGGTCCAATGCGGGACATGTGACGTCATCAAAGGCGCCGGGCCAAGAGGTGGGGCTATGTGACGGTGAGCCCCGGGAACGCAGGACATTCAAATGAAAGCTATTACAGCTCTCTGCTTGTACGCACAGCGCGCCTCTTCCTCTCCTCTCTTCCCCTGGCTGGGGGACCGTGCGGGCGGTGCTCGCCCCCCCACTCTGAGGCAGCCCCATGGTCGCCAATAGCCATTTGAGGGCTGCAGTATGCATTCCTCATCCTCCCCGGTAGTTCCGCCACTGGCTCGCATCTTTCACTGCACAGGTGAGGCTACATTGTGCACGGGTCATGCTGCATTGGGCACAGGTGAGGCTGTATTGGGCATGGGTCATGCTGTATTGGGCACAGGTGAGGCTGCATTGGGCACAGGTGAGGCTGCATTGGGCACAGGTGAGGCTGTATTGGGCATGGGTCATGCTGCATTGGGCACGGGTCATGCTGCATTGGGCACGGGTCACGCTGCATTGGGCACAGGTGAGGCTGCATTGGGCATGGGTCACGCTGTATTGGGCACAGGTGAGGCTGCATTGGGCACGGGTGAGGCTGCATTGGGCATGGGTCACGCTGCATTGGGCACAGGTGAGGCTGCATTGGGCACAGGTGAGGCTGTATTGGGCATGGGCAGGCTACGCTGCATTGGGCACAGGTGAGGCTGCGTTGGGCACAGGCCACACTGCATTGGGCACAGGTGAGGCTGCATTGGGCACTGGACACGCTGCATTGGGCACAGGCCACACTGCATTGGGCACAGGTGAGGCTGCATTGGGCACTGGACACGCTGCATTGGGCACAGGCCACGCTGCATTGGGCACAAGTGGGCACAGGTGAGGCAGTATTGGGCACGGGCAGACCACGCTGCATTGGGCAAAGGAGAGGATTATTGAAGCGCTAACACCAGGTGTTTGGAGTATCTTTATCTGTTGATTAAACTTTCTGAAATACATATATTGCTATTGTGGTGTAGGATCTGGGTTCTTTCTTTCTTTCTTTCTTTCATCTCAGACTCAAACAACACGCCCTTTAAACCACGCCCACTATTTAATTTAAGTCCGCCATTTTTTTGTGGTGGGGGGGCCCATACAACATTTTGCTATGGGGCCCTGTGATTTCTAGTTACGCCCCTGCTCAGGGCGCTACTGATTCTGCGCGTTTTTCCAAAAGTTCTTTGGTGTGGGCCTTTTTTCAGACGTGTGCAGCAGATCGCACCGTTGCCATTTGCAACATATGTCTGAAGCGTATCAAGCGTGGCCAAAACAGCAGCCGCTTGGGCACCACATGCTTGACCAGACATATGTCGACCTGCCATGCAGTCCGTTGGCAAGCGTACCTTAACCACTTAAGCCCCGGACCATTTGGTAGCTAAAGGACCAGAGGTGAATTCAGAATTTTGCACTGCGCTGCTTTAACTGTAAATTGTGCGGACATGCAATGTTGTACCCAAACGAAATTTGCGTCCTTTTCTTCCCACAAATAGAGCTTTCTTTTAATGGTATTTGATTGCCTCTGCGATTTTTATTTTTTGCGATATAAACGGAAAAAGACCGTAAATTTTGAAAAAAAATGATATTTTCTACTTTTTGTTATAAGAAAAATCGAATAAACTCAATTTTAGTCATACATTTAGGCCAAAATGTATTCAGCCACATGTCTTTAGTAAAAAAAATGTCAATAAGCGTATATTTATTGGTTTGCGCAAAAGTTATAGCGTTTACAAACTAGGGTACATTTTCTGGAATTTACACAGCTTTAAATTTATGACTGCCTATCTCATTTCTTGAGGTGCTAAAATGGCAGGGCAGTACCTAACCCCCCCAAATGACCCCATTTTAGAAAGAAGACACCCCAAGGAAATTGCTGAGAGGCATGTTGAGCCCATTGAATATTTTTTTTTTTGTCCCAAGTGATTGAATAATGACAAAAAAAAAATACAAAAAGTTGTCACTAAATGATATATTGCTCACACATGCCATGGTTATATGTGGAATTGCACCCCAAAATACATTTTGCTGCTTCTCCTGAGTACGGGGATACCACATGTGTGGGACTTTTTAGGAGCCTAGCCACGTACGGGACCCCGGAAACCAAGCACCGCCTTCAGGATTTCTAGGCACAAATTTTTGATTTGACTCCTCACTACCTATCACAGTTTCGAAGGCCATAAAATGCCAAAATAGCACAAAACCCCCCAAATGACCCCATTTTGGAAAGTAGACACCCCAAGCTGTTTTCTGAGAGGCATGGTGAGTATTTTACAGCTCTCATTTGTTTTTGAAAATGAAGAAAGAACATTTTTTTTTCTTTTTTTTTTTCAATTTTCAAAACTTTGTGACAAAAAGCGAGATCTGCAAAATACTCACAATACCACTCAGCAAATAGCTTGGGGTGTCTACTTTCCAAAATGGGGTCATTTGGGGGGGTTTGTGCCATCTGGGCATTCCATGGCCTCCGAAACTGTGATAGGCAGTGAGAAGTGAAATCAAAAATTTACACCCTTAGAAAGCCTGAAGGCGGTGATTGGTTTTTGAGGTCCCGTACGCGGCTAGGCTCCCAAAAAGTCTCACATGTGGTATCCCCATACTCAGGAGAAGCAACAGAATGTATTTTGGGGTGTAATTCCACATATGCCCATGGCATGTTTGAGCAATATATCATTTAGTGACAACTTTGTGCAAAAAAAAAATTGTCTTTTTTCCGCAACTTGTGTCAACATATAAAATATTCCATGGACTCGACATGCCTCTCAGTATACAGCTTGGGGTGTCTACTTTCCAAAATGGGGTCATTTGGGGGGGTTTTGAACTGTTCTGGCATTTTATACACAACATTAGGAAGCTTACATCCACTCTTCTAACCACTTGAAGACAAAGCCCTTTTTGACACTTTTTGTTTACATAAAAACATATTTTTTTTTGCAAGAAAATTATGTTGAACCCCCAAACATTATATATATTTTTAAAGCAAAGGCCCTACAGAATAAAATGGTGGGTGTTGCATTTTTTTTTTCTACACAGTATTTGCGCAGCGATTTTTCAAACTCATTTTTTGGGGAAAAAATACACTTTTTTTAATTTTAATGCACTAAAACACACTATATTGCCCAAATGTTTGATGAAATAAAAAAGATGATCTTAGGCTGAGTACATAGATACCAAACACGACATGCTTTAAAATTTCGCACAAACGCGCATTGGCGACAAACTACATACATTTGTAAAAGCCTTTAAAAGCCTTTACAGGTTACCCCGTTAGATTTACAGAGGAGGTCTACTGCTAAAATTACTGCCCTCGATCTGACCTTCGCGGTGATACCTCACATGCATGGTGCAATTGCTGTTTACATATGACGCCAGACCGACGCTTGCGTTCGCCATTGGGCAAGAGCAGGGCAGGACAGGGGTGCTTTTTTTTTTTTTTTTTTTTATTAATTTTGCTTTTTTATTTTATTTTTAAACTGTTGCTTCCATATTTTTTTTTTTTTTTATCATTTTTATTGTTATCTCAGGGAATGTAAATATCCCCTATGATAGCTATAGGTAATGACAGGTACTCTTTTTTTGAAAAAACTGGGGTCTTCTAGACCCTAGATCTTTCCTCTGCCCTCAAAGCATCTGACCACACCAAGATCGGTGTGATAAAATGCTTTCCCAATTTCCCAATGGCACTTTTTATATCCGGGGGGGGGGGGGACATTCCCTCCCACTGCTTGTAAAAGCAGTCCAGAGGCTAATTAGCCACTAGGATTGCTTTTACATGAAAGCCAGCCGCTGGCTGAAAAGAATGATACCAAGATGATACCTAAACCCGCAGGCATCATTCTGGTATAAACATTCAAAGTCCAGCAACATACCAGTACGTTGCTGGTCCTTGTTGGACATGTATTGTAATCTTTTTTTTCATGCAGCCTGTTGGCTGAACGAAAAAAAAAGATTGATCGGTGGGTATGCCCACCATTAGAATACCGCCCTTCATCCACCCACTTCTAATGATGGGCATACATGCACCATTTATATATGCCGAAGCATGGGGGCATCTTCCCGCAAAAGTTATGCCGCGTACACATGTTTAGACTTTTCCACGGGCAAGCCTCCGTCGGAATTTCGACCGTATGTACGCGGCATTAGGAGCAAAATCGCTCCTCCGCCCCTGCTGCCCCAATGCTTCGGCATATATGCTTTTTTTTTTTTAACTGTGGTGGTGAAATCACCTCCTACAGCACTGGAGTCGCAGGGATCAGGCCTGTCTCTGCGAACGCTGCAGTTATGTGTGTTGTGTTTTGCAAGTGACAGTGATCAATCGATACTGCACTTGGGTGGCCTGGGCTGGACGGAGGGGCAAAACGCAGGTGCTAGCAGGTATCTGGGCTGATCCCGCTAACACTGCGTTTTTGGGAACCCTAAACTGCTGGGGACGCTAGTATAGATCTGATCAGATCAGATATTGATCTGTTCAGATACTATACCACTAAGGGGGTGTATGCTTCACGCGTGGGTGTTAGCGTTACTGGCACTAACCTGACGCTGCCTGGGGTGTGACGCAGACCCTCTCTGACGCTAAAACCTAATTGATATCACCCGCCGGGCGATCAGGGGGTTAAACCTTTATTGGGTTATATACGGCGGGTGCCCTGACACTATAAAAAGCAAACTAACTAACCAGCGTCACCCGTAACACTTATATGATGATCACTGGTGAAAGGGTTAACTAGGGGCAATTAGGGGGTTAAAACCTTTATTAGGTAATATATGGGGGTACCTGACGCTATATAAAAACCTGACGGCGAACCTAAAAATTTTTTACTGGCTACCGATCTGCATCACCGACACTAAGACAACGATCATAAAAACAATCGCTTAGCGACAGTGGTGATAGGGGGTGAAAGGGTTACCTGGGGGGCGATCAGGGGGTTAAACCTTTATTAGATAATATATGGGGGTACCTGACGCTATAAAAACCTGCGGCGAACCTAAAAATTTTTACTGGCTACCGATCTGCATCACCGACGCTAAGACAGCGATCAGAAAAATTATCGCTTAGCGACAGTGGTGATAGGGGGTGAAAGGGTTACCTGGGGGGCGATCAAGGGGGTTAAACCTTTATTAGGTAATATATGGGGGTACCCGACGCTATAAAAACCTGCGGCGAACCTAAAAAAAATTACTGGCTACCGATCAGCATCACCGACGCTAAGACATCGATCAGAAAAATTATCGCTTAGTGACGGCGGTGCTAGGGGGTGAAAGGGTTACCTGGGGGGTGATCAAGGGGGTTAAACCTTTATTAGGTAATATATGGGGGTACCCGACGCTATAAAAACCTGCGGCGAACCTAAAAAAAATTACTGGCTACCGATCAGCATCGCCGACGCTAAAACATCGATCAGAAAAATTATCGCTTAGTGACAGTGGTGATAGGGGGTGAAAGGGTTACCTGGGGGGCGATCAAGGGGGTTAAACCTTTATTAGGTAATATATGGGGTGTGAGGGGGTTAGCTCGGCAGCGGGTGTGTGTGACCCCCGGGATGGGCTCCCCACACAAAAACAGGCCCAGCAAACGGAGGTTGTGGTTTTCAAAATCAAAAAAAAAGGTGCGGTTTATTTTCTATTTACAGTGACAAAACACAGCAAAGCCAAAAGAAACATAAACAAAATAAATCCTGGTCAACTTGACCTCTGACTAAACATACAGGTTTCCTAACTAACAACTGGGATCAGCCTAGTGCTGTCCTAGTCCCTAAGTCCCTGGTTTTAAATGTCCAAGCAAATAGCCACACAGGCTTTGTCTCACCGCACAAGGGTTCACTCTCTCCAGGAAGTCCACACAGGTCTGCTTCCAGGCATGAGCTAACATCTAATGAAGCTGGGAGTTCTTATAGAGGCCTAAATGAGCTGACAAGCTTCAGCTGGTCTCATCAACTCCCTGTCTGCACGACGCCCCACACTCTCCCTAGAGGTATGAGTCATCCATGAGCCCACTATCCTCAGCTGGGCTTATACAACTCTCCACCTAGTTGTATAAGTCGGCGTAAAGCCTGAATCTGGGCGAAATATATCTACCCCCCTGGATGCAACCAGGTGACTTTACCTTCCTGCTGTCACATACCCCCCCTCTTGTTTTAACCTCGGGGTTGGAACACCAGCAATCAGGCATTCATGTACTCGAGACAAAGCATCCACATTCCCCATTTGAACGCCAGGGCGATGCTTTACTGTGAAGTTGAATTCCTGGAGGGCCAGGAACCACCTATTCACTCTTCTATTTGTTTCCTTGTTTTGAGCCATCCACTTTAACGGAGCATGATCCGTAACCATGTCAAAGTGCCTACCTAGCAGGTAGTACCGAAGGGAATCTAGAGCCCACTTCACCGCTAAACACTCCTTTTCAACGGTGGCGTAATTTACCTCATGGGACTTCAACTTCCTGCTGAGGTAAATGACTGGGTGCTCTTCCCCGTTCCAGACCTGGGACAATACTGCTCCTAACCCCACATCTGACGCATCACTTTGTACGACAAAGTCTTTAGAGAAGTCGGGTGAGTACAACACTGGCTGGCTACATAAGGCTTGTTTCAAGAATTGGAATGCTGCCTCAGCCTCGGGGGTCCATTTAATCATGACCGACCCTTTCCCCTTCGTTAGGTTGGTTAGGGGCACAGCCTTAGAAGCAAAGTGGGGAATGAATCGCCGATAATACCCAGCGATTCCCAGAAAGGCTCGTACCTGCTTCTTGCTGTTGGGACGTGGCCAACTCTGGATGGCCTCGACTTTGTTGAGTTGGGGTTTTATTACTCCCCTCCCAATGGTGTACCCAAGATATTTGGCCTCCTCCTGCCCAATGGTACATTTCTTGGGGTTAGCCGTAAACCCCGCTTCCCGAACAGAGTCCAGGACTGCTTGCACTTTTGGCAGATGTGAGGCCCAATCTGTGCTATGGACAATTACGTCATCCAGGTAAGCCGCAGCATACTTCCGATGGGGCCTCAGCATCTGGTCCATTTTCCGCTGGAATGTGGCCGGCGCATTCTGTAACCCGAACGGCATTCTTTTATATTGGAACGCCCCGTCTGGGGTTACAAATGCGGTTTTCTCTTTGGCCAATTTGGCCAGGGGGATTTGCCAATACCCTTTTGTGAGGTCAAGAGTCGTCATGTATCGGGCTGTTCCCAGCCGGTCGATCAACTCATCTATACGTGGCATGGGGTAGGTGTCAAATTTTGTAACTTTGTTCAACTGACGAAAATCGTAACAAAATCGCCAGCTCCCATCCGGTTTAGGCACCAACACAATGGGACTAGACCAATCACTTTGGGACTCCTCTATCACCCCTAAGTTCAGCATTTTCTGTACTTCCTCCCGTATTGCCTCCCTTCGGGCCTCTGGGATCCGATAGGGTTTTAACTTCACCCTTTCACCGGGCGGGGTAATGATGTCATGCTCTACCCCAGATGTTTGTCCCGGCAGCTCAGAGAATACCTCCTTGTTGCGAAGCACAAACTCCTTAACCTCCTGCTGTTGGGGTTGTGACAAGGTGGCTGCTATTCCAACCTCAGGAATCACGCAACCAGTTTGAGCTGGTGACCAAGTGTCTGCGACTAGGGACTCTCTATCCCTCCAGGCTTTCAACAGATTAACGTGATAGATCTGTTCGGGCTTTCGCCTTCCTGGTTGTCTGACCTTGTAATTCACTTCGCTCACTTTTTCCATTATCTCGTAGGGGCCTTGCCATTTGGCAAGGAATTTACTTTCAACCGTAGGGACAAGTACCAGTATCCTATCCCCCGGGGAAAAGGTACGGGTCTTGGCTCCACGGTTGTACACTCTCTGCTGTGCTAACTGCGCTTGGGCCAAATGTTCCTTCACGATGGGCATTACCTGTGCAATTCGGTCTTGCATCAGGGCGACATGCTCAATCACACTCCTGTGGGGAGAACTCTCACTTTCCCAAGTTTCCTTGGCAATATCCAACAGCCCTCTTGGGTGTCTCCCATACAGTAACTCAAAGGGGGAGAATCCCGTAGAGGATTGGGGCACCTCCCTAATAGCAAACATCAGATAAGGAAGTAGACAGTCCCAATCCTTTCCATCTCTATCCACCACTTTCTTCAACATTTGTTTTAGGGTTTTGTTGAATCTTTCAACCAGCCCATCGGTTTGGGGGTGATACACAGATGTACGTAATTGCGTCACTTTGAACAATTTACACAGCTCCTTCATAACCCGGGACATAAAGGGTGTACCTTGGTCCGTAAGCAGTTCTTTACAAATACCCACCCGGCTAAACACAAGAGATAGCTCTTTGGCTATGGTTTTGGCCGAGGTATTTCGGAGAGGGATCGCTTCTGGATAACGGGTGGCATAGTCCATTATAACTAATATGTACTGGTGCCCCCTAGTGGACTTGATTATAGGACCTACCAAATCCATGGCGATCCTCTCAAACGGGACCTCAATGATGGGTAGAGGGACCAGCGGGCTACGGAAATGTGGCATCGGGGCCGACCTCTGACACACAGGGCAGGAGGAACAATAATTGTCTATGTCCTTCATCACCCCCGGCCAATAGAATCTCTGTAATACCCTCTCTCGGGTTTTCTCTGTCCCCAGATGACCTCCAAGAATGTGCCCATGGGCCAACTCCAACACCAACTTCCTGTAAGGTTTGGGCACCACAAGCTGCTCAACGGTTTCTTCTGCCCTTTTTGCCACCCGATACAGTAGGTCCTTCTCTACGCTGAAGTATGGGTAAGTGCAGGTATTATCTGGGTTCACTAACTCGCCATCTATTTTCACTACGTTTTCCTGTGCCTTTATTAGGGCGGGGTCTTTCAACTGTTCTGTGGCAAAGTTTTCCCTGTGAACCTCAAGATCAGAAAACTCCACAGACGGTAGGTTTTCGTCTGAGGAGGTGGGCTCCTCTCCAGTTTCTTGAGTCTCCCCTGCCAATACTGATAAGGGAAATTCCGGAGAGTCCTCACCACTCTCAGGGGAGTTCTGGCTATCACATTCCTGGTACATAGGGGCACCAGTGGGGGGCTCAGGATCATCCCACAGTTCCCAGAACTTCGGAAAATCCCTTCCCACAATGGTGTCATGCGGTAACTGCGATACTAAGCCCACTGGATGAGAGAGGGTACCTTTGGGGGTCTCGAAACACACTGTAGTCACTGGATACTCTCGGGTGTCCCCATGCACACAAATAACAGCTACCTTGCTATTCCCAGAGACCTCTGTTTTAACTAACTCAGCCTTTATCAGGGTCACAAGGCTACCTGAATCCAGCAATACCACAACATTTCTACCATTAACACACATTTTGCATAAATGTTTCTCAGTTCCTCGAATGGCAGTGCATGCGACTGTCGCACACAGCGACTGACGTCTGCCCGTCAGAAAGTCACACTGCATGGGTTCCTCCACAACCGGGCAATTGGCTGCAATATGTCCCGCTTGCCGGCAGCGGTAGCAAACGATCCTTCTTGCCGCCTCTTGAGCCGCTGATTTCCCAGGCTGTTCTCGCCAAACTTGGGGTAGAGCTCCCACCCTCTCACTCTCTCCACCCTCACCCCTTGGAATCCTCTTATCCGCCCCTGGGGATGGTCTGGTCTTAGGGTGGAAAGTCCGAGTGTCTCTGGAAGAGGCCGTCAGGTTCTCTGTAGCCAAGTATTTCTCCACACGATCCACAAGACCATCGGCCGTCTCTGGGTCTCCATGGCTTACCCACTTTTGGATGGCAGTAGGAAGAGCTCTCAAAAACCGATCCATTACAACACGTTCCACAATCTTTGGTGCGGACAAAGTCTCTGGCTGTAGCCACTTTCTGCTCAGGTGAATGAGATCATACATTTGAGACCTGGGGGGTTTTCCAAGCTGGAAAGTCCAGTTATGCACACGCTGAGCCCGGACAGCCTGGGTGACACCCAGCCTTGCCAATATTTCAGCTTTTAGCATCACATAGTCTTTTGCTTGGTTAGGCTCTAGGTCATAGTAAGCCTTCTGCGATTCACCAGTTAACAGAGGAGCCACCAGTCCAGCCCACTGCTCCTCAGGCCACTTTTCTCTTTCAGCAGTCCTTTCAAATGTGGTCAAAAATACCTCTGGATCATCCTCTCCAGTCATTTTTGTCAATAAACGACTCACCCCAAAGGACGCGGTATTAGTGGGACGTTGCTGCATTACTGCTTCCATTTGTTGTAGTCTCTGCTCTTGCTTCTGTAACAGGTCTATGAAGCGGGCCTCAGATTGCTGCTGGGCTTGTTGCTGAGCTTCCAGACTCTGTTGGTGAGCTTGCTGCTGGGCTGCAAGGCTCTGTTGATGAGCTTGCTGCTGGGCTGCGAAGTTCTGTTGTTGAGCTGCAAGGCTCTTTTGCAAACCTGCATTTGTCTGCTGTTGATTGGCATTTGCTAGAGCCAGCTGCTTCAGTATCTCCTCCATGCTGGCTTAAAAAAAAACTGCCACTGGTTCTCCACCAACTGTGAGGGGGTTAGCTCGGCAGCGGGTGTGTGTGACCCCCGGGATGGGCTCCCCACACAAAAACAGGCCCAGCAAACGGAGGTTGTGGTTTTCAAAATCAAAAAAAAAGGTGCGGTTTATTTTCTATTTACAGTGACAAAACACAGCAAAGCCAAAAGAAACATAAACAAAATAAATCCTGGTCAACTTGACCTCTGACTAAACATACAGGTTTCCTAACTAACAACTGGGATCAGCCTAGTGCTGTCCTAGTCCCTAAGTCCCTGGTTTTAAATGTCCAAGCAAATAGCCACACAGGCTTTGTCTCACCGCACAAGGGTTCACTCTCTCCAGGAAGTCCACACAGGTCTGCTTCCAGGCATGAGCTAACATCTAATGAAGCTGGGAGTTCTTATAGAGGCCTAAATGAGCTGACAAGCTTCAGCTGGTCTCATCAACTCCCTGTCTGCACGACGCCCCACACTCTCCCTAGAGGTATGAGTCATCCATGAGCCCACTATCCTCAGCTGGGCTTATACAACTCTCCACCTAGTTGTATAAGTCGGCGTAAAGCCTGAATCTGGGCGAAATATATCTACCCCCCTGGATGCAACCAGGTGACTTTACCTTCCTGCTGTCACAGGGGGTACCCGACGCTATAAAAACCTGCGGCGAACCTAAAAAAAAATACTGGCTACCGATCAGCATCACCGACGCTAAGACATCGATCAGAAAAATGATTGCTTAGCGACGGCGGTGCTAGGGGGTGAAAGGGTTATCTGGGGGGTGATCAGGGGGTTAAACCTTTATTAGGGGGGGTTAGGGGGCTACACTGGACCTAAAACTAAATGTAGTGACACTTTTACAGTCACAAATGTCACTGATTGCAGTGATCACTAAATAAATGGTCACTGCAATCAGTGACACTGTGACTGGGGGCTGGGGGGTGATCTGGGGGGTGATCTGGGGGTGTCTGGGGGGGCCTGGGGGGGCGATTTATGTGCCTATGTGTCCTGGTGTCAGTGTAGTGTTGTGTGCACTAACCTGCATCTTCTCCTGTACGGCGCTCGGTATATGTGAGCGCCGCAGGAGAGATGACATCACTTCCTCCAGCCTGTGTAAACAGTACACAGGCAGGGGAAGCTCTCATTCGCGGGGAGCGATCGAGAGGGGGTGGCCGGAATCGAACGGCCGTCCCCTCATGCCGGATCGCTCCCGAAGGTAAAACGACCACTCACTGTAAAGAAGGGGGGTCCGGTCGGACCCCCCAACTATACAAAGGCAATCACGTACATATACGTGATTCTGCCTGTCGGTGCCATTCTGCCGACGTATATTTACAGTGGGCGGTCGGTAAGTGGTTAAAGACCCACACCAAAGAACAAAGCGGACCTCTCCTTGCTGCTCATCAGCTGGGATCTCCAACCCCACTATACCTTCAGTCCTCTCTGAAACCTGCTCTGAGAGGAATGAAGGTGTAGAATTAGGTGTGTCACTGCCAAGTACTTGCGGGCAATCTGCTATCGGTACACCAGTGTACGATTGTAGCAGGCAAACTTCCCTGCCCCAGTTGCTACACCGGCGAAAGAAATTCGCTCCCAGCCATCCACATGCCCAGCGGTTGAATGCTAGCTTGGCTAAATTGCTAGCACTTCAACTGCTGCCTTTTCAGTTGGTAGACTCTGCCCCCTTCCGTGAAAATCACAGTTTTTATTGATTTAGTATATTTTTAATTGACGTTTCTGGTGCCTTCATGGTAACATATGCATGGATTGTGTGTGTGCTGCCATGGAGAGTCACCATGAAAGTAAAATTTCAGAGCGGTAAGTATTACATTTCCTTTCCTTACTGCAGTGATTTTGCGCCTCAGTCCTCAAGTACCCCAGACAGGAGGTTGACGCGCTGACGTCATCGCCACTGGACGGGCGCCTGCATGCCGGCCGGCTTTGTTTAAAATTACGGACGCTCTTTTATGTCTTTTTAACTGTAAGTGCAATCTTTTATATAAATAAACCTCTGTGTTTACTGTATCACACTATGGAGTTTTCTTACATTCTGGGTTACGAGTGAGGACTTCCCTGCATGTTTGGTGTATCGAGTACATCCAGTCTGGGCCTTATCCTACTTTAGTTATCGGAGTTTGGTCGCAATCCACGGATCAATCATCATACAGGCTGTTTTTAGCTTGCCCTCTAGTAAGCAGAAAATCTATGTGGTGGTGGATCACGAGTGTTTTGTTGGTGTTATCTTTGAGGGTCACCACTATAATTCTATACCTGCAAGAGTGTCACTCAATTCATCTCTGCACTGTATTTGGATTATCATCACAACATCTAGAGACTTCTATTTTCCTAGAGACTATTCTATCAACTACCGTATATACTCGAGTATAAGCCGAGTTTTTCAGCACATTTTTTTGTGCTGAAAATGCCCCCCTCGGCTTATACTCGAGTCACCTTTTTGCTCCTGATCTCCCGGACTTTGGGGACCCGGTACCGGCCGTCCTTAGGTCCCCTGGTCCCCAAACTTGGCACAGATGTAGCCCCCCTCTTCCATTACAAGTGTGCAAAGTTTGTTGTCTGGAGGACCTACGGCCGGGGAGCACCGATTTTTCAAAGCCGGACACCCCTTCATAGACTCCCATGTTAAACGGTCATTTCTCTGGTGACTTTGGGGACCCGGTACCGCCCGGTCGTAGGTCTTCTGGACCCGAATCTTGGCTCACATGTAGCCCCATTTCTCCTCTATAAGTGTGAAAAGTTTTTTGCCTGGGGGACCTACGGCCGGGGAGCACTGATTTTTCAAAGCTGGGCATCCCTTCCATAGACTCCCATGTTAAACGTCAGTCTAGTCATGGACACAGTGAGGCATGGGCACATTGAGGCATGGGCACAGTGAGGCATGGACCCCGTGAGGCATGCACATGGACACAGTGAGGCATGCATATGGACACAGTGAGGCAAAGTGAGTCACAGTGAGGCATGCAGATGGACACCCTAGGCTTATACTCCAGTCAATAAGTTTTCCCAGTTATTTGTGGTAAAATTAGGTGCCTCGGCTTATATTCGGGTCGGCTTATACTCGAGTATATACGGTATATGGTTATCAACAGTCACCATTCACCTAATTTAGCGCAGCTATCATATTATTTTATTATGTCAGCCAATGACAGCTGATCACGTGATGTAAACAAAAGTTTGGTAATCGTTTATTTTTGCTACTGTAATTCAGCCCTCTGTAGGTTGATAATTTTAATTTCCATCAAATGATGTGGCATCCTTTCATTCCTAACACATTACCCAGTCCATACCAGTGGCGGCTGGTGCTCAAAATATTTGGGGGGACGCAAACAAACAAACAAAAGAAAAAAACATCAATTGCAGCCTCACTGTGTCCAAAACGCAGCCACGGTGCCCAGCAATTGTCGCCACTGTGCCCATCAATTGTCGCCACTGTGCCCAGCAATTGTCGCCACTGTGCCATCAAACGCAGCCACTGTGCCCAGCAATTGTCGCCACTGTGCCATGTCATCAATTGTCACCACTGTGCCATCAATTGTCGCCACTGTGCCATCAATTGTCGCCACTGTGCCATCAAACGCAGCCACTGTGCCATGCCGTCAAATGCAGCCACTGTGCCATGCCATCAAACGCAGCCACTGTGCAATCAATTGTCACCACTGTGCCCATCAATTGTCACCACTGTGCCAGCAATTGTCACCACTATGCCCATCAATTGTCGCCACTGTGCCCATCAATTGTCGCCACTGTGCCATCAATTGTCACCACTATGCCCATCAATTGTCGCCACTGTGCCCATCAATTGTCGCCACTGTGCCATCAATTGTCGCCACTGTGCCATGCCATCAAACGCAGCCACTGTGCCATGCCATCAAACGCAGCCACTGTGCAATCAATTGTCACCACTGTGCCCATCAATTGTCACCACTGTGCCAGCAATTGTCACCACTATGCCCATCAATTGTCGCCACTGTGCCCATCAATTGTCGCCACTGTGCCATCAATTGTCGTCACTGTGCCATGCCATCAAACGCAGCCACTGTGCCATGCCATCAAACGCAGCCACTGTGTAATCAATTGTCACCACTGTACCCATCAATTGTCACCACTGTGCCAGCAATTGTCACCACTGTGCCCATCAATTGCCGCCAGTTTGCCCCCTCAAAAACCGCCAGATTGCTTCCCCCAGTCCCCCAGCACTTACCTTTCTCGGGTCAGCCATCCTCCCTCGATGTCTTCTCCCAAGTCCCGCCCTCGATGTCGCTTCAGCCAATCAGGTTACTGGTAACCAGACCCTGTGAACCTGATTGGCTGAGATGCGTGTCAGTGTTCACCAAGGAACGCACCCCCCGTGCGTCCCTTGGTGAACTATTTGGAAGCCGATTACAGCCTGAGGGCTGTAATCGGAAAGCCTATCAGAGCCGCTTGCTCTGATAGACACTTCCAAAACACACCCACCGCCGGCCACCGATCTAATTCAGATGGCCGGCGCTCACCAGGAGGCAGCGGCGACAATACACAGATTCATGCAATGCATGAATCTGTGTATTGTCTTTCAGTGGCGGTGCAGGAGCGAGAGGGGGCGGCGCTCCGGCGCCCTCTATGGACACACCACCACTGGTCCATACCAGTATAGATATCCAGCATGATATTTTCCTCATTGAGATCTGATTTGTTTTCAAAGTGCTCCTTTAATTTTTTGGAGCCGTGTATAATAAACTTCTGTAATATGCCACCTAGACATTAGAGACAGGAAGTGTTTTTATGATAAGGAGAAGAGGATATTCCTGTTTAAAGATGGAGTCACAGGGATTTCACACGTATGCTGAACTTATGAATCAGAAAAGTGCAACTCCGAGCCATACAAGTGTGAGTCATTGTTGTCTTTTCAGATCTGACATATCTTACGTGCAGACTGTGACTTTCATCTTATTCCTCAGAACTTGAGGAACTTCTACAGCTGATACATCTCATTTATTCATTCCATAGTGGAAATAAATCAGATTTGTAAAAGTGATGTCAAAACAGTTACCTATTATTGAACATTTTAACCACTTGACCTCCTGGAGATTTACCCCTTCACGACCAGGCCATTTTTTTTTTTTGCGATACGGCACTGCGTTACTTTAATCGCTTCCGGACCGCCCACCGCACATTTACTGAGGCTCAGCGGCCAGGCTGCGTGAAACCTGTACGTTGTTTCCTCCTTGGGGTCTGGGGGTGCACCGGTCAGTGATTGGACACAGCGGGAGTCAATCAGTGGATCTGGCAGACCCCCCCGATGGCCACCAGGACCCGCCGAACATTCACTGAAAAGACAGAATGGCGGTCTGCCTATGTAAACAAGGCAGGCCACCATTCTGTCAGAGAGGAAGAGAGAGATCTTGTGTTCCTGCTATTAAGGAACACAGATCTCTCTCTTCCACCAGTTAAACTACCCCCCCCCCCCACACACACAGTTATAAATCACTCCCGACTTGGTGGCCACTGAGAAGGGCCTCTGGGATAAATTCCTCAAGAAGTGGTTCTACTGGCACAAATTTATATACTCCGATGAGTACAAGGCCTTGCTGAATTAAATTAGCTTAAATGGAGATTGGATAGGTTGGGGTGGTGGCGGCTACAGCGCGGTTGGATAACTCTGGGAGGCCGTCATATGATGCACCCTGGGGCACGCACTCGGGTATGTCCATACCTGGCGCATAACAGAATGGGGTAAAGGGCCAATGACAGAGCGATCAGTTGTCAACAGACGGGAGCATGTCCGGTTCAGCTTCTCCCCTCTCCTTGCACCGATTGGTACAGCGTCTGAGGAGAGGAAAGAGCCGGCTGCAACAGCGCTGTGGGCTGGATCTGAGGTACCCACAGCGCTGATCTTTGCCCATTCCTGCCCATCCATGCTCCATCCATGGCTCATCCATGCTCCATCCATACCCAGCCATGCTCATTGAATGCCCAGCCATGCTCAGCCATGCTCATTCATGCTCATTCATGCTCATCCATGCCCAGCCATGCTCATCCATACTTATCTATGCCCATCCATGCCCAGCCATGCTCATCCATGCTCATTCTTGCCCAGCCATGCTCATCCATGCCCAGCCATGCTCATCCATGCCCAGCCATGCTCATCTTTCCCCATCTATGCTCATCCATGGCTCATCCGTGCCTATCCATGGCTCATCTGTGCCCATCCATACCCATCCATGGCTCATCCATGCCACATCAGGGCTCATTCGTGCCACATCCATGCCACATCAGTGCTCATCTGTGCCACATCAGTGCTCACCCGTGCCACATTCATGCCACATCAGTGCTCATCCATGCCACATCCGTGCCACTGCAGTGCCCATCAGTGCCACTACAGTGCCCGTCAGTGTTTTACAAAAGTGTAATAGGCAGTCAAATTAGATGTGTAATGTATGTCCCTAGAACACCTGATGATGCTCCCTGCATGTTGGGCCTCTGTATGTGGACAGGCTGTGTAAAAGTCTCACACATGTGGTATCGCCATACTCAGGAGGAGTAGCAGAATGTATTTTTGGGTGTAATTTTTGCTATGTACATGCTATGTGTTAGAAATATCTTGTTTTTATTTTCTTTCCACATTTTCCAAAAACTTGTGGAAAAAAATGACATGTTCAAAATACTCATTATGCCTCATAGACAGGGGCGTATCTGCCGCAAAGCAAACAAGGCGTTTGCCTTGGGCGACAGTTTTCATGGGGGTGGAGCCGCCCCCAGGTAGAAGGGAGTCCGGGACCCTATCAGCCAGTGGGGGGGAGGCTCGGGTGGCCGGCGCTGTGTTGCTGCTGCTGCCCTCTCCACCCTTGGCCAGGCAGTGCTTTCAGCACTGATTCAAGTCCTGACTCCTCTGCAGCTCCCTGCTCCATCCCACGCGCAGTGGCAGTGACGGTGACCCGGCTTCCTCCAAGAAGATCTTCGGGGGAGTCCCGCTCCTCCAGGAGCGGCGGACATGTCACCTCCAGCAGCAGATACTTCCTGGGCAGCGCTCTGCACTCCGGCAGCGTTGGTCTGTCCAGCAGCAGGGAGATTTTCTCCTCCTCCTCCCCGGCCAACTACAAGTCTTCCTTGGTCAGGCTGAGATGCAGTTTCCCAACAGCCCAGCTCCAGGACATCATGGATTTCACCCTGGCAGATGCCGTTAATCATGAGAGGGAAAACCAGGCAGATAACCCCCAGAGACTTAGAGAAATGTAAGTCGTCTGCAATAAAGGAGTACAATCAACCCTAATGCTATGTTTCATTTTTGGGTGTAGGGCGGTGGGCTGAATCATCTAGTGGTTGCTCAGAGGTGGGTGGTCCAGAGTCAAAATTGGGATTCCTCAAAAGTGAGGTCCTGTATATAGTTTAGAGGATTCTCAGAAGGGAGTTCCAGCATCCAAATCGGGGGTCTTCAAAGGGAGGAATTATGTACTGGTTCCTTAGAGGGGGACTCATTAACTGGTTCTTTAGGGGGGATCCAGAGCCCAGATGGGTGTTCCCTGGAAAGGAAAATCATATAATGGTTCTTTAGGAGGGTCCAGATTAAGGGTTCCCCACCAGAAGATGAAATCATATACTGGTATTTTTAAGAGGGGTCCAGATCCGGGGTCTCTCAGAAAGCCCAGCACCATGTTTTTTTCTGCACCAGGTGACACAAACTCTAGTGACCCCACTGCCTGCATGTAGGAATGGGAGCTGGCAATGTCTAGCAGAGGGGGAAAGAGAAGGCAGCTCCACACCATACACACCCCCAGTCTGATCCCGGTCCGGTCCTCAGAGAACATTGGGCGGTGTGCGGTGCATGTGATCGGAGCACTGCCACTCTCCCAGGGGGATTATCAGGTGGTATGCGGCTGCACAGATGCGGTAGTTGAGTCCCCGGGGTGTAGAGCTGCAAGCACCGGATACCCTCAACACCCAGGTTAGTCCAACCCCCACAGCTGAACTCCCTGAGTGATGTGCCTGATCTGTGTATAGAGACTGAAACCCCCCCCCTTTACCGTATCTTGGTGTGATCTCCCTTGCTCTCTCTCATTTACCCTCCACCTAAAGAGGTGGAGCTCTAACAGGAAGAGGTGGAGCCTAAAGAGGAAGGGGTGGGTTTAAAATAGGATGGGGTGGGACGAATTTAGATGGGGGTGCCCGATTTGATTTTAGTCTTGCCTTGGGCAGCACAAAACCAAAATACACCTCTGCTCATAGATCATACGTTGGGGTATTTGCTTTACAAAATTGGGTCATTTTTTGAGCGTTTCCATTGTCCTAGTGCTCCAGGGCCTTCAAAAGTGTAAGAGGTAGTCAAGAAATTAAATGTGTAATTTACGTCCCTAGAATGCCTGACGGTGCTCCCTGCATGTTGGTCCTCTGTACGTGGTCAGGCTGTGAAAAAGTCTCACACATGTGGTATCCCCATACTCAGGGGGAGTGGTGGAATGTATTTTAGGGTGTAATAAAAAATAAAAAAAAGAAGAAAAAAAATCTTTATTTTGCAAAGAAGTGTGGGAAACAATTACAACTTCAAAAAACTCACCATGCCCCATACTAAATACCTTGGAATGTCTACTTTCCAAAAGGGGTCATTGGGGTGGGGGGTATTTGTACTTCCTTGGCTTGTTGGTGTCTCAAGAAATGAGTTAGGCCGTCAGTACATCAGGTGTGATTAATTTTCAGAGATTGGCACCATAGCTTGTGGACTCTATAACTTTCACAAAGACCAAATAATAAACACTTATTTTGGTTATTTTTACCAAAGATATGTAGCGGCCCCCTCTCTCTCCTCTCAATTCTTCTGGCTCTGGCTCTTGTCTAGGGGTACCTCTGAGGAGAGAGTGCAAGGTCACCACGCCAAGTTCCCACTGCAGGTGTGTGTGTGTAGTGGGAGACAATTCTCTTTTACCTTCGGGTCGGTGTTCTGCATCTGGAGCCTCCTCCTGGTTTCTTGAACAGTGTCTGCCAGTAAATGAGCCCCACACCACTAAAGTCCAACACTCCTTTATTCTTCTCATGGAAAAGTGAACACAATTAGTTGGACTCCCTCAACGAACAGACAGGGGGTGTGGATGCGAGTAGGCCCAGGCACAATGAACTCTCCTACTTCCTTCCCAGAAGTAGGTTTCTGCTCCCAATCGAGGAAGACATCCCTCCCGGCGGTCTCCGGAGGCTCACCCGTCACTGGCAATTTGCTGCACCAGGTCTTCAGGTAAGTGCCCCCTCCGGTCCCTTACGCCACTGGATTTGGGTACCCCCTCCCGGGGTCCCCTAGGAAGTTCCTCCCTCGCGGAGCCTTAATCCGGGACCCTCAGTCCCGGACCGCCATCCAAGTACCTCACCCCAGGCTAAAGGTGCCTGGGATGGAACACGACCTCCGAACGTCCTCCAGGCCTAGGCCGCCTAGAGGACCGACACGAACCACCGCCCACAGGCTGAAGGTGCCCGGGACTCGACTCCCGCCACCAAAAATGGCCGCCCCTTTATACCCTCTCCCAGCAAGCACGGCGGGTTCCCCGCCTCACCATACAACCGCTGAGAGAGGCCAAAAAGAGGTACGACACTGCAATGATGGCTCAACCCCGGGCCCAAAGTGACAGCGCCACCCGGTGGGCCCCAGGGAACCCTACATCACAGTTTCCCCACCAGATTCAAAACAGAAAAGTACATACCCGCTACACTCTCCCCCTGGTGGTTTGACACTGGTCCCCAGTGTCTGGAATAAACCATGCCCTCAAGGGCTGACATAGTCCAATCCAGAAACCGACTGAAAATTGTGAAAAAATCCCCAAAAACTTTAGAAAACTAAAACTAGCTAGAGCAGTTGTGCCTGAGCCTCACATGAAAGGGGAGGGAAAGGGAAACAACAACACTTAACCATAACACTGAAAATCAAATTTTCACATTACACTTTTCCCCACCCATCCTGACTAAGACCCACCCCATTCTCAGTGGTCTTGATGGGATGCTCTCCTGCAGAGGGGAAAAGAAAGTTAACACACATAAACCCTGACACATGTATTCGTGTGAGAATGAAAAAACTTCTCCGCAGAGAAATCCTTTAATATCGGATGATATCGATGCGCAACACTGCCACCTGGTGACAGCATCGCTGTAACTGCACTCGTGGAACTTTCCTTCTTCTTTGGGCCCTATCTACCCCAGAGTCCATGATTGCTTGCTGGAAAATTGAAAAACAAACAGGAACAGTCCTTCAACTCCTCTGGGTAACAAGAACAACAACCCCGGAAAGTTCAGCAATGCAAAGAACAAAAACGGAGTCTCTCTTCTCTTATAGATAGAATCGAGGGTGCGGCAGGACAAGTGGCTTCAAGTGCTGATCCATGGTCTCCAGATGGTACTCAACATCTTCCCCTTCCTTGCGTCGGATCAGCACCTTGTCCGCGTGGATATGTCGTCCCAGCATCCATTCTGCTTTGCAGTCTTTAAAGCGCTGAGAGGCCTTGGAGGAACGCGCAAGGTACCTGCAGGCGTGTGGAACCTGAAGGTGGGTCCACACAAAGTCATTGTACCAGCGCTCCCGGCAAACTTCCACTTCATACAATAACTCCTTGGACAAGTATGGGTACTCCCACCCATACTCAGCAGCAACCTTCTGGCCAAATAGGCGTTGTAGTCTCGCCAGAGGAGGCATAGTGGCTTTGTCCCCTTCACCAGGCAAAACTATTGAGTCCGGGTGGCGAGGGACCTTGATCACATCTGGTCTGGGCATAGGTGCCCGCAACAACAGTCTCTTTTCCCCAGCATTAGGTGCAGGTAGCACCGGGAAGGCAAGAGTAGGCTGGGGACGGGACCCCTCCTCAGGCGCTGGTGCCTCCACCCGGGGTGTACTATCCCCTGTAGACATAGGTGGGTCCCTGGTTCTGCTGGACGAGGCGAGAGGTACTTTGTCCCAGCCCTTTTGAGCAAACAGTTCATCAATGGCGACATCGTCTCCCAGATCGGAGAGCGACTCTAGGTCGGAGGTGTCACACTCCTCCGCGGGTATGTAGCCTGTAGTGGAAACGGGACTACCACCACCCACGGACACACAGGGTTGTGGATCCCTGACACCTCCGCCCACACACCAAGTCCCTCCGCCTGGCTTACCTCGGCCTTTTCTTGAGGCAGGACGTCCAGAACTCTTCTCACCGGATTCATCCAGGCCGGGCGTAGGCAGGCGAGATGGTCCACCGCAACCGCTGGACGGGGCTACCATACCGGTCTTTCTCTTCGGCGGTGGACGCTGTGAGGCAGTGGTGACCGAGTCAGCATCCTCAGCTTTCTCCCGTATTTGAGTACTCACGACCTCCTCCGTGGTCGCTGCAGTGCGCACAGGGATGGCTGTCAAAGCAGTGATTCCTCTAACTTGAGTGGTGCTGCCTGTGGTACGGCCGGGGTAGATGGTTCTTGGCTTCTCAATGACTGTATCTACCTTGAATAGGAACTCCCTACAGACTTCGCATCACCCGAATGGCTTCAGATGACACACCAGTCCCGAGCAGCCGGGACAAATCACACCCAGGGCCTCAACGTCCATGCATGAATACAGGGCGAATCGTCCCCTTGGCTTTAGCCGAATCTCTGTATCGGTCACCGAAGCAGCAGCAGTCAAAGACGTGGTGGAAGGATGAAGTGGAACCCTCGCTGTTTGTCCGAACTTGGTGACTTGCCGCTGATCCATTGCACACTGCAAGTTTTTGCGCCAAATCCCACGTGTAGTCCTTCACAGATATTGGACTCATCCCCTCTGCACTCTAGTTCGCGGGCTTTTCTTCTTTCCTGGGTCACGCCCACAAACTAAGCAGTGAGGGTGTGCCTGATGGCGCAGTGCAAATAGAAGCCCCCACGTGTAGTCCCTCACACGGCTGAGCTTCCCCTCTTCTCGCTCTTCTGCGCGGGCCTTTCCCTTTTCTGAGTCATGTCCGCGACTTCTAGCAGGGATGCACTTTGGCCAATAATATGGCCGACCTACTCAGAACTCCTCCGGGCAGAAACGTTCTAACTCCATAGTAGCACGAACACCATACCGGACCTGAGCCCCCACGTGTAGCGGCCCCCTTTCTCTCCTCTCAATTCTTCTGGCTCTCTCTCTTGTCTAGGGGTACCTCTGAGGAGAGAGTGCGAGGTCACCACGCCAAGTTCCCCTGCAGGTGTGTGTGTGTAGTGGGAGACAATTCTCTTTTACCTTCGGGTCGGTGTTCTGCATCTGGAGCCTCCTCCTGGTTTCTCGAACAGTGTCTGCCAGTAAATGAGCCCCACACCACTAAAGTCCAACACTCCTTTATTCTTCTCATGGAAAAGTGAACACAATCAGTTGGACTCCCTCAACGAACAGAACAGACAGGTGGTGTGGATGCGATTAGGCCCAGGCACAATGAACTCTCCTACTTCCTTCCCAGAAGTAGGTTTCTGCTCCCAATCGAGGAAGACATCCCTCCCGGCGGTCTCCGGAGGCTCACCCGTCACTGGCAATTTGCTGCACCAGGTCTTCAGGTAAGTACCCCCTCCGGTCCCTTACGCCACTGGATTTGGGTACCCCCTCCCGGGGTCCCCTAGGAAGTTCCTCCCTCGCGGAGCCTTAATCCGGGACCCTCAGTCCCGGACCGCCATTCAAGTACCTCACCCCAGGCTAAAGGTGCCTGGGATGGAACACGACCTCCGAACGTCCTCCAGGCCTAGGCCGCCTAGAGGACCGACATGAACCACCGCCCTCAGGCTGAAGGTGCCCGGGACTCGACTCCCGCCACCAAAAATCGCCGCCCCCTTTATACCCTCTCCCAGCAAGCACGGCGGGTTCCCCGCCCCACCATACAACCGCTGAGAGTGGCCAAAAAGAGGTACGGCACTGCAATGATGGCTCAATCCTGGGCCCAAAGTGACAGCGCCACCCGGTGGGCCCCAGGGAATCCTACATCACAGTTTCCCCACCAGATTCAAACAGAAAAGCACATACCCGCTACAGATATGTAGCAGTATAAATTATGGCCACAATTTATGAAGAAAAATTACTAATTTGCTCAATTTTATAACCGAAACAAAGAAAAATGAATTTTTTTACACAATTTTCGGCGTGTTTTTATTTATAGTGCACTAAATAAAATAAAAAACGTTAATTAACTCCTTATTCTCCTCCATCATTTAATTATTATTTTTATCCTTTTTTTTTTTGTTCACCTCTATTTTATAAACTATTAATCATTTTTTATTTTTATTTTTTTGCTTTGTTCGTTGATATTTTCACACATTTGACATATCTTTACACATTTCACATTGAAAAAAGCACAAAATTAAAAATATATATTTTTTTTAATTTCATTTGTAAATGTATTTTCAATACTTTGTACCATTGCTGACAGCTGCACTAAAAACGAAACAGTTGCGGTGCATCCCTAATAAATATATTGTGACAGCAGGAAGGTAAAGTCACCTGGTTGCATCCAGGGGGGTAGATATATTTCGCCCAGATTCAGGCTTTACGCCGACTTATACAACTAGGTGGAGAGTTGTATAAGCCCAGCTGAGGCTAGTGGGCTCATGGATGACTCATACCTCTAGGGAGAGTGTGGGGCGTCGTGCAGACAGGGAGTTGATGAGACCAGCTGAAGCTTGTCAGCTCATTTAGGCCTCTATAAGAACTCCCAGATTCATTAGGTGTTAGCTCATGCCTGGAACCAGACCTGTGTGGACTGTCTAGGGAGAGTGAACCCCTGTGCGGTGAGACAAAGCCTGTGTGGCTATTTGCTTGGACATTTAAAACCAGGGACTTAGGGACTAGGACAGCACTAGGCTGATCCCAGTTGTTAGTTAGGAAACCTGTATGTTTAGTCAGAGGTCAAGTTGGCCAGGATTTATTTTATTTATGTTTCTTTTGCTTTGCTGTGTTTTGTCACTGTAAATAGAAAATAAACCGCACCTTTTTGATTTTGAAAACCACAACCTCCGTTTGCTGGGCCTGTTTTTGTCTGGGGAGCCCATCCCGGGGGTCACACACCCCCGCTGCCGAGCTAACCCCCTCACAGTTGGTGGAGAACCAGTGGCAGTTTTTTTTTAAGCCAGCATGGAGGAGATACTGAAACAGCTGGCTCTAGCAAATGCCAATCAACAGCAGACAAATGCAGGTTTGCAAAGGAGCCTTGCAGCCCAGCAGCAAGCTCATCAACAGAGCCTTGCAGCCCAGCAGCAAGCTCACCAACAGAGTCTGGAAGCTCAGCAACAAGCCCAGCAGCAATCTGAGGCCCGCTTCATAGACCTGTTACAGAAGCAAGAGCAGAGACTACAACAAATGGAAGCAGTAATGCAGCAACGTCCGCAGACCAGTGAGGAAAGCCGTCCCACTAATACCGCGTCCTTTGGGGTGAGTCGTTTATTGACAAAAATGACTGGAGAGGATGATCCAGAGGTATTTTTGACCACATTTGAAAGGACCGCTGAAAGAGAAAAGTGGCCTGAGGAGCAGTGGGCTGGACTGGTGGCTCCTCTGTTAACTGGTGAATCGCAGAAAGCTTACTATGACCTAGAGCCTAACCAAGCAAAAGACTATGTGATGCTAAAAGCTGAAATTTTGGCAAGGCTGGGTGTCACCCAGGCTGTCCGGGCTCAGCGTGTGCATAACTGGACTTTCCAGCTTGGAAAACCCCCCAGGTCTCAAATGTATGATCTCATTCACCTGAGCAGAAAGTGGCTACAGCCAGAGACTTTGTCCGCACCAAAGATTGTGGAACGTGTTGTAATGGATCGGTTTTTGAGAGCTCTTCCTACTGCCATCCAAAAGTGGGTAAGCCATGGAGACCCAGAAACGGCCGGTAAACTTGTGGATCGGGTAGAGAGATACTTGGCTGCAGAGAACCTGACGGCCTCTTCCAGAGACACTCGGACTTTCCACCCTAAGACCAGACCATCCCCAGGGGCGGATAAGAGGATTCCAAGGGGTGAGGGTGGAGAGAGTGAGAGGGTGGGAGCTCTACCCCAAGTTTGGCGAGAACAGCCTGGGAAATCAGCGGCTCAAGAGGCGGCAAGAAGGATCGTTTGCTACCGCTGCCGGCAAGCGGGACATATTGCAGCCAATTGCCCGGTTGTGGAGGAACCCATGCAGTGTGACTTTCTGACGGGCAGACGTCAGTCGCTGTGTGCGACAGTCGCATGCACTGCCATTCGAGGAACTGAGAAACATTTATGCAAAATGTGTGTTAATGGTAGAAATGTTGTGGTATTGCTGGATTCAGGTAGCCTTGTGACCCTGATAAAGGCTGAGTTAGTTAAAACAGAGGTCTTTGGGAATAGCAAGGTAGCTGTTATTTGTGTGCATGGGGACACCCGAGAGTATCCAGTGACTACAGTGTGTTTCGAGACCCCCAAAGGTACCCTCTCTCATCCAGTGGGCTTAGTATCTCAGTTACCGCATGACGCCATTGTGGGAAGGGATTTTCCGAAGTTCTGGGAACTGTGGGATGATCCTGAGCCCCCCACTGGTGCCCCTATGTACCAGGAATGTGATAGCCAGAACTCCCCTGAGAGTGGTGAGGACTCTCCGGAATTTCCCTTATCAGTATTGGCAGGGGAGACTCAAGAAACTGGAGAGGAGCCCACCTCCTCAGACGAAAACCTACCGTCTGTGGAGTTTTCTGATCTTGAGGTTCACAGGGAAAACTTTGCCACAGAACAGTTGAAAGACCCCGCCCTAATAAAGGCACGGGAAAACGTAGTGAAAATAGATGGCGAGTTAGTGAACCCAGATAATACCTGCACTTACCCATACTTCAGCGTAGAGAAGGACCTACTGTATCGGGTGGCAAAAAGGGCAGAAGAAACCGTTGAGCAGCTTGTGGTGCCCAAACCTTACAGGAAGTTGGTGTTGGAGTTGGCCCATGGGCACATTCTTGGAGGTCATCTGGGGACAGAGAAAACCCGAGAGAGGCTATTACAGAGATTCTATTGGCCGGGGGTGATGAAGGACATAGAAAATTATTGTTCCTCCTGCCCTGTGTGTCAGAGGTCGGCCCCGATGCCACATTTCCGTAGCCCGCTGGTCCCTCTACCCATCATTGAGGTCCCGTTTGAGAGGATCGCCATGGATTTGATAGGGCCTATAATCAAGTCCGCTAGGGGGCACCAGTACATATTAGTTATAATGGACTATGCCACCCGTTATCCAGAAGCGATCCCTCTCCGAAATACCTCGGCCAAAACCATAGCCAAAGAGCTATCTCTTGTGTTTAGCCGGGTGGGTATTTGTAAAGAACTGCTTACGGACCAAGGTACACCCTTTATGTCCCGGGTTATGAAGGAGCTGTGTAAATTGTTCAAAGTGACGCAATTACGTACATCTGTGTATCACCCCCAAACCGATGGGCTGGTTGAAAGATTCAACAAAACCCTAAAACAAATGTTGAAGAAAGTGGTGGATAGAGATGGAAAGGATTGGGACTGTCTACTTCCTTATCTGATGTTTGCTATTAGGGAGGTGCCCCAATCCTCTACGGGATTCTCCCCCTTTGAGTTACTGTATGGGAGACACCCAAGAGGGCTGTTGGATATTGCCAAGGAAACTTGGGAAAGTGAGAGTTCTCCCCACAGGAGTGTGATTGAGCATGTCGCCCTGATGCAAGACCGAATTGCACAGGTAATGCCCATCGTGAAGGAACATTTGGCCCAAGCGCAGTTAGCACAGCAGAGAGTGTACAACCGTGGAGCCAAGACCCGTACCTTTTCCCCGGGGGATAGGATACTGGTACTTGTCCCTACGGTTGAAAGTAAATTCCTTGCCAAATGGCAAGGCCCCTATGAGATAATGGAAAAAGTGAGCGAAGTGAATTACAAGGTCAGACAACCAGGAAGGCGAAAGCCCGAACAGATCTATCACGTTAATCTGTTGAAAGCCTGGAGGGATAGAGAGTCCCTAGTCGCAGACACTTGGTCACCAGCTCAAACTGGTTGCGTGATTCCTGAGGTTGGAATAGCAGCCACCTTGTCACAACCCCAACAACAGGAGGTTAAGGAGTTTGTGCTTCGCAACAAGGAGGTATTCTCTGAGCTGCCGGGACAAACATCTGGGGTAGAGCATGACATCATTACCCCGCCCGGTGAAAGGGTGAAGTTAAAACCCTATCGGATCCCAGAGGCCCGACGGGAGGCAATACGGGAGGAAGTACAGAAAATGCTGAACTTAGGGGTGATAGAGGAGTCCCAAAGTGATTGGTCTAGTCCCATTGTGTTGGTGCCTAAACCGGATGGGAGCTGGCGATTTTGTAACGATTTTCGTCAGTTGAACAAAGTTACAAAATTTGACACCTACCCCATGCCACGTATAGATGAGTTGATCGACCGGCTGGGAACAGCCCGATACATGACGACTCTTGACCTCACAAAAGGGTATTGGCAAATCCCCCTGGCCAAGTCGGCCAAAGAGAAAACCGCATTTGTAACCCCAGACGGGGCGTTCCAATATAAAAGAATGCCGTTCGGGTTACAGAATGCGCCGGCCACATTCCAGCGGAAAATGGACCAGATGCTGAGGCCCCATCGGAAGTATGCTGCGGCTTACCTGGATGACGTAATTGTCCATAGCACAGATTGGGCCTCACATCTGCCAAAAGTGCAAGCAGTCCTGGACTCTGTTCGGGAAGCGGGGTTTACGGCTAACCCCAAGAAGTGTACCATTGGGCAGGAGGAGGCCAAATATCTTGGGTACACCATTGGGAGGGGAGTAATAAAACCCCAACTCAACAAAGTCGAGGCCATCCAGAGTTGGCCACGTCCCAACAGCAAGAAGCAGGTACGAGCCTTTCTGGGAATCGCTGGGTATTATCGGCGATTCATTCCCCACTTTGCTTCTAAGGCTGTGCCCCTAACCAACCTGACGAAGGGGAAAGGGTCGGTCATGATTAAATGGACCCCCGAGGCTGAGGCAGCATTCCAATTCTTGAAACAAGCCTTATGTAGCCAGCCAGTGTTGTACTCACCCGACTTCTCTAAAGACTTTGTCGTACAAAGTGATGCGTCAGATGTGGGGTTAGGAGCAGTATTGTCCCAGGTCTGGAACGGGGAAGAGCACCCAGTCATTTACCTCAGCAGGAAGTTGAAGTCCCATGAGGTAAATTACGCCACCGTTGAAAAGGAGTGTTTAGCGGTGAAGTGGGCTCTAGATTCCCTTCGGTACTACCTGCTAGGTAGGCACTTTGACATGGTTACGGATCACGCTCCGTTAAAGTGGATGGCTCAAAACAAGGAAACAAATAGAAGAGTGAATAGGTGGTTCCTGGCCCTCCAGGAATTCAACTTCACAGTAAAGCATCGCCCTGGCGTTCAAATGGGGAATGTGGATGCTTTGTCTCGAGTACATGAATGCCTGATTGCTGGTGTTCCAACCCCGAGGTTAAAACAAGAGGGGGGGGGGTATGTGACAGCAGGAAGGTAAAGTCACCTGGTTGCATCCAGGGGGGTAGATATATTTCGCCCAGATTCAGGCTTTACGCCGACTTATACAACTAGGTGGAGAGTTGTATAAGCCCAGCTGAGGCTAGTGGGCTCATGGATGACTCATACCTCTAGGGAGAGTGTGGGGCGTCGTGCAGACAGGGAGTTGATGAGACCAGCTGAAGCTTGTCAGCTCATTTAGGCCTCTATAAGAACTCCCAGATTCATTAGGTGTTAGCTCATGCCTGGAACCAGACCTGTGTGGACTGTCTAGGGAGAGTGAACCCCTGTGCGGTGAGACAAAGCCTGTGTGGCTATTTGCTTGGACATTTAAAACCAGGGACTTAGGGACTAGGACAGCACTAGGCTGATCCCAGTTGTTAGTTAGGAAACCTGTATGTTTAGTCAGAGGTCAAGTTGACCAGGATTTATTTTATTTATGTTTCTTTTGCTTTGCTGTGTTTTGTCACTGTAAATAGAAAATAAACCGCACCTTTTTGATTTTGAAAACCACAACCTCCGTTTGCTGGGCCTGTTTTTGTCTGGGGAGCCCATCCCGGGGGTCACACACACCCGCTGCCGAGCTAACCCCCTCACAATATATATATAGATATATATATCTATATATATATGTATATATATATATATATAGATATATATATATATAGATAGTTAGATAGATAGATAGATAGATAGATAGATAGATAGATAGATAGATAGATAGATAGATAGATAGACAGACAAAAGCCAGCAGCCAGTTTCTTAAAATATCTACAGGAAATAATTCAGATGTGACAGCAATATTACACCTCCGCGGAGTAATTAGTCGCAGAATTTAACGGTCTGTAGGTTGCATAGCAACCTTCGGGTAAACCAGAGTTACCTGTCTGAATATACCTTTTGGGAATACTGTAACGACAGTGAACACAGGCTCTGAATTTTACAGATTAAATGCACAATTAAACTTGCTTGGCCCATTAGATACATCATACAGCGCTGCATTAGACTGTGAGTGTCCTGAACAAGCCGGTCATGGCAGTTAATTTAAGAAAGTTAAACTAAAACTGAAGGAAAAACTTTTTTTCATTTTGGATAATGGAGGATCATAACCCCTGTAAGTTTTTTTGCCATCTTAGTGTAGGGAGGTGTAGCTTTCCCCTGCCCTGTTCGGCAGGGGAAAGGGGAACCCATGTTCCTCTGAGGCCTTCATAGGTCTCTTCGGGAGAGAGCGGCGCTGTGATTGGCTGGAGCGGCGATACCCGGAAGTAATCTTCTGGCTATCGCCGCAGCGATGGATGCGGCTGGAGAGGGAGACGAGGACGGCTTCGGGGGCCCCGATCTAAGGTAAGTGATGCATAATGAGCTATTTTGCTAGTCATACTAGCTCATTATGGCTTTCTCTTACAGGTGTTTTAAAAAAAAAAAAAGTTTTACCTGGGTTTACAACCACTTTAACCACTTGCTGCCCGTCCACAGTACATGCGTGCACGTGCGTGGGAGCCGCTGTTCATGGCACAGGGCTCTTAAGGAATGGCATACCTGCCACCGGCTGCATCTAAAATAAATATCTCCTACGGCGCACTTTTAGGAGATATTTACAGTACCTATAGGTAAGCCTTATTATAGGATTACCTATAGGTACAAGTCAGAGATGGGAGATAACTCCCACTTTAAAGGGGATACTGGTATGCAAATTCTGACATTTTTCAAAAGTCAACAGCTGAGCCCTTATCTCCATCTCTAACCACTCCCCACAATATAGGCATGCATATAGTAGTATCATATGACTGCCACAAGAAGTGGTCATTAACATGCAAACTGTGATTGGTGCAGTGGTGGCTGGTGCTCAATTTTTTTTGGGGGGGGGGGGGCGCAAACAACCTGAAAAAAAAAACCCCATCAATTGTAGCCACTGTTCCCATCAAACACAGCCACTGTACCATCAAACACAGCCACTGTGCCATAAATTGTCGCCACTGTGCCATCAAATGCAGCCACTGTGCCCATCAAACGCAGCCACTGTACCCATAAATTGCTGCCACTGTGCCATCAAATGCAGCTACTGTACCCATCACTTGCTGCCACTGGGCCCATCAATTGCTGCCAGTGTGCCCATCAATTGCCGCTACTGTGCCCATCAATTGCTGCCAGTGTGCCCATCAATTGCTGACACTGTGCCCATCAATTGCTGCCAGTGTGCCCATCAATTGCTGCTAGTGTGCTCATCAATTGCCACTACTGTGCCCATCAATTGCTGCCAGTGTGCCCATCAATTGCTGCCACTGTGCCCATTAATTGCTGCCAGTGTGCCCATCAATTGCCGCTACTGTGCCCATCAATTGCTGCCACTGTGCCCATCAATTGCTGCCAGTGTGCACTCTCGGTGGGGCAGCGGGTCACGGCGGCGATGTCCTGCACGCTCCTCTGTGTCTTCTCCGGTCCTCTCTTTCCGTCCTCTGCTATGATTGGACGCCTGATAGGTGTCCAATCACAGCGCCTGTTGTTTCAGCCAATCAGGTGACAGGTAACAGACCCGAGCACCTGATTGGCTGAGAGGCGGTTCAGTGTTAGGAAAGCGAATATTCATTTGCTTTCCTAACACAACGCTGAGTGAACTGCGAGCGCCCAGCATGGCGCCCGCTGTTCATCTTTTTGGACGCCTATCAGGTGCTTCCAAAAAATACAGATGCATGAATCTATCTATGGTGATAGACAGGTGGCAGGAGAGAGGGGGCTCATGTGCATTTTATGGACGCACCGCCACTGGATTGGTGGCCTGGCTTCCCCTTCGCTATGCTGTGCCAAAGTCATAATAGTGGCGCCCAATGGGGAAAGAGCAGGGTCCCTAGGGAAAGGCTGCAGCCAAGTTGTTGTTCAATGAATATGACTCAGGGAGTGGTTGATGGGCTAAATAATTATTATTTTGCAGCATACAGTCGGTACAAGCAGGGCCGTTTGAAGGAATTTGGGGGGCCCCAAGCAGATTGAGAATTTGGGGCCCCCAAGCGGGGGGGGGTGCTACTGATTTTTTTTGGAGAAGCGGGGGGGTGCTACACAATTTTTTTACTTTTTTTTTTTAATTCAGAAAAGGGGGGGTGCTAACGCGGGACATCGACACCGATCGCGGGTGGGGAGGGCCGCCAATCGCGGGAGGGGGGGCCGCCAAATCGCGGGAGGAGGGGGCCGCCAATCGCGGGTGGGGGGGTGCCAATGGCGGGTGGGGGGCCGCCAATCGCGGGAGGGGGGGCCGCCAATCGCGGGAGGAGGGGGCCACCAATTACGGGTAGGGGGGGCCGCCAATCGCGGGAGGGGGGCCGCCAATCGTGGGAGGGGAGGCAGCTCTGCTGGGGGCCCCAAGCAGTTGCTTGGTTTGCCTGTCCTGTTCCGACGGCCCTGTGTACAAGGACGGAATGCGTTATTAAAAATCATCAAGAGTTCAATCATTCAAAACGGACGCGGGAAGCTTCTGAGTGTGAAAATATCAAGCCTCCTTCAGGTATCTACAAATCAAACAATTCCTACAGCAGAATGATTCCCCGAATTCTACAATGCCTAATCATACAACATTTGAACAAACCTGCATCTCTGACCCACACAAACGTGGTCTAATCTCGGAAATACACAATCAATTACTGTCTCATACAACTTCAACTCCCCCAACCTACACTACCAAATGGGAGACAGACCTGAATCTCCAATCAGATGATATAAATTGGACTCAAATTTGGCAAGCCACAACATCAGCTACCCCAAATATTGCTGCATTAGAAACTAACTACAAGGTACTCACCAGATGGTGCCTTGTGCCAGCAAGAATATCCAAATTTCTCCCTCAATACCCTACCCAATGCTTCAGAGACTGTATAGATATAGGTACGCATCTACACATATGGTGGACCTGCCCTAAAGTTAAGACTTTCTGGAAGCAAATATTTAACCTACTATCCATCATGTTCAATACCAGTGTTGTACCTGACCCAACTGTAGCACTCCTAAATAACAAACCACAAAATATCTCACAACGTCAATTCCAACTTCTACTATATGTCACTACGGCTGCCAAACAAACCATAGCTCAAGCTTGGAAAACATCTACTTTATGTATAATTTCAACGAAACACCGGGTAACGCAGGCGATGATTCATGCCAAAACTGAAGCCATCTATTTAAATAAAATCCCGAAATTCGAAGCCCTCTGACTTCCTTGGATAAATCATCACCTGCCGCCAGGGTTTGACAACTCCTTTGTACTATCCTAAAATATCCTACTACTGTGTTTATTATTAATTTTGCTATATCAGAATCTCATGAACCTCCTGATCCCCTCTGGAGATTCCCTTCTCCCTCCCCCCCCCCTTTACTCCTTTTATTGTTATACACATTACTACTATACAAATACCGTATTTATCGGCGTATAACGCACACTTTTTTTCCCTTAAAATCAGGGGAAAATCGTGGGTGCGTGTTATACGCCGATACTCACAGATCCTGGCGATCTCCGCTGACTGAGTGGAGCGCAGCGATCGCCGCCGAGATACACATAGCCGAGTGTACTCTGCTTTTCTCGGCTCCGCTCACAGTCACGCCCAGTCCCGCCATTGGACCTGTGTTATGTCCATCATAGGGTGGGACTCGGCGTGACTGTGAGCGGAGCCGAGAAGAGCCGACTAGAGCCGAGTACACTCGGCTATGTGTATCTCGGCTCTGCCCAGTCCCTGCGTTCTCTGCGGCGTTCGCCCCGCTCCGCCCAGTCTCAGCGGCGATCTCGGCGGTGCCAATTTTGAAATTCGGGCAAGGCTGCAATGAAAACTGGGGGTAAGGCTGCACTGGACACTGGGGCAAGGCTGCACTGGACACTGGGGAAAGGCTGCAATGGACACTGCTGGCAAGGCTGCACTGAAAAGGCTGCAATGGACACTGGGGCACTGGGGCAAGGCTGCAATGGACACTGCTGGCAAGGCTGCACTGACAAGGCTGCAATGGACACTGGTAAGGCTGCATTTAAATGTAAGTTTTTTTTCCTTAAACTTCCCTCCTAAAAGTTTTTTTCCCTAAAATTCCCTCCTAAACTTGGGGTGCGTGTTATATGCCGGCGCGTGTTATACGCCGATAAAGAAACCAGATGATCACCAGATGATGTCCTAGGAGACGAAACGCGTCGGTAGGACTCCATTGTTGCCACATTCTTTGCAAAGTGCTTTTATATCAACTTAAATGTAAGTGTTTCCACTACATTAAATTTTGATTTATATACAGAGTTACGCTATGTGGCTGTTTCTTTTCTCTATTACATGATACTTACCTGCTCATATTGATTTGAATATTCCCGGACCACCACTGCATATGAGGTTATCTGCTAAGAGGTCATCCTTCTTCTGCGGTTTCTCTCTCCCTGTTGTTGTTTGGCCATTTCCAGCACAGCAATTTGCAGCATACAGATTGTCCAGGTTCCATCGTGGTTCCACCACACTAAGCCCGTTTGACCCACTGAACATATGTTCCTCTGGGTTCAAACTATCTGGTAAGCTCCTTACCTATTGGTGGTGGTTCTTTTCACCTTCTCACCGTCACTTTTCCTTCAAAGTCTTCACTCACTTTTGAATTTCACCATTGCCTCCATTTTTGAATTACTTTAGGACACTCAGTTGCACAAGTTTTCACTTGTATTTCGCATATCGACATTTAGTATATATGAGGACTTCTTACTGTTCTTACTTAATATTTGAGTGTTTTTTTTTATATTGCACCGTTTTATATATTCATTTAAGTGCGTCATGCATTCTTGTTCATTTTTTGATTAGCGCTACACTTTTTGTTTCCACGCTTTTTACTATTTGTCTACTTGTTGTGTTAGCAGCTTATCCAGAGGGCAGCGCGGAATTATTTTGTATGCTACTAGTGGGAAAAATGTCCCTTACATTGGTGATCAGTGGGAAGAATGTTCCTTACATTGGTGGTCAGTGGGAAGAATGCCCCTTACATTGGTGATCAGTGGGAAGAATGTCCTTTACATTGGTGGTCAGTGGGAAGAATGCTCCTGACATTGGTGGTCAGTGGGAAGAATGTTCCTTACATTGGTGGTCAGTGGGAAGAATGCTCCTTACATTGGTGATCAGTGGGAAGAATGTCCCTTACATTGGTGGTCAGTGGGAAGAATGCCCCTTACATTGGTGATCAGTGGGAAGAATGTCCTTTACATTGGTAATCAGTGGGAAGAATGTTCATTACATTGGTGGTCAGTGGGAAGAATGTTCCTTACATTGGTGGTCAGTGGGAAGAATGCTCCTTACATTGGTGGTCAGTGGGAAGAATGCTCCTTACATTGGTGGTCAGTGGGAAGAATGCTCCTTACATTGGTGGTCAGTGGGAAGAATGGTCTTTACATTGGTGGTCAGTGGGAAGAATGCTCCTTACATTGGTGGTCAGTGGGAAGAATGTTCCTTACATTGGTGGTCAGTGGGAAAAATGTCCCTTACATTGGTGGTCAGTGGGAAGAATGCTCCTTACATTGGTGATCAGTGAGAAGAATGTCCTTTACATTGGTGATCAGTGGGAAGAATGCCCCTTACATTGGTGATCAGTGGGAAGAATGTCCTTTACATTGGTGGTCAGTGGGAAGAATGTTCCTTACATTGGTGATCAGTGGGAAGAATGTCCTTTACATTGGTGATCAGTGGGAAGAATGCTCCTTACATTGGTGGTCAGTGGGAAGAATGTTCCTTACATTGGTGATCAGTGGGAAGAATGTCCTTTACATTGGTGATCAGTGGGAAGAATGTCCTTTACATTGGTGATCAGTGGGAAGAATGTCCTTTACATTGGTGATCAGTGGGAAGAATGTCCTTTACATTGGTGATCAGTGGGAAGAATGTCCCTTACATTGGTGGTCAGTGGGAAGAATGTTCCTTACATTGGTGGTCAGTGGGAAGAATGCTCCTTACATTGATGATCAGTGAGAAGAATGCTCCTTTCATTGGTGATCAGTGGGAAGAATGTTCCTTACATTGGTGATCACTGGGAAGAATGCTCCTTTCATTGGTGATCAGTGGGAAGAATGTTCCTTACATTGGTGATCAGTGGGAAGAATGCTCCTTACATTGGTGGTCAGTGGGAAGAATGTCCTTTACATTGGTGATCAGTGGGAAGAATGCTCCTTACATTGGTGGTCAGTGGGAAGAATGTCCTTTACATTGGTGATCAGTGGGAAGAATGTTCCTTACATTGGTGGTCAGTGGGAAGAATGTTCCTTACATTGGTGATCAGTGGGAAGAATGCCCCTTTCATTGGTGATCAGTGGGAAGAATGCTCCTTACATTGGTGGTCAGTGGGAAGAATGTTCCTTACATTGGTGATCAGTGGGAAGAATGTCCTTTACATTGGTGGTCAGTGGGAAGAATGCTCCTTACATTGGTGGTCAGTGGGAAGAATGCTCCTTACATTGGTGATCAGTGGGAAGAATGCACCTTACATTGGTGATCAGTGGGAAGAATGCTCCTTACATTGGTGGTCAGTGGGAAGAATGCGCCTTACATTGGTGATCAGTGGGAAGAATGTTCCTTACATTGGTGATCAGTGGGAAGAATGTCCTTTACATTGGTGATCAGTGGGAAGAATGTCCTTTACATTGGTGATCAGTGGGAAGAATGCTCCTTACATTGGTGGTCAGTGGGAAGAATGTTCCTTACATTGGTGAGCAGTGGGAAGAATGTCCCTTACATTGGTGGTCAGTGGGAAGAATGCTCCTTACATTGGTGGTCAGTGGGAAGAATGTCCTTTACATTGGTGATCAGTGGGAAGAATGTTCCTTACATTGGTGATCAGTGGGAAGAATGTTCCTTACATTGGTGATCAGTGGGAAGAATGTCCCTTACATTGGTGATCAGTGGGAAGAATGCTCCTTACATTGGTGGTCAGTGGGAAGAATGCTCCTTACATTGGTGGTCAGTGGGAAGAATGTCCTTTACATTGGTGATCAGTGGGAAGAATGCTCCTTACATTGGTGATCAGTGGGAAGAATGTTCCTTACATTGGTGATCAGTGGGAAGAATGTCCCTTACATTGGTGGTCAGTGGGAAGAATGCTCCTTACATTGGTGATCAGTGGGAAGAATGTTCCTTACATTGGTGATCAGTGGGAAGAATGTCCTTTACATTGGTGATCAGTGGGAAGAATGCTCCTTACATTGGTGGTCAGTGGGAAGAATGTTCCTTACATTGGTGATCAGTGGGAAGAATGTCCTTTACATTGGTGATCAGTGGGAAGAATGCTCCTTACATTGGTGATCAGTGGGAAGAATGCTCCTTACATTGGTGGTCAGTGGGAAGAATGTCCTTTACATTGGTGATCAGTGGAAAGAATGTTCCTTACATTGGTGATCAGTGGGAAGAATGTTCCTTACATTGGTGATCAGTGGGAAGAATGTCCCTTACATTGGTGATCAGTGGGAAGAATGCTCCTTACATTGGTGGTCAGTGGGAAGAATGTCCTTTACATTGGTGATCAGTGGGAAGAATGCTCCTTACATTGGTGATCAGTGGGAAGAATGTTCCTTACATTGGTGATCAGTGGGAAGAATGCTCCTTACATTGGTGGTCAGTGGGAAGAATGTTCCTTACATTGGTGATCAGTGGGAAGAATGTCCTTTACATTGGTGGTCAGTGGGAAGAATGTCCCTTACATTGGTGATCAGTGGGAAGAATGTTCCTTACATTGGTGATCAGTGGGAAGAATGTCCTTTACATTGGTGGTCAGTGGGAAGAATGTTCCTTACATTGGTGGTCAGTGGGAAGAATGCCCCTTACATTGGTGATCAGTAGTGATGAGCCGAACACCCCCGGGTTCGGTTCGCACCAGAACCCGTGAACGGACCGAAAGTTCGCACGAACATTAGAACCGTATTAAATACAATGGATGCGAACGTTCGGATTCCAAAGTGCTAATTATAACGACTATTATCCATGTTATTGTCCGAAACAGAGTTTGGGAACCCGGCTTCTGCACCAAGGGACATGTATCAATGCAAAAAGAAGTTTTAAAAACGGACGTTTTCCGGGAGCAGTCATTTTAATGATGCATAAAGTGAAAAAAAAAAAAGTCAAATATTCCTTTAAATATTGTACCTGGGGGGTGTCTAAAGTATGCCTGTGAAGTGCCACGTGTTTCCCGTGTTTAGAACTGTCTCTGCACAAAATAACATTTCTAAAGGAAAAAAAGCCATTTAAAACTGCTTGCGGCTTTAATGCAATGTCTGGTCCCGGTAATATGGATGAAAATCTTTAGGAAAAATGGCATAGCTACCCCATCACCCCCCCCCCCCCTACCCCAGCCCATTACCAGCCCCTTTGGGTCTTGTATGGATATTAAGGGGAACCCCGCACACAAAATAAAAAAGGACCTATATACTCTGAACAGCCGTATACAGGCGGTGCATACAAGACAGGGACTGTAGGTTTGTTCTTATGTAGAATCTGTTTGTAATTTTGAACAGCTGCATTGTTTAAGTGGAGCTCCATGCCAAATTCCTTTTTTTTAGCTTTTTGTAAAACATAAGGAACGGTTATCACCCCTGTAACATTTGTTTTGCTGTCTGTGCCCCTGTTCAGAACATTTCACCTCACTTTGCGTCCCAATGACAACTGTTTTTGAAATGTGGTGTTTTTATTGAAACAAGGATTGGTGATAAAGCATCAGTAGAGAGGAGACACCTTTCTCCCATATTAATTCTTACAGGAGAGAATTTTCCTTCCAAGGGGTAGATTTCCTCTCACTTCCTGTTGTCTTCTTCCGTTTGCAAGTAGTAGTAGTTTGTAAGTTGGATGTTTGAAAGTAGGGACCTTCCGTATATACTCTGCAGAAATTGGCCCCTTAGGTGTTGGTTTTGGCACAACACTGAAAGCACTCACAGTTATTCTTGGTGGGTGCTGGAACGCCCTGCTATCAAGTATAATATCAGGAATTGTAATAACATATAATTGTTGATCAGTGTTAGTAAAAATTGGGCCTTTGATGGTGTTGCTGGTGCCACAACACTGTAAGGCCTGACAGTTACTCTTGGTGGGCGCAGCAATGGTCCCTGCTGTGAATTATTAGATCAATAATTATAATTGCATGCCCCTGTTGAACAGGGGCTGAAAAATTGGGCCTTTGGTGGTGCTGGTGGTGGTGATGGTGGTGCTGGTGCCACAACACTGTAAGGCCTGACAGTTACTCTTGGTGGGCGCAGCAATGGGCCCTGCTGTGAATTATTAGATCAATAATTATAATTGCATGCCCCTGTTGAACAGGGGCAGAAAAATTGGGCCTTTGGTGGTGGTGGTGGTGGTGATGGTGGTGCTGGTGCCACAACACTGTAAGGCCTGACAGTTACTCTTTGTGGGCGCAGCAATGGGCCCTGCTGTGAATTATTAGATCAATGATTATAATTGCATGCCCCTGTTGAACAGGGGCTTAAAAATTGGGCCTTTGGTGGTGGTGGTGGTGGTGATGGTGGTGCTGGTGCCACAACACTGTAAGGCCTGACAGTTACTCTTGGTGGGCGCAGCAATGGGCCCTGCTGTGAATTATTAGATCAATAATTATAATTGCATGCCCCTGTTGAACAGGGGCTGAAAAATTGGGCCTTTGGTGGTGGTGGTGATGGTGGTGCTGGTGCCACAACACTGTAAGGCCTGACAGTTACTCTTGGTGGGCGCAGCAATGCTCCCTGCTGTGAATTATTAGATCAATAATTATAATTGCATGCCCCTGTTGAACAGGGGCTGAAAAATTGGGCCTTTGGTGGTGGTGGTGGTGGTGATGGTGGTGCTGGTGCCACAACACTGTAAGGCCTGACAGTTACTCTTGGTGGGCGCAGCAATGGGCCCTGCTGTGAATTATTAGATCAATAATTATAATTGCATGCCCCTGTTGAACAGGGGCAGAAAAATTGGGCCTTTGGTGGTGGTGGTGGTGGTGATGGTGGTGCTGGTGCCACAACACTGTAAGGCCTGACAGTTACTCTTGGTGGGCGCAGCAATGGGCCCTGCTGTGAATTATTAGATCAATAATTATAATTGCATGCCCCTGTTGAACAGGGGCTTAAAAATTGGGCCTTTGGTGGTGGTGGTGGTGGTGATGGTGGTGCTGGTGCCACAACACTGTAAGGCCTGACAATTACTCTTGGTGGGCGCAGCAATGGGCCCTGCTGTGAATTATTAGATCAATAATTATAATTGCATGCCCCTGTTGAACAGGGGCTGAAAAATTGGGCCTTTGGTGGTGGTGGTGATGGTGGTGCTGGTGCCACAACACTGTAAGGCCTGACAGTTACTCTTGGTGGGCGCAGCAATGGGCCCTGCTGTGAATTATTAGATCAATAATTATAATTGCATGCCCCTGTTGAACAGGGGCTTAAAAATTGGGCCTTTGGTGGTGGTGGTGGTGGTGATGGTTGTGCTGGTGCCACAACACTGTAAGGCCTGACAGTTACTCTTGGTGGGCGCAGCAATGGGCCCTGCTGTGAATTATTAGATCAATAATTATAATTGCATGCCCCTGTTGAACAGGGGCTGAAAAATTGGGCCTTAGGCACTGGTGGCACAACACTGCAACCCCTCACAGATACTGTACTTGGAGCACAGCAATGAGGCCTGTTGCAAAGTATTGCATCAAAAATTTTAATTACACGCCCCTGTTAAACAGGGGCTGAAAAATTGGGCCTTAGCCACTGGTGGCGTCACCCATAAACCAAAATGATCTTCCAAGCTATCATCGTTAATCGTATCATTGAGGAGGAGGAGGAGGATAGCCAGTCAACATAACAGCACAGGCACTCAGCATCAGCATCAGTCTTGAAGGGATGTGACATTTTAAAATCAATTAGTCTGTTATATCAGCATCTGGTGTGTGGTAGCTGGTGGTGATCCAAGACTGGTTCATCTTGATGAAAGTCAGTCGATCAACCGAGTCGGTGGACAGGCGCACCCTGTGATCCGTGACAAATCCTCCAGCAGCACTGAATGTGCATTCTGAAAGAACGCTGGATGCAGGACAGGCCAGTAGCTCAATTGCATACTGTGCAAGCTCTGGCCAGTGATCCATCCTCAAGACCCAGTAAGCCAGAGGATTTTCGGTGGGGAAGGTGTCCAAGTCTGACCTTGCCCCTAGGTATTCCTGGACCATGTATATCAGACGCTGGCGATGGTTGCTGGAACCGATCATACTTTGGGGCTGCGGACTAAAGAATTGTCTGAACGCATCGGTCAGACGGCCACCTTCCCCACCGCTCCTTCTTTGACTGCCCGAAGCCTCAGCAACTCCTTGTCCAGGACCAGGAGTTTGTAACCTCCCAGTCTTTGGGAACGCGTTGCACAGACCTTTCTGCAAGGCCTCCCGGAGTTGTCTCATCCTCTGCTCCCTCTGCGACGGTACGATAAGGTCCGCAACCTTACCCTTGTACCGTGGATCAAGGAGAGTGGCCAGCCAGTAATGGTCCCTCTCCTTGATCCGAAGAATACGAGGATCCTTCCGCAGACTTTGCAGGATCAGGGAGGCCATGCAGCGTAGGTTAGCTGAGGCATTCAGTCCGAAGTCCTCTGGGTCACTAAGGATGACATGATCCACAGCCACCTCCTCCCAGCCACGTACAAGTCCACTGGTTTCTTGGGACTGTAAATCATCCCTAAAAGACTGCTGCTGATGATGCTGAGTGCCAGCCTCCACCTCCATGCTGACACAATCCTCCTCCTCCTCCTCCTCTTCCTGTGCGATGGGTGGGACAGAAGGAACACTGTCTGGGTAAAGGGGGCCTTGAGAGGCAAGGAAGTCCTCCTCTTCCTGCCTCTGTTCTGCCTCAAGTGCCCTGTCCATTATTCCACGCAGCGTGTGCTCCAACAGGTGGACAAGAGGTACAGTGTCACTGATGCATGCACTGTCACTGCTCACCATCCTCGTGGCCTCCTCAAATGGTGCCAGGACAGTGCATGCATCCCTGATCATGCCCCACTGGCGTGGTGAAAAAAAAACGAGCTCCCCTGACCCTGTCCTGGTGCCGTAGTCGCACAGGTACTCATTGATGGCCCTCTGCTGCGTGTGCAGCCGCTGCAGCATGGCCAACGTTGAGTTCCACCTGGTGGGCATGTCACATATAAGGCGGTTCTTGGGCAGGTTCAACTCCTTTTGCAGCTCAGCCAGGCGAGCACTGGCATTATAAGATCTGCGGAAATGCACACAGACTTTCCTGGCCTGCCTCAGGACATCCTGTAAGCCCGGGTACCTGCCCAAGAACCGCTGCACCACCAGGTTAAGGACGTGAGCCATACAGGGCACATGGGTCAGTTGTCCCTGTCGGAGGGCGGAGAGGAGGTTGGTGCCATTGTCGCAAACCACCATTCCTGGCTTAAGCTGGCGTGGCGTCAACCACCTCTCGGCCTGCCCCTGCAGAGCAGACAGGACCTCTGCCCCAGTGTGGCTCCTGTTCCCCAAACACACCAGCGCAAGCACGGCATGGCATCTTTTTGCCTGCGTACTTGCGTAGCCCCTTGAACGCCTACGGAGCACCGCTGGTTCCGAGGACAAACCACAGGAAGAGGCCATGGAGGAAGAAGAAGAGGAGGGGGTGGAGGAGAGAGGTGTGTCACAACCAGTAGTAGCATTTTGGAGGCATGGCGGTGGAACAACCTCCAACACTACTGCACCTTGTCCTGCATCCTTCCCAGCTGCCAAAAGAGTGACCCAATGGGCCGTGAAAGAAAGGTAACGTCCCTGTCCATGCCTGCTGGACCATGAGTCAGCGGTAATATGCACCTTACCGCTGACCGCCCTGTCCAGCGAGGCCAAGACATTGCCTTCCACATGCCTGTAGAGAGCCGGAATCGCCTTCCGTGCGAAAAAGTGGCGTTTGGGAACCTGCCACTGAGGAACCGCACATTGCACAAACTCACGGAAGGGGGCCGAGTCTACCAACTGAAAAGGCAGCAGTTGAAGCGCTAGCAATTTAGCCAAGCTAGCATTCAACCGCTGGGCATGTGGATGGCTGGGAGTGAACTTCTTTCGACGGTCCAGCAGCTGGGGCAGGGAAATTTGCCTGCTAGAATCGGACGTTGGTGTACTGCTAGCAGAGTGCCCGCAAGTACTTGCCTGTGACACACCTAATTCTACACCTTCATTCCTCTCAGAGCAGGTTTCAGAGAGGAGTGAAGGTATAGTGGGGTTGGAGATCCCAGCTGATGCGGTGCAAGAAGAGGTCAGCTTTGTTCTTTGGTGTGGGTCTTTAAGGTAGGCTTGCCAACGAGCTGCATGGCAGGTCAACATATGTCTGATCAAGCATGTGGTGCCCAAGCGGCTGATGTTTTGGCCACGCGATATACGCTTGAGACATATGTTGCAAACAGCAGCTGTGCGATCTGATGCACTCGCCTCAAAAAAGGCCCACACCAAAAACTTTTTGAATGACGGGCAGAGGCAGCGCCCTGCACAGGCGGAACTCTGCGGTGTGATTCCGTCGGTGTGCTGCCCATACGCTGGCCACTCAAGGGCATCCTGCCTCGTTGGAGATGTGCCTCCTCCTCATCCTCCTCCTCCTCTCTCCTATTAGGCACCCACGTGGAGTCAGTGACCTCATCATCCCCTCCCTCCTCATCACTGGAGCCAATCTGGCAGTATGCTGCAGCTGCTGGAGCATGACTGCCAGATTGGTGTCCTTCTTGAGCATCCCCTCTCTCTGCTCTCACGCTGCTGCCTTCCTCTAGCTGGGTATCATCATCAGATCCTTCGAAACGCTGGGCATCCTCCTGGAGCATGTACCCAACACTGTGCTCAAACAGTTCGGGGGACTCCTCAGGAGGAGGACATGGTGGGTCTAGGGAAGGATTGACTAATGAAGATAATGATACCAGAGAAGAGGACGCTTTGGCAGCTGCTTTGCCAGTACCCTGAGCCTGGGTGAGAGAGGATGAGGAGGATGAGGTGGGCTTGGTCATCCACTCTACCAAGTCTTCGGCATGATGTGGCTCAACATGTCCAGCTGCCGAAAAGAAGGACAAGCGTGTCCCATGGCCATGTGCTGATGACAATGCACCGCGTCCACGACCAGCACTGTTGCCCCCAGACACAGAGCCTGCTTGCCCTCTTTTTTTGCCTCCTGACTGTCTGCCTCTCCTTGTTTGCCTTCCAGACATTTTAATGGATGGCCTGCAGGGAGATGGGAAAAAGAGCAATAAGGGCTACCTTCAGGTGTATACTGTGCAGGAGGCTTAGCAACAATGACACTGACACTGTCCCCTGCCTATCCTTCTCTGTCCCTAAACTCAAGGATTGAAAATATGGTTCAGCAAAATAGTTTTAGAACAGAATAGCACACTGAGACTTTCCCTCACTGTCCTACTCTGTCCCTCCCTACAAACAAGATTTAGCACAGAATAGCACACTGATAATTTCTACGAGTGTCCTTCTCTGTCCCTAAACTCAAGGATTGAAAATATGGAACAGCAAAATTGGTTTAGAACAGAATAGCACACTGTCAGTTTCACTCACTGTAGCTCTCTGTCCCTAAACTCAAGGATTGAAAATATGGTTCAGCAAAATAGTTTTAGAACAGAATAGCACACTGACACTTTCCCTCACTGTCCTACTCTGTCCCTCCCTACAAACAAGATTTAGCACAGAATAGCACACTGATAATTTCTACGAGTGTCCTTCTCTGTCCCTAAACTCAAGGATTGAAAATATGGAACAGCAAAATTGGTTTAGAACAGAATAGCACACTGTCAGTTTCACTCACTGTACCTCTCTGTCCCTAAACTCAAGGATTGAAAATATGGTTCAGCAAAATAGTTTTGGAACAGAATAGCACACTGACACTTTCCCTCACTGTCCTACTCTGTCCCTCCCTACAAACAAGATTTAGCACAGAATAGCACACTGATAATTTCTACGAGTGTCCTTCTCTGTCCCTAAACTCAAGGATTGAAAATATGGAACAGCAAAATTGGTTTAGAACAGAATAGCACACTGTCAGTTTCACTCACTGTACCTGTCTGTCCCTAAACTCAAGGATTGAAAATATGGTTCAGCAAAATAGTTTTAAAACAGAATAGCACACTGACACTTTCCCTCACTGTCCTACTCTGTCCCTCCCTACAAACAAGATTTAGCACAGAATAGCACACTGATAATTTCTACGAGTGTCCTTCTCTGTCCCTAAACTCAAGGATTGAAAATATGGAACAGCAAAATTGGTTTAGAACAGAATAGCACACTGTCAGTTTCACTCACTGTACCTCTCTGTCCCTAAACTCAAGGATTGAAAATATGGTTCAGCAAAATAGTTTTGGAACAGAATAGCACACTGACACTTTCCCTCACTGTCCTACTCTGTCCCTCCCTACAAACAAGATTTAGCACAGAATAGCACACTGATAATTTCTACGAGTGTCCTTCTCTGTCCCTAAACTCAAGGATTGAAAATATGGAACAGCAAAATTGGTTTAGAACAGAATAGCACACTGTCAGTTTCACTCACTGTACCTGTCTGTCCCTAAACTCAAGGATTGAAAATATGGTTCAGCAAAATAGTTTTAAAACAGAATAGCACACTGACACTTTCCCTCACTGTCCTACTCTGTCCCTCCCTACAAACAAGATTTAGCACAGAATAGCACACTGACACTTTCCCTCACTGTACCTCTCTGTCCCTAAACTCAAGGATTGAAAATATGGTTCAGCAAGATTGGTTTAGAACAGAATAGCATACTGACACTTTCCCTCACTGTACCTCTCTGTCCCTACAAACAAGGATTAGCACAGAATAGCACACTGTCACTGACACTCTCCCTACCTATCCTTATTTGTCCCTAAACACAAGGAATCCAGGATTAGTAAAGGAAAAATAATGACACTGTCCCTGCCTATGCTTCTCTTTCCCTGCTCCGGAACACACTACACAAGGCCGCCGCGCTGGCGGCCTTTTATAGTGTGGGGCGTGTACTAAACCCCCTCAGCAATAATTGGCCACAGGCATCCTGCCTGTGGCCAATCATTGCTCTCCTCGCTGCCGGCACTGTGATTGGCCAAGCATGCGGGGTCACAGTGCATGCTTGGCCAATCACAGCGCCTGGATGACACTGCGATGGCGTAGTGCATTGTGGGCCGTTTGCGTCACTCGAATTTGGCGCGAACGGCCCAAATCGTTCGATCTTCGTCGAACGATCGAACAGCCGATGTTCGAGTCGAACGTATGTTCGACTCGAACACGAAGCTCATCCCTAGTGATCAGTGGGAAGAATGCCCCTTACATTGGTGATCAGTGGGAAGAATGCCCCTTACATTGGTGGTCAGTGGGAAGAATGCCCCTTACATTGGTGGTCAGTGGGAAGAATGCTCCTTACATTGGTGATCAGTGGGAAGAATGCCCCTTACATTGGTGATCAGTGGGAAGAATGTCCTTTACATTGGTGATCAGTGGGAAGAATGCTCCTTACATTGGTGGTCAGTGGGAAGAATGTTCCTTACATTGGTGGTCAGTGGGAAGAATGCTCCTTACATTGGTGATCAGTGGGAAGAATGTCCCTTACATTGGTGATCAGTGAGAAGAATGTCCCTTACATTAGTGATCAGTGAGAAGAATGTCCCTTACATTGGTGGTCAGTGGGAAGAATGCTCCTTACATTGGTGATCAGTGGGAAGAATGTCCCTTACATTAGTGATCAGTGAGAAGAATGTCCCTTACATTGGTGGTCAGTGGGAAGAATGTCCCTTACATTGGTGGTCAGTGGGAAGAATGCTCCTTACATTGGTGATCAGTGGGAAGAATGCTCCTTACATTGGTGGTCAGTGGGAAGAATGCTCCTTACATTGGTGATCAGTGGGAAGAATGTCCCTTACATTGGTGGTCAGTGGGAAGAATGCTCCTTACATTGGTGATCAGTGGGAAGAATGTTCCTTACATTGGTGATCAGTGGGAAGAATGTTCCTTACATTGGTGATCAGTGGGAAGAATGCTCCTTACATTGGTGGTCAGTGGGAAGAATGCTCCTTACATTGGTGATCAGTGGGAAGAATGTCCCTTACATTGGTGGTCAGTGGGAAGAATGCTCCTTACATTGGTGATCAGTGGGAAGAATGTTCCTTACATTGGTGATCAGTAGTGATGAGCCGAACACCCCCGGGTTCGGTTCGCACCAGAACCCGCGAACGGACCGAAAGTTCGAACGAACATTAGAACCCTATTAAATACAATGGATGCGAACGTTCGAATTCTAAAGTGCTAATTATAAAAACTATTATGCATGTTATTGTCCTAAAAAGGGTTTGGGAACCCGGGTTCTGCACCAGGGGACATGTATCAATGCAAAAATAAGTTTTAAAAACGGTCGTTTTCCGGGAGCAGTCATTTTAATGATGCATAAAGTGAAAAAAAAAAAGTCAAATATTCCTTTAAATATCGTACCTGGGGGGTGTCTAAAGTATGCCTGTGAAGTGCCACGTGTTTCCCGTGTTTAGAACTGTCCCTGCACAAAATGACACTTCTAAAGGAAAAAAAAGCCATTTAAAACTGCTTGCGGCTTTAATGTAATGTCTGGTCCCGGTAATATGGATGAAAATCTTTAAGAAAAATGGCATAGCTACCCCATGACCCCCCCCCTACCCCAGCCCATTACCAGCCCCTTTGGGTCTTGTATGGATATTAAGGGGAACCCCGCACATAAAATAAAAAAGGCCCTATATACTCTGAACAGCCGTATACAGGCGGTGCATACAAGACAGGGACTGTAGGTTTGTTCTTATGTAGAATCTGTTTGTAATTTTGAACAGGTACATTGTTGAAGTGTAGCTCCAGACCAAAAATCTATTTTTAAACTTTTTGGAAAACATAGGTAAGGGTTATCACCCCTGTAACATTTGTTTTGCTGTCTGTGCCCCTGTTCAGAACATTTCACCTCACTTTCCGTCCTAATGACAACTGTTTTTGAAATGTGGTGTTTTTCTTGAAACAAGGATTGCTGATAAAGCATCAGTACAGAGGAGACACCTTTCTCCCATATTTATTCTTACAGGAGAGAATTTTCCTTCCTAGTGGTAGATTTCCTCTCACTTCCTGTTGTCTTCTTGCGTTTGCAAGTAGGAGTCGTTTGTAAGTTGGATGTTTGAAAGTAGGGACCTGCCGTATATACTCTGCAGAAATAGGCCCCTTAGTTGTTGGTGTTGGCACAACACTGTAAGCACTCACAGTTACTCTTGGTTGGTGCTGGAACGCCCTGCTGTCAACTATTATATCAGGAATTTTAATTACATATAATTGTTGAACAGTGGTAGTAAAAATTGGGCCTTTGATGGTGGTGCTGGTGCCACAACACTGTAAGCCCTGACAGTTACTCTTGGTGGGTGCAGCAATGGGCCCTGCTGTGAATTATTAGATCAAGAATTGTAATTACATGCCCCTGTTGAACAGGGGCTGAAAAATTGGGCCTTAGGCACTGGTGGCACAACACTGCAACCCTTCACAGATACTGTACTTGGAGCACAGCAATGAGCCCTGTTGCAAAGTATTGCTTCAAAAATTGTAATGACACGCCCCTGTTAAACAGGGGCTGAAAAATTGGGCCTTAGGCACTGGTGGCACAACACTGCAACTCCTCACAGATACTGTACTTGGAGCACAGCAATGAGCCCTGTTGCAAAGTATTGCTTCAAAAATTGTAATTACACGCCCCTGTTAAACAGGGGCTGAAAAATTGGGCGTTAGGCACTGGTGGCGGCACCCATAAACAAAAATGATCTTCCAAGCTATCATCATCAATCGTATCATTGAGGACTCGGAGGAGGAGGATAGCCAGTCAACATAACAGCACAGGCACTCAGCATCAGCATCAGTCTTGAAGGGATGTGACATTTTAAAATCAATTAGTCTGTTATATCAGCATCAGGTGTGTGGTAGCTGGTGGTGATCCAAGACTGGTTCATCTTGATGAAAGTCAGTCGATCAACCGAGTCGGTGGACAGGCGCACCCTGTGATCCGTGACAAATCCTCCAGCAGCACTGAATGTGCGTTCCGAAAGAACGCTGGATGCAGGACAGGCCAGTAGCTCAATTGCATACTGTGCAAGCTCTGGCCAGTGATCCATCCTCAAGACCCAGTAAGCCAGAGGATTTTCGGTGGGGAAGGTGTCCAAGTCTGACCTTGCCCCTAGATATTCCTGCACCATGTTTATCAGACGCTGGCGATGGTTGCTGGAACCGATCATACTTTGGGGCTGCGGACTAAAGAATTGTCTGAACGCATCGGTCAGACGGCCACCTTCCCCACCGCTCCTTCTTTGACTGGCCGAAGCCTCAGCAACTCGTTGTCCAGGACCAGGAGTTTGCAACCTCCCAGTCTCTGGGAACGCGTTGCACAGACCTTTCTGCAAGGCCTCCCGGAGTTGTCTCATCCTCTGCTCCCTCTGCGACGGTAACATAAGGTCCGCAACCTTACCCTTGTACCGTGGATCAAGGAGAGTGGCCAGCCAGTAATGGTCCCTCTCCTTGATCCGAAGAATACGAGGATCCTTCCGCAGACTTTGCAGGATCAGGGAGGCCATGCAGCGTAGGTTTGCTGAGGCATTCGCTCCGGAGTCCTCTGGGTCACTAAGGACGACATGATCCGCAGCCACCTCCTCCCAGCCACGTACAAGTCCACTGGTTTCTTGGGACTGTAAATCATCCCTAAAAGACTGCTGCTGATGATGCTGAGTGCCAGCCTCCACCTCCATGCTGACACAATCCTCCTCCTCCTCCTCCTCCTCCTCCTCCTCCTCCTCTTCCTGTGCGATGGGTGGGACAGAAGGAACACTGTCTGGGTAAAGGGGGCCTTGAGAGGCAAGGAAGTCCTCCTCTTCCTGCCTCTGTTCTGCCTCAAGTGCCCTGTCCATTATTCCACGCAGCGTGTGCTCCAACAGGTGGACAAGAGGTACAGTGTCACTGATGCATGCACTGTCACTGCTCACCATCCTCGTGGCCTCCTCAAATGGTGCCAGGACAGTGCATGCATCCCTGATCATGCCCCACTGGCGTGGAGAAAAAAAACCAAGCTCCCCTGACCCTGTCCTGGTGCCGTAGTCGCACAGGTACTCATTGATGGCCCTCTGCTGCGTGTGCAGCCGCTGCAGCATGGCCAACGTTGAGTTCCACCTGGTGGGCATGTCACATATAAGGCGGTTCTTGGGCAGGTTCAACTCCTTTTGCAGCTCAGCCAGGCGAGCACTGGCATTATAAGATCTGCGGAAATGCACACAGACTTTCCTGGCCTGCCTCAGGACATCCTGTAAGCCCGGGTACCTGCCCAAGAAGCGCTGCACCACCAGGTTAAGGACGTGAGCCACACAGGGCACATGGGTCAGTTGTCCCTGTCGGAGGGCGGAGAGGAGGTTGGTGCCATTGTCGCAAACCACCATTCCTGGCTTAAGCTGGCGTGGCGTCAACCACCTCTCGGCCTGGCCCTGCAGAGCAGACAGGACCTCTGCCCCAGTGTGGCTTCTGTCCCCCAAACACACCAGCGCAAGCACGGCATGGCATCTTTTTGCCTGCGTACTTGCGTAGCCCCGTGAACGGCTACGGAGCACCGCTGGTTCATAGGACAAACCACAGGAAGAGGCCATGGAGGAAGAAGAAGAGGAGGGGGTGGAGGAGAGAGGTGTGTCACAACCAGTAGTAGCATTTTGGAGGCGTGGCGGTGGGACAACCTCCAACACTACTGCACCTTGTCCTGAATCCTTCCCAGCTGCCAAAAGAGTGACCCAATGGGCCGTGAAAGAAAGGTAACGTCCCTGTCCATGCCTGCTGGACCATGAGTCAGCGGTAATATGCACCTTACCGCTGACCGCCCTGTCCAGCGAGGCCAAGACATTGCCTTCCACATGCCGGTAGAGAGCCGGAATAGCCTTCCGTGAGAAAAAGTGGCGTTTGGGAACCTGCCACTGAGGAACCGCACATTGCACAAACTCACGGAAGGGGGCCGAGTCTACCAACTGAAAAGGCAGCAGTTGAAGCGCTAGCAATTTAGCCAAGCTAGCATTCAACCGCTGGGCATGTGGATGGCTGGGAGTGAACTTCTTTCGACGGTCCAGCAGCTGGGGCAGGGAAATTTGCCTGCTAGAATCGGACGTCGGTGTACTGCTAGCAGAGTGGGCGCAAGTACTTGGCTGTGACACACCTAATTCTACACCTTCATTCCTCTCAGTGCATGTTTCAGAGAGGACTGAAGTTATAGTGGGGTTGGAGATCCCAGCTGATGCGGTGCAAGGAGAGGTCCGCTTGGTTCTTTGGTGTGGGTCTTTGAGGTAGGCTTGCCAACGAGCTGCATGGCAGGTCAACATATGTCTGGTCAGGCATGTGGTACCCAAGCGGCTGATGTTTTGGCCACGCGATATACGCTTGAGACATATGTTGCAAACAGCAGCTGTGCGATCTGATGCACTAGCCTCAAAAAAGGCCCACACCAAAGAACTTTTTGAATGACGGGCAGAGGCAGCGCCCTGCACAGGCGGAGCTCTGCGGTGTGATTCCGTCGGTGTACTGCCCTTACGCTGGCCACCAAAGGGCATCCTGCCTCGTTGGAGATGTGCCTCCTCCTCATCCTCCTCCTCCTCCTCTCTCCTATTAGGCACCCACGTGGAGTCATTGACCTCATCATCCCCTCCCTCCTCATCACTGGAGCCAATCTGGCAGTATGCTGCAGCTGCTGGAACATGACTGCCAGATTGGTGTCCTTCTTGAGCATCCCCTCTGTCTGCTCTCACGCTACTGCCTTCCTCTAGCTGGGTTTCATCATCAGACCCTTCGAAACGCTGGGCATCCTCCTGGAGCATGTACCCAACACTGTGCTGAAACAGTTCGGGGGACTCCTCAGGAGGAGGACATGGTGGGTCTAGGGAAGGAGTGACTGATGATTTGTCTGACATTGATACCAGGGAAGACGACGCTTTGGCAGCTGCTTTTCCAGTACCCTGAGCCTGGGTGAGAGAGGATGAGGAGGAGGAGGAGGGCTTGGTCATCCACTCTACCAAGTCTTCGGCATGATGTGGCTCAACATGTCCAGCTGCCGAAAAGAAGGACAAGCGTGTCCCATGGCCATGTGCTGATGACAATGCACCGCGTCCACGACCAGCACTGTTGCCCCCAGACACAGAGCCTGCTTGCCCTCTTTTATTGCCTCCTGACTGTCTGCCTCTCCTTGTTTGCCTTCCAGACATTCTAATAGATGGCCTGCAGGGAGATGGGAAAAAAGCAATAAGGGCTACCTTCAGGTGTCCTTCTCTGTCCCTTGAAACAAGGACTTTCACAGTGAAAGAAACTGACACTGTCCCTACCTAGAGTTTTCTGTCCCTAGAATAAATGTTTTTTTTAATCACAATATAGCACAAGGACAATTCACTCAATGTCTCTCCAGGTCCCTGGAAACAAGGACTTGCAGAGTGAAAGAAACTGACACTGTCCCTACCTAGAGTTTTCTGTCCCTAGAATAAATGTTTTTTTTAAGCACAATATAGCACAAGGACAATTAACTCACTGTCCTTACAGGTCCCTGGAAACAAGGACTTGCAGAGTGAAAAAAAAAAAACACTCTCCCTACCTAGAGTTTTCTGTCCCTAGAAAAAATGTTTTTTTTAATCACAATATAGCACAAGGAAAATTAACTCACTGTCCTTACAGGTCCCTGGAAACAAGGACTTGCAGAGTGAAAGAAAAAAAACACTCTCCCTACCTACAGTTTTCTGTCCCTAGAAAAAATGTTTTTTTTAATCACAATATAGCACAAGGAAAATTAACTCACTGTCCTTACAGGTCCCTGGAAACAAGGACTTGCAGAGTGAAAGAAACTGACACTGTCCCTACCTAGAGTTTTCTGTCCCTAGAATAAATGTTTTTTTTAATCACAATATAGCACAAGGAAAATTAACTCACTGTCCTTACAGGTCCCTGGAAACAAGGACTTGCAGAGTGAAAGAAACTGACACTGTCCCTACCTAGAGTTTTCTGTCCCTAGAATAAATGTTTTTTTTAATCACAATATAGCACAAGGAAAATTAACTCACTGTCCTTACAGGTCCCTGGAAACAAGGACTTGCAGAGTGAAAGAAACTGACACTGTCCCTACCTAGAGTTTTCTGTCCCTAGAATAAATGTTTTTTTTAATCACAATATAGCACAAGGACAATTAACTCACTGTCCTTACTGGTCCCTGGAAACAAGGACTTGCAGAGTGAAAGAAAAAAAACACTCTCCCTACCTACAGTTTTCTGTCCCTAGAAAAAATGTTTTTTTTAATCACAATATAGCACAAGGAAAATTAACTCACTGTCCTTACAGGTCCCTGGAAACAAGAACTTGCAGAGTGAAAGAAACTGAAACTGTCCCTACCTAGAGTTTTCTGTCCCTAGAATAAATGTTTTTTTTAAGCACAATATAGCACAAGGACAATTAACTCACTGTCCTTACAGGTCCCTGGAAACAAGGACTTGCAGAGTGAAAAAAAAAAAACACTCTCCCTACCTAGAGTTTTCTGTCCCTAGAAAAAATGTTTTTTTTAATCACAATATAGCACAAGGAAAATTAACTCACTGTCCTTACAGGTCCCTGGAAACAAGGACTTGCAGAGTGAAAGAAACTGACACTGTCCCTACCTAGAGTTTTCTGTCCCTAGAATAAATGTTTTTTTTAATCACAATATAGCACAAGGACAATTAACTCACTGTCCTTACTGGTCCCTGGAAACAAGGACTTGCAGAGTGAAAGAAACTGACACTGTCCCTACCTAGAGTTTTCTGTCCCTAGAATAAATGTTTTTTTTAAGCACAATATAGCACAAGGACAATTAACTCACTGTCCTTACAGGTCCCTGGAAACAAGGACTTGCAGAGTGAAAGAAAAAAAACACTCTCCCTACCTAGAGTTTTCTGTCCCTAGAAAAAATGTTTTTTTTAATCACAATATAGCACAAGGAAAATTAACTCACTGTCCTTACAGGTCCCTGGAAACAAGGACTTGCAGAGTGAAAGAAAAAAAACACTCTCCCTACCTAGAGTTTTCTGTCCCTAGAAAAAATGTTTTTTTTAATCACAATATAGCACAAGGAAAATTAACTCACTGTCCTTACAGGTCCCTGGAAACAAGGACTTGCAGAGTGAAAGAAAAAAAACACTCTCCCTACCTACAGTTTTCTGTCCCTAGAAAAAATGTTTTTTTTAATCACAATATAGCACAAGGAAAATTAACTCACTGTCCTTACTGGTCCCTGGAAACAAGGACTTGCAGAGTGAAAGAAACTGACACTGTCCCTACCTAGAGTTTTCTGTCCCTAGAATAAATGTTTTTTTTAAGCACAATATAGCACAAGGACAATTAACTCACTGTCCTTACAGGTCCCTGGAAACAAGGACTTGCAGAGTGAAAGAAAAAAAACACTCTCCCTACCTAGAGTTTTCTGTCCCTAGAAAAAATGTTTTTTTTAATCACAATATAGCACAAGGAAAATTAACTCACTGTCCTTACAGGTCCCTGGAAACAAGGACTTGCAGAGTGAAAGAAAAAAAACACTCTCCCTACCTAGAGTTTTCTGTCCCTAGAAAAAATGTTTTTTTTAATCACAATATAGCACAAGGAAAATTAACTCACTGTCCTTACAGGTCCCTGGAAACAAGGACTTGCAGAGTGAAAGAAAAAAAACACTCTCCCTACCTACAGTTTTCTGTCCCTAGAAAAAATGTTTTTTTTAATCACAATATAGCACAAGGAAAATTAACTCACTGTCCTTACAGGTCCCTGGAAACAAGGACTTGCAGAGTGAAAGAAACTGACACTGTCCCTACCTAGAGTTTTCTGTCCCTAGAATAAATGTTTTTTTTAAGCACAATATAGCACAAGGACAATTAACTCACTGTCCTTACAGGTCCCTGGAAACAAGGACTTGCAGAGTGAAAAAAAAAAAACACTCTCCCTACCTAGAGTTTTCTGTCCCTAGAAAAAATGTTTTTTTTAAGCACAATATAGCACAAGGACAATTAACTCACTGTCCTTACAGGTCCCTGGAAACAAGGACTTGCAGAGTGAAAGAAAAAAAACACTCTCCCTACCTAGAGTTTTCTGTCCCTAGAAAAAATGTTTTTTTTAATCACAATATAGCACAAGGAAAATTAACTCACTGTCCTTACAGGTCCCTGGAAACAAGGACTTGCAGAGTGAAAGAAAAAAAACACTCTCCCTACCTAGAGTTTTCTGTCCCTAGAAAAAATGTTTTTTTTAATCACAATATAGCACAAGGAAAATTAACTCACTGTCCTTACAGGTCCCTGGAAACAAGGACTTGCAGAGTGAAAGAAAAAAAACACTCTCCCTACCTACAGTTTTCTGTCCCTAGAAAAAATGTTTTTTTTAATCACAATATAGCACAAGGAAAATTAACTCACTGTCCTTACAGGTCCCTGGAAACAAGGACTTGCAGAGTGAAAGAAACTGACACTGTCCCTACCTAGAGTTTTCTGTCCCTAGAATAAATGTTTTTTTTAAGCACAATATAGCACAAGGACAATTAACTCACTGTCCTTACAGGTCCCTGGAAACAAGGACTTGCAGAGTGAAAAAAAAAAAACACTCTCCCTACCTAGAGTTTTCTGTCCCTAGAAAAAATGTTTTTTTTAAGCACAATATAGCACAAGGACAATTAACTCACTGTCCTTACAGGTCCCTGGAAACAAGGACTTGCAGAGTGAAAGAAAAAAAACACTCTCCCTACCTAGAGTTTTCTGTCCCTAGAAAAAATGTTTTTTTTAATCACAATATAGCACAAGGAAAATTAACTCACTGTCCTTACAGGTCCCTGGAAACAAGGACTTGCAGAGTGAAAGAAAAAAAACACTCTCCCTACCTAGAGTTTTCTGTCCCTAGAAAAAATGTTTTTTTTAATCACAATATAGCACAAGGAAAATTAACTCACTGTCCTTACTGGTCCCTGGAAACAAGGACTTGCAGAGTGAAAGAAACTGACACTGTCCCTACCTAGAGTTTTCTGTCCCTAGAATAAATGTTTTTTTTAAGCACAATATAGCACAAGGACAATTAACTCACTGTCCTTACAGGTCCCTGGAAACAAGGACTTGCAGAGTGAAAGAAAAAAAACACTCTCCCTACCTAGAGTTTTCTGTCCCTAGAAAAAATGTTTTTTTTAATCACAATATAGCACAAGGAAAATTAACTCACTGTCCTTACAGGTCCCTGGAAACAAGGACTTGCAGAGTGAAAGAAAAAAAACACTCTCCCTACCTAGAGTTTTCTGTCCCTAGAAAAAATGTTTTTTTTAATCACAATATAGCACAAGGAAAATTAACTCACTGTCCTTACAGGTCCCTGGAAACAAGGACTTGCAGAGTGAAAGAAAAAAAACACTCTCCCTACCTACAGTTTTCTGTCCCTAGAAAAAATGTTTTTTTTAATCACAATATAGCACAAGGAAAATTAACTCACTGTCCTTACAGGTCCCTGGAAACAAGGACTTGCAGAGTGAAAGAAACTGACACTGTCCCTACCTAGAGTTTTCTGTCCCTAGAATAAATGTTTTTTTTAAGCACAATATAGCACAAGGACAATTAACTCACTGTCCTTACAGGTCCCTGGAAACAAGGACTTGCAGAGTGAAAAAAAAAAAACACTCTCCCTACCTAGAGTTTTCTGTCCCTAGAAAAAATGTTTTTTTTAAGCACAATATAGCACAAGGACAATTAACTCACTGTCCTTACAGGTCCCTGGAAACAAGGACTTGCAGAGTGAAAGAAAAAAAACACTCTCCCTACCTAGAGTTTTCTGTCCCTAGAAAAAATGTTTTTTTTAATCACAATATAGCACAAGGAAAATTAACTCACTGTCCTTACAGGTCCCTGGAAACAAGGACTTGCAGAGTGAAAGAAAAAAAACACTCTCCCTACCTAGAGTTTTCTGTCCCTAGAAAAAATGTTTTTTTTAATCACAATATAGCACAAGGAAAATTAACTCACTGTCCTTACAGGTCCCTGGAAACAAGGACTTGCAGAGTGAAAGAAAAAAAACACTCTCCCTACCTACAGTTTTCTGTCCCTAGAAAAAATGTTTTTTTTAATCACAATATAGCACAAGGAAAATTAACTCACTGTCCTTACAGGTCCCTGGAAACAAGGACTTGCAGAGTGAAAGAAACTGACACTGTCCCTACCTAGAGTTTTCTGTCCCTAGAATAAATGTTTTTTTTAATCACAATATAGCACAAGGAAAATTAACTCACTGTCCTTACAGGTCCCTGGAAACAAGGACTTGCAGAGTGAAAGAAACTGACACTGTCCCTACCTAGAGTTTTCTGTCCCTAGAATAAATGTTTTTTTTAATCACAATATAGCACAAGGAAAATTAACTCACTGTCCTTACAGGTCCCTGGAAACAAGGACTTGCAGAGTGAAAGAAACTGACACTGTCCCTACCTAGAGTTTTCTGTCCCTAGAATAAATTTTTTTTTTAATCACAATATAGCACAAGGAAAATTAACTCACTGTCCTTACAGGTCCCTGGAAACAAGGACTTGCAGAGTGAAAGAAACTGACACTGTCCCTACCTAGAGTTTTCTGTCCCTAGAATAAATGTTTTTTTTAAGCACAATATAGCACAAGGACAATTAACTCACTGTCCTTACAGGTCCCTGGAAACAAGGACTTGCAGAGTGAAAGAAAAAAAACACTCTCCCTACCTACAGTTTTCTGTCCCTAGAAAAAATGTTTTTTTTAATCACAATATAGCACAAGGAAAATTAACTCACTGTCCTTACAGGTCCCTGGAAACAAGGACTTGCAGAGTGAAAGAAACTGACACTGTCCCTACCTAGAGTTTTCTGTCCCTAGAATAAATTTTTTTTTTAATCACAATATAGCACAAGGAAAATTAACTCACTGTCCTTACAGGTCCCTGGAAACAAGGACTTGCAGAGTGAAAGAAACTGACACTGTCCCTACCTAGAGTTTTCTGTCCCTAGAATAAATGTTTTTTTTAAGCACAATATAGCACAAGGACAATTAACTCACTGTCCTTACAGGTCCCTGGAAACAAGGACTTGCAGAGTGAAAGAAAAAAAACACTCTCCCTACCTACAGTTTTCTGTCCCTAGAAAAAATGTTTTTTTTAATCACAATATAGCACAAGGAAAATTAACTCACTGTCCTTACAGGTCCCTGGAAACAAGGACTTGCAGAGTGAAAGAAACTGACACTGTCCCTACCTAGAGTTTTCTGTCCCTAGAATAAATTTTTTTTTTAATCACAATATAGCACAAGGAAAATTAACTCACTGTCCTTACAGGTCCCTGGAAACAAGGACTTGCAGAGTGAAAGAAACTGACACTGTCCCTACCTAGAGTTTTCTGTCCCTAGAATAAATGTTTTTTTTAAGCACAATATAGCACAAGGACAATTAACTCACTGTCCTTACAGGTCCCTGGAAACAAGGACTTGCAGAGTGAAAGAAAAAAAACACTCTCCCTACCTACAGTTTTCTGTCCCTAGAAAAAATGTTTTTTTTAATCACAATATAGCACAAGGAAAATTAACTCACTGTCCTTACAGGTCCCTGGAAACAAGGACTTGCAGAGTGAAAGAAACTGACACTGTCCCTACCTAGAGTTTTCTGTCCCTAGAATAAATGTTTTTTTTAATCACAATATAGCACAAGGACAATTAACTCACTGTCCTTACAGGTCCCTGGAAACAAGGACTTGCAGAGTGAAAGAAACTGACACTGTCCCTACCTAGAGTTTTCTGTCCCTAGAATAAATGTTTTTTTTAAGCACAATATAGCACAAGGACAATTAACTCACTGTCCTTACAGGTCCCTGGAAACAAGGACTTGCAGAGTGAAAGAAACTGACACTGTCCCTACCTAGAGTTTTCTGTCCCTAGAATAAATGTTTTTTTTAAGCACACTATAGCAGAAGCACAAAACACACTGACACTCTCCCTACCTATCCTTCTCTTTCCCTAAACTAAAGGAATCCAGGTTAAGCAAGAAAGAAATAACAGTCACTGTCCCTGCCTATGCTACTCTATCCCTGCTCCGGAACACACTACACTAGGCCGCCGTGCTGGCGGCCTTTTATAGTGTGGGGCGTGTACTAAACACCCTCAGCAATAATTGGCCACAGGCATCCTGCCTGTGGCCAATCATTGCTCTCCTCGCTGCCGGCGCTGTGATTGGCCAAGCATGCGGGGTCACAGTGCATGCTTGGCCAATCACAGCGCCTGGATGACACTGCGATGGCGTAGTGCATTGTGGGCCGTTCGCGTCACTCGAATTTGGCGCGAACGGCCCAAATCGTTCGATCTTCGTCGAACGATCGAACAGCCAATGTTCGAGTCGAACGTATGTTCGACTCGAACACGAAGCTCATCCCTAGTGATCAGTGGGAAGAATGCTCCTTACATTGGTGGTCAGTGGGAAGAATGCTCCTTACATTGGTGATCAGTGGGAAGAATGTCCCTTACATTGGTGGTCAGTGGGAAGAATGCTCCTTACATTGGTGATCAGTGGGAAGAATGTTCCTTACATTGGTGATCAGTGAGAAGAATATCCCTTACATTGGTGGTCAGTGGGAAGAATGTTCCTTACATTGGTGGTCAGTGGGAAGAATGTTCCTTACATTGGTGGTCAGTGGGAAGAATGTTCCTTACATTGGTGATCAGTGGGAAGAATGTTCCTTACATTGGTGATCAGTGGGAAGAATGTCCCTTACATTGGTGGTCAGTGGGAAGAATGTCCCTTACATTGGTGATCAGTGGGAAGAATGTTCCTTACATTGGTGATCAGTGGGAAGAATGTCCCTTACATTGGTGGTCAGTGGGAAGAATGCTCCTTACATTGGTGGTCAGTGGGAAGAATGTCCTTTACATTGGTGATCAGTGGGAAGAATGCTTCTTACATTGGTGGTCAGTGGGAAGAATGTCCCTTACATTGGTGATCAGTGGGAAGAATGCTCCTTACATTGGTGATCAGTGGGAAGAATGTCCCTTACATTGGTGGTCAGTGGGAAGAATGCTCCTTACATTGGTGGTCAGTGGGAAGAATGTCCTTTACATTGGTGATCAGTGGGAAGAATGCTCCTTACATTGGTGGTCAGTGGGAAGAATGTCCCTTACATTGGTGATCAGTGGGAAGAATGCTCCTTACATTGGTGATCAGTGGGAAGAATGTCCCTTACATTGGTGATCAGTGGGAAGAATGTCCCTTACATTGGTGATCAGTGGGAAGAATGCTCCTTACATTGGTGGTCAGTGAGAAGAATGTCCCTTACATTGGTGATCAGTGGGAAGAATGCTCCTTACATTGGTGGTCAGTGGGAAGAATGTCCCTTACATTGGTGATCAGTGGGAAGAATGTCCCTTACATTGGTGATCAGTGGGAAGAATGCTCCTTACATTGGTGGTCAGTGGGAAGAATGTCCTTTACATTGGTGATCAGTGGGAAGAATGCTCCTTACATTGGTGGTCAGTGGGAAGAATGTCCCTTACATTGGTGATCAGTGGGAAGAATGCTCCTTACATTGGTGGTCAGTGGGAAGAATGTCCTTTACATTGGTGATCAGTGGGAAGAATGTCCCTTACATTGGTGATCAGTGGGAAGAATGCTCCTTACATTGGTGGTCAGTGGGAAGAATGTCCTTTACATTGGTGATCAGTGGGAAGAATGCTCCTTACATTGGTGGTCAGTGGGAAGAATGTCCCTTACATTGGTGATCAGTGGGAAGAATGCTCCTTACATTGGTGGTCAGTGGGAAGAATGTCCTTTACATTGGTGATCAGTGGGAAGAATGCTCCTTACATTGGTGGTCAGTGGGAAGAATGTCCCTTACATTGGTGATCAGTGGGAAGAATGTCCCTTACATTGGTGGTCAGTGGGAAGAATGTCCTTTACATTGGTGGTCAGTGGGAAGAATGTCCCTTACATTGGTGATCAGTGGGAAGAATGCTCCTTACATTGGTGATCAGTGGGAAGAATGTCCTTTACATTGGTGATCAGTGGGAAGAATGTCCCTTACATTGGTGATCAGTGGGAAGAATGTCCCTTACATTGGTGATCAGTGGGAAGAATGCTCCTTACATTGGTGGTCAGTGAGAAGAATGTCCCTTACATTGGTGATCAGTGGGAAGAATGCTCCTTACATTGGTGGTCAGTGGGAAGAATGTCCCTTACATTGGTGATCAGTGGGAAGAATGTCCCTTACATTGGTGATCAGTGGGAAGAATGCTCCTTACATTGGTGGTCAGTGGGAAGAATGTCCTTTACATTGGTGATCAGTGGGAAGAATGCTCCTTACATTGGTGGTCAGTGGGAAGAATGTCCCTTACATTGGTGATCAGTGGGAAGAATGCTCCTTACATTGGTGGTCAGTGGGAAGAATGTCCTTTACATTGGTGATCAGTGGGAAGAATGCTCCTTACATTGGTGGTCAGTGGGAAGAATGTCCCTTACATTGGTGATCAGTGGGAAGAATGTCCCTTACATTGGTGGTCAGTGGGAAGAATGTCCTTTACATTGGTGATCAGTGGGAAGAATGTTCCTTACATTGGTGGTCAGTGGGAAGAATGTCCCTTACATTGGTGATCAGAGGGAAGAATGTTCCTTACATTGGTGATCAGTGGGAAGAATGTTCCTTACATTGGTGGTCAGTGGGAAGAATGCCCCTTACATTGGTGATCAGTGGGAAGAATGCTCCTTACATTGGTGGTCAGTGGGAAGAATGTCCCTTACATTGGTGATCAGTGGGAAAAGATCAGTGCATTTGCAATAAAAATAAAATAAATATGTGCTCAGTGATTTGATGATTTTTGTGTATTGCAGATTTCCACATACAGATTGCAGAAACCAGCTAATGATTATGTGAGAAGCATCAGGTTCCCCATGCTGGCCCCGCCCACTGAGGATGACACAGAACCGGAGCGATGATGCAATATCTGACAGCTGGATCATCCAGGACGGAGTAGCCCCTCCCCAACCACGCCCCTTTTCATTCACTTTAACGTCCAGAGAAGAAGGAGGAGCCCTGTGTGAAATGCCCGCCCACTGACTGTCGGGGCTGAGTGGGCGTGCCTCGCATGTGTTTATAGACACGTACTGATAACTTGTCGTGAATACGTAGTGGTGACGTCAATCGGGCCACGCCCCCGGTGTCGGGGTATCTTCCGGGTAGGAGCCGAGTGCTGGGAGTGATGCTGCGGCGGAGACCCGGAGAGGACACCATGAGACCCCTCATCACCCTCATCCTCCTCAGCGGCCTGCTGCCATGGCAACCCGAGCTCGGGGCCTCCGCGTCCTCTGCCCACGGCTGCTTCTGCCAGGTGAGGGGGGCCTTCCCATAGGGTGCCAGGGGCCCCCCACTGCACCAACCATGGGGGCCCCTATTATATCACAGGATTATAATTATCATCAACATTACAGGCCTTTAATATACTCTATTATTATTTTTCTGCTATTATTTATGCCATATAAGCAACACTTACATTTTATTATTATTATTTTTTTATATAATATAAAAAAAAAAAAAAAATCAAGTTTTTTTGTTATGCTCTGATTGTTTTGTTACTTGCATATATTTTTCTGTTTTTATTATTCAATATATATATACAATGCTTACATTTATGTATCATAATATTGTAGTATTATTATTATTTTTCATTAAATGTATATATTATTGTAGCAGGGGGATATATATATATATATATATAAATATTATATATATTTTTTTTTCAGGTTTGTGTAGATCTCTATTGGTGTTATTTGCTGCTAATATTCCATGTATAAAACTTGTACAGTTATGTCTTTTTCTATGTGGTTTGTTTTTTTTTATTTTTTTTTAATTAAAATTCTATTTTAATTTTATTTGTCCTATTTTTCTTGTATTTCTATCTCTCTATAGATTTTATAGGGCACCTCTTATCTGCACATGATCCCATATTTATTTGATTTTTCACAATTTATCGACAAGTTACAATTAGTTCCAAAGTTGTGTGTGTGTTTTTTTGTTTTTGTTTTTGTTTTTATAGACCATTCAATGTTGTTAAACTTAAACTTAACTTAACATACAAATGATTCTTCTATTCCAACCTGCAGTGAGCCTTGACCCCCCCCCCCCCCCCCCCCCTTCTTTTTTTTTTTTTTTTTAAGCTGCTATTCTATATATGCAGTACATACTACTACTACTACTACTACTAAAAAATAAATAATATTATCTTAGTAGTATGTACTAATGTATGTGTGTGATATAGATAGATATTTTTTTTTTTTTTTTTTTTGGTATAAGTTTGCATGTTCTCCCTGTGTGGGTTTCCTCCGGGTACTCCGGTTTCCGCCCACACCCCAAAGACATGCTGGTAGGTTAATTGCCTCCTGTCCAATTTGTCCCCAGTATGTGTATGAATGTGAGTTAGGGACTTAGATTGTAAGCTCTGTGAGGACAGGGACTGATGTGCGTGTACAATGTATATGTAAATTGGCAGCTCTATATAACTACATGAAATAAAGGAAAGTGGCACGTGCAGAGAAGAGGTGTCCTATAAAATTTATAGAGCGATTAAATTACGAACAAGAAAGATAGGGAAAAAATATAATTAAATTTTAATGAAAAGTTAATACGAGAAAGACACAACTGTACATGTTTCATACATGGGATCTTAGCAGCAAATAATGCCAATAAATATTGATCTATACCAGTGGTCTCCAAACTGCGGCCCAGGGGCACTTGCTTGCCTATAGCTGGCCCTTGGGGCACTGTTCTATCAACTGTCTGCACTGATGGAGTCAATAGGGAGAATGGTGCTCTATCAGTGGGGGGGCACTATTTATCTCATTGATGTCAACAATAGGGCACTATTCCGTTTAAAACCAATGATGGGGCACTGATGCCAGGGCATTTTTTATTTATTTTTATCACCCTCCTGGCCACATTCTGGCTCCCATAAAGCCTGGAGGACAAAAAAATGGCCCTTTGCTGTAAAAGTTTGGAGACCCCTGATCTATACCAACCAGAGAAATGTAAACAAAAAAAATAAAAATATATATATATATATATATATATTTATTCTTAGTCTTTTACATATAAGTGCTGCATATATAGCATTTAAAAGTTTTTGGCTTACTTTCATAAATATTACTGTTTCAATTTTAAACTTCTCTATGGGTTGCATCTCTATTTGTTGGCTATTACTTATTTTTATCAGCTGCTATTATTATATCTTATAAGCAACACTTATATTCTTAAAGTGGAGTTCCACCCTGAAAAAAAAAAAAATTACACCAAAATGCAGCGAAAAAAAAAAATTTTTTTTTTTTACTTACCCAAAATAGTAGTTGCTATGCGGAAGTCCCTAATCTGCCTCTTCCTTATCCGCGGTGGGTCTCCTTCCGCATCCTCTTCTTGTGAATGGGGCGCGCTGCCTTCTGGGAACTGTGTGTATCCCAGAGAGCAGCCGCCCATTCACAAAGCGCCGTGTGAGTCGCGCATGCGCAGTAGGAAACGGGCAGTGAAGCTGTAAGGCTTCACTGCCTGTTTCCCTTAGTCAGGATGGAGGCGCCTGGACCTGCCAGGACCGAGCGATCGCGGGCGAGTAGGACAGGTAAGTGTTAGTAGCTGCTGACTTTAAAAAAATAAATAAATTGCGGGTGGAATCCCACTTTAACCCACAACAGTAAAATCAGTCTGTATATACAGTAAACATGTTTGTTATACTCACTGTGGAACCTAAGGGGTTAATCCTCAGCATTGTGTAAAAAAGGCTGTTTGATACTGTCTTCTCTGATTTCCCCCTTCCACGGTCCCCAATCCATCTCCTGATAGTACAGAGCCTTGGAGTCGCTCTGCACATGCTCAGTTTGGTGTGTATTGCTAGAGAGATTTTTTTTTTTTTTTTATCTCTTGGGAGGGTGCATGTGATCAGTACAGGGCCAATCAGCACTGTCCAGACAAAGTCAGGGGTCCTGCAGATTTATAGGGCAGTCAGAGTAGAATGAAAACTCCTCCTACAAGCTTTAACCAGACACAGATAGAAGCCACAAGACTGCTATATACTGCTGATGAGAAAAGGTATTTAGCAGTTAATATTTACTAAAAATAATTGCATTTCCATGTTCTGTGGGAGACCAGATATAGTGACTGCAGGGTACGGGGTTCAGTAACACTTTTAAAGAGGAGTTCTGGGAACCCACGAAAAAATACAAATAAAAGTCAGCAGCTACACATACTATAGCTGCTGACTTTTTAATATCAGGGCACTTACCTGTCCTGGGTTCCCGCAATGTCCGCACCCCAGCTGATTTTCGGGTCGGCTCTCGGCTGCTGGCGACGCCATTCTTAGTAAGGGAACCCAGCAGTGGAGCCTTTCGGCTTCTCAGACGGTTCCCTACTGCGCATGCGGGAAGCTTGCTGCGCTTTCTAACTGGCCCGGCAGCCAATGAGGAGGGGGGGCCGAACCTCCGAGGGACGGCATTGCTTTGCCATCTCCCGGAAGTGGGGACAGGTACCTGCCCCCCCCCCCAAAAGGTGCCTAATGTGGCACCGGAGCCGGTGTGGTGGGGGGGGGGGGAGTCAAGCGGAGGTTCCACTCTTGGGTGGAACTCTGCTTTAAGTATTTATTATATATTATTCGCTAGTAGTAGTTGGTCACATTCAACTGGGCTTGTTCTGTAATGTTGAAGCGATTTTGTAGATTCTCCATTCATATTTTGCATGGCAAGAGCGTGCGTCCCCCGCTTGTAATTTGTTTTTTTTTCACTTCAATGGGTTGCCCTATGCGCGTTGGGTTCCCAAAAAGCTCTTGCTCTTCTCTTTTTTTTTTTTTTTTTTTTCGGGTGATGAGCTTGCTCAGTTTTTAAAAAGATGAGTTTTGCTGCGATTTCAGTGCGATTCTGTCGTGTGACAATCCAGCAGTTTCCCCAGCTTGCCCCTCGGCCCAGCACCTACAGTTTTTTCTTCAGGGCAGAGCAAAACTTTGTCACTCTGCCCATTTCCTGTAATCCAGCCTTCTGGTAAACCACTAGAATAATAAACATAAACCCGCCCCACAGTTTTATATAAACTACATAATAAAGTGCACAGCTCCTGTATCTAAATTAGTGCAGTTGTGTGCCAACAAATATTTCCTCAAAGCATAGCGCTGTCATTGAGGAATTACTACTTGTATACCCCCCTCTCCCCAAGTTGAGTAATACGTGGAAAAGTTATATTTTTCTTTTTTTTTTTTTGTGGTTGTAAACCCTCACATAAAGGGACTAACCTCAAGTGATACAAATCCTCCAACATACGTTGTACCTGTTTATCTGGAATCCACTCTTCTCTGCAGCCTCCTAAAGCACACCGCATCTTGGAGCTTCCAGAGGCTGGGGCTGGGATCTGATGTCACACACACACACCACTACATAAAGCAGGGAGCTGAGTGTAATCTGAGACTTTAGTGAAGGGAAAGGACTCCAAATGATATGCCTCTCCCCCCTGTGCTGTCTCTTTGGGAATTGTGGAGTGTGCTGGAGAGGGGACAGGGCCATCTCGCGGTATTTTTTTGGTGTCGGCATTACTCATGCAGATAGCCAAGGGAGGAGAGATCCGAGTGGTACCACAATAGGTGCTGAATTCAGGTTAGTGCACACCTATAGAACAGCGGTCGTTAACCAGTGGACTGTGGAGAAAATTTTTGTGGTCCACAGGGGTTCTGCTGCAAATCAACCTTGTGCTGGATGTATACTCCAGATATTTCCAGGGTTGCTTTTATTGCGCACCGACAGTCAATACTGTTCACCTGCATTTATACCCGATGCTTCCTCCTTATTTTTTTGGCTCCTGTGCACCCAGAGGGAGGCACTGGGAGTAGTGCAGTGAGCAGGAGGTGACTTTCAATTGCAGTGCTGATCAGACTGTGGGAGGGAGCCATGGCTGAATAAGCAGGTGAGATCCAATGATGAGTCTGTGTAAGGCAGCAGTGTGATGTGGTGGGGGGGGGGGGGGGAATTGAGCTGGAGCATTGTGTGTGTTTGTGTATTATATAATGTATGCAGCAGTGTGATCCAGGGGGAGAAGGCAGAGAGCACTAGCTGTGTGTGTGTGTGTATAAGGCAGCAGTGTGATCCAGGGGGAGGGGGGAAGAGAGCATGAGCAGTGTGTGTGTGTATAAGGCAGCAGTGTGATCCAGAGGGAGGGGGGCAGAGAGCTGGAGAATTGTGTATAAGGAATGTAAAAATTATGTTGGTGGTCCGCAGGATTCAAAATTGAGAGTTTAGTGGTCCTTGAAGTCCGAAAGGTTGGCGACCACTGGAGGGCAGGGGGGCCGACAAGTGGTGGGGGGGCCCTAAGTGCTCAGATTTCCACCCTAATCCAGAGACCATAAAATGTATAGATGTTGATTTGTCCAAGAACAGCATGGGAAGTGTGACTGTTGTGGACCCCCCATCCCCCACTCCCCTCTTCGTTCTAGTTGCATAATCCCATCTTTGGTACTCTGAGTCTGCATTCAGGGTTCGCACGGTCATTAAATTCCTGGAAAAGTCATGGGATTTTGACATGGCACTTTCCAGGTCTGGGAAAGTTTTGGAAAATGACTGAACCCCACTAAGTTTTGGAAAAGTCATGGAATTTTGAGTAGTGGTGCCAACGGATCATAAGCGATCCGTGACCCGAACGGGTCATCCTGTTCGGATCGGCACACGGTGCGATCCGCGGAGCGCTCCGGAGCCTCGGCCATTAGGAAAGGTCGCGGCTTCGGCCTAGCTCTGGAGCCGCGGCCATCTTGGTACACCCGGCGGCAGCCTATTAGTGGCTTAGCGGCACGCTGACGTAAGCAGGAACAATGAGCAGCATATGGCACGAAGCCGCCTCCCCCTCCTCTCTGTTTACATCCACAGAGGAGGAGGAGAAGCCCGTGCTTGAGGGACACACACCGCGCCGTGTATTGCTGTTCTGAGGTCTGTAAGGGGGGGGGGGTGTCTCTACCGGGGCGGTGTCTGCCTGCACTACTGGGGGGGGGTGTCTACTACTGGGAGGTCTGCACTGGGGGGGGGGTCTGTACTACTGGGGGGGGGGTCTGTACTGTACTTGCGTCAGTGCTACAGTTTGAATTTATTTGTGTGAAGTGAAGTCATGGATTGTGGAAACTAACTAGTGTCGGGTGATTGTATATAGTGTGTATACCACATTTATCACTGACTAATGCAGAGTTGCAATGCAAGGAGATCAGCTAGAAGTAGTTGGATCTGTATGTGCGTTTATAATTAATCAAAATTAGTCGTTTAATCGATTAAAAAATTTTTTTTTTATCGAACACAAATTTTAATCAGTAACAGCCCTAATTTATATTAGTAAAAATATGCTGGGTGTGACATGGATTTTCTTCCTATTTAACATGTATACATAGACATTTCATGAAACATTTAGGTCATGAATGTTTACGTGAAGTCATGGAAAAGTCATGGAATTTTTATTGGTAAAAAATGTGTATGAACCCTGTGCATAGGTGTTAACTCCTCCAATTTTCATGGCCGAAAGGTGTGCTTCGTCAAATTGCAGGGTAGAGATGTTAAAACATCATTATATGTGGCAGACAGCTTGGTGTTGAAGGATGGTTGTTCCAGTTTGACATGGCTGGACTCTTTTGTGCCCCCTGTTATCCAAAATGTGTAGCTCCCTGTCGTCCTCCAGAGCTTGTCCCTTTCCCATAAGATGTAGGAGGACTGCGGAGCCACAACCTGTACAATCTTCCCTCCTGTGTTGGGCTGTTTGTTGAGCGGTCACTTCATCTCCCCAATGTACAGGTCTTTGCATTCCTCACTGTTGGACATACAAACTTCTATTTCAGTGTATACAATGTGGATAAGGTCCTCTATGGGACTTTTAGAGGGTGGAGAGTCTTGAGATCCAAGATATATCAAAAATATATTTTATTGTAATAATTTAAACAATATCAAAAAGGTATAAGAACATTGGGAAAAAAACACACACCGTGTCCTGTTGCATATATCAGGACTCTGACAGTGACTCTCCTCCCTCTAAAAGTCCCATAGAGGACCTTCTCCACATTGTATGTTTAACAAGGATTGGGTGGACTGTCTATCTTACATCTAGTCTTTTGCTGTGACCACACACTAGTTCCGTGTATTGCTGGCTTTGGAAGTCTGACACTCCAGCTATGTACAGGATACTATTTTAATATCTCTACCCTGGAGACTTTGACAGCAATTCACACGGGCATCCAAACGACTCCAAAGGATTATCACCTATGCAGACCTTCACACCAAGGATGGGATGATGTAACTAGAACTGGGCGGTTCCACAACTTTCACACCTCCCATCCTGTTATTGGGCAATCAACATCTGCCTTGACACGTTCTATTGTGATTGGATAAAGGTGTCCTGGCTCTCTGTGTAGATATAAATGGTAGGGGATGTTCCTGGCACTCATCAGAATTGAAGAAGTGGCTTGGAGAAGTTATGAAACATCTTACAGAACCCGTCCATTGTATGTGAGGAACTACCACTAGCTATACCATGCCTTGGATCACTGAGAACATTCACAGGCATATTATTATCGTTGTTACAATTTTATATTTCTCAAAGGTTTGTATTTGTTTTCACCGCTCATATTTATTTTCTGCTAACATTCCGTGTGTGTGTGTGTGCTCCACTTTCATTTATGTGTCATTTTCTTACTTAATTTCTCTTTTTTTAAAGATTATTTGTTTATTTTTATTTTTTTTAATGTTCTGTATGATACTTAACAGCACTTGCTGCTATTATTTTTTTATTAACTGTTATTTTTCTATTTCTGCAATACTTAAATGTTTGTTTTTATTGTTTGTGATAGTGGTGGTTGTTGTTGTTGTTGTTAGTATTAGTGCTTTTATAAATATTTTTTTAATTTTAAACAGATTATTTTAATTATTTTGTAGGGATACATTTCAATTCTTCCATTTTAAGCAGCTTACAAAAGTATTAACAATCATAAGAACAATACTAATAAAAAATAAAAAATAATGTTTTGATATTTATTATTAATGACCATAATATATAAAAGTGTGTGTGTGTGTGTGTATATGTGATACACATACATATTTATTTTTATATATTATGGTCATTAACAATAATATAAAAAAAAAAAACGTTTTTTATTAGTATTGTTCTTGTAAATGTTTAATACTTTTGTAAGCTGCTTAAATTGAAATGTATTCCTAACAGGAGATCAAAATAAATTCCATGGAAGAGTTTAAAATTGAACTAATAATTTGTTTAATATATATTATTTTATTCGGTATAAAAAATAAATACATTTAGCTGTATTTTCTTGTATAATTACTATTTGCTGCAATTTTATGGGGTCTATTTATACATTTTTCACGCAAGATTTACAGAGTTTTTAGTGAATATTCACACATTTTTCTAAGTGGATTTATAATAAATGTGTGAACTTTATGTGTAAGTTGTGTGACAACATTTTTATAAATAGACCTCTTAGTGTGCTTTTAAAGTGAAGGCCTCGGGGCCTATTTACACCTACATTGCCACGTGTGTGTGTGTGGGGGCCCTTCAACTACTCTTTAACTTTTTTTTTTTTTTTTTTTTTTTTTTTTGGGACCCCTTTATACTTTTTCATGCATTATTGCACACCTCACCAGACATGTTTTTTGTGCAGTACAGTGGCCCATTCATTTAAATTGGTTCGCTACGCTGTGCTGCAGGTACATGACAGCTGCTGTACACGTGTGCTAAGGTGTTATTCTGGTGTTTTGGCCTTGAGGATTTGCTTATTAATTGGACTTTGTTCGCACCTCCTGGGGCTTTTCACATCTGTTGCCATTCATCCCTATGGAACGGCAAGCGTTTTGGAATTGTCACCAAACTGTTAAAACACGGAGGAGTGAATTTAGCCGTATTGCTGGTAGTATTTTATTTATTTTTATTTTTTATTGGTAGTGTTTTTACATGCGGTTGTTGTTAATTTTATTACTTGCCTTTTTTCTTTTAAATACTGTATTTATTGGCGTATAACACGCACTTTTTTTTTTTTTTTTTTTTTTTTTCTACCCTGGAAATGGAGGGTAAACTGTGCCTGCGTGTTATATGCCAATTTATTTATTTTTGTTACCCGTGGGGGATCGGGTGGTCCGCCACTGTTGCACCTTGGGGGGTGTCAGGCCGGCTGCCCCGCCTCTCCTGGCCCTGGGACAGCGCTGCCAGCATACTTTACAGTTAAGGAAACATTACTGCCAGTCCTTTCTCCTCCTGTGTCACCCTCAATGTAAATGGAAGCCTCTAAATACCTACGATAAATTAACGCCGCTCTTCCTGGCTGCTCACCTCCTCCCGCTCTGCCTCCTCCTCGAGTGTAGCTTTTGATTGGAGGAGGAGAGCGGTCATGGGACGTCAATGAAACAGCAGAGCAGTCACATGACCGAGTCCAAGTAAGAGTGGCATTAATTGAGGTATTTGGAAGCTTTGATTTATGACAGTGACACAGGAGGAGCGGTGTATGAGAAGAGGCTGACAGTGATGTTTTCTCAACTTTAAAGTATGCTGACCCAAGAGACCGGGGGTCTCCTGAGAGTGCAGGGGGGGGCTTTATAATAAAAGGGGGGTTGGGTACTGTGCAGGGGGCTGTGGAAAGGGCTTTTTTTTTTTTTTTTTTTTTTTTTCTCCTCCTGAAACTTACATTTTAAAGCGGAGTTCCACCCAAAAATGGAACCTCCACTTTAACCACTCCTCGCCCCCTTACATGCCACATTTGGCATGTCATTTTTTTGAGGGGGGGGGAGTGGGGGCTTCAGTAGGAGTGGGACTTCCTGTCCCACTTCCTCCTTCCGCCCAGGGACTGCTTAGGCCAGTGGTTCTCAACTCCAGTCCTCAGGGCCCACCAACAGGCCAGGTTTGCAAGATAACTGAAATGCATCACAGGTGATATAATTTGCTGCTCAGGGATTGCAGTATTCTAGTCTGCATCTCACCAAGGCAATACTTAAAATCTGGCCTGTTAGGCCCCTTTCACACGGGGCGGATCCGTGCACATTTCTCCCGTGAAGCTCCGCTTGCTCAGCGGGGATCGCTCCGTTGATCCCCGCTGAGCCGACGGATGACTGGGTGGTCCCCGCACACTGTGCAGGGACCGCCCTGTCAGATCTCCGCTCTCCCCTATGGGGAATCGGATGACGACGGACCGTAGAGTCCGTTGTCATCCGATCCGCTCCGCCGATGGAAGGAAAAATAGGGTTTTCCTCCGTCACACTTTGGCGGAGCGGATGTCAGCGGACATGTCTCCGCTGACATCCGTGCCTCCATAGGGGTACATGGAGGATCCGTTTCAGGTCCGCCGAAAAAACTGACAGGCGGACCTGAACGGACCTCCGTGTGAAAGAGCCCTAAGTGGGTCCTGAGGACAGGAGTTGAGAACCACTGGCTTAGGCGACTCGTCATCGTCTAAGGTGGCCTCTCCCTGTAGGCAATCACCTGGGACACGTGACAGGTCCCAGGCGATCGCCTGTCCACTCCTAGGGCACAGCGAGTGCCCGGCCGTGATACTGAAAGCTGTCATGGCTGGGTGCCCACAGTTTGAATGGTGGCGCTGGCGGAGAGGGGGGGGAGAAGAGGAGCGACGCTCCGGGCGGCCGCGTCGCTGGACAGTGGAACAGGTAAGTGTCTGTTTATTAAAAGCCAGCAGCTACACTTTTTGTAGCTGCTGACTTTTAATAAACATACAAAAGGCTGGAACTCCGCTTTAAAGTTAGGTTGCGTGATGTGTGTGTGTGTGTGTGTGTGTGTATATATATATATATATATATATATATATATATATATATATATATATATATACACACACATATATAATTATTATTATTTTTAATTTTTTTATTGTGATTATTGGTTCTGTATAGAAACCTTTTATTTATAGGTTTAGTTATTATTTCATAATTTTTTTATTACGTTCACCTTTTGACTATATTAGACCTGTATTCAGGTTGTAACATGTCCAAAGCGAATCCTTCCCGCTGTCAGGTTTTAAAATCGGTGGGGCTCTGCCCACGCAGCCACATCATTCATTCACCGGGATATGTGAATGAAGAGACTACAAGTCCCATCTACCACCGAGGCAGACGGATTGTAGTTCTCTGTGAAATGTGAGGGTCCCCTCATAGTTTGACACTTCCTCACAGCTTTCAAGCTGACGGCCCATACAGAGGTAAGGGGAAGAAAGTTGGAGGCAGTGTCTGCAGGAGCCTGACATCGCACCCGCCATCCACTGGTCATGGGTGTAATGCTCTGCAGATGCATGTGGGGGAAAAAAATATATAATAATAAATCCGCACTTTTTTGAAGGAGAAGAGGAAAAAAAAGGTTAATTTACACTTTTTTTTAATGTTATTATTTTGAATTGATTGTAAGTTCTGTGTTATTAATCTTTATTGGTTATTTGGTGATTTAAAACACATTTTTTATTATAAAGTTTTTAGATACGGAAGTAAAGCTATATAGGCTGTAAAAACGTACCTTAACCCTCGCTCCGGTTCTTTCCTCTTCTGTCTGATACTCTGGGTACGGTGCTGCATTGTAGGTGATGACGTCAATGTGTGGCTGCTTGGCTGAGGCTACGGGGGACCTGCTGGAGGGCGGAATAACCCTAAACTTAAAGGAGAAGTACAGCCAAAGCTTGTTTGGCTGTGGATTAGTTCTGCACTCCTGTGACCTGTTGTCAGCCGACAGCGGGCTTCCTGTCAGCTGAAAACATCACAGAGCTGGTCCAGGCTCAGGAAAGATCATGACCACATGGTCAAGATGCGCCCTTGTCTGGACTGCCACCCGGCTCAGACTCTCAGCCAGCTGCTTCCACCCCCTCCACAGCCCAGTGCTCCTGTGAGGGATAATTAAGCACCACTAAGGGTGTGAAACGCGTGAGTTCATCTGTACCTGTGCCTCTGTTGGTGTATGGATCAATAAAGGTATTCTATTGGAGTGTGGCCGTCCAATTTAGTTTCTTCTGCTAATTTCTTGTGAGGGTGGGGTTTGAGGGGAAAGAGCAGAGAGCAATGAGAACCAAGTGATCGGCGGTGTTTGATCGCTCGGTTCTCAGCCTTGGAGCCGGCAGAGGGACAGATGCAAGTATCGGGGGGCGATGTGAAAGACATCTGTGCGGGTTCATGCACATATGTCTACTGAATTCGCCTCCGACGTCACCAAAAGTAGTACAGGAACTACTTTTGGAAATGGAGTGCCGTTTGCCGGCAATAGGCTGCGATTTTTTTACATGTCAAATCACACCGATGTGAACGGAGGCTCCATCTTTGTTGTGCAGGGCGACCTCTGTTCTAAGGGTATGTATATTTCTTCTTTTTTTTTTTTTCTTTTAAAGTGGGGTAAAAAAAAAGCATCACGATTTTGCATTTTTAGAGTCGCATGTCCACAGGTACAGGCTTATCAAAAATCTGAAAAACGCACAGCAAACACATCTGAAAGACAGCAAAATTGCGGTAAAAACTACAGAGCAGTGTGAAAGTACCCTAAAGCGGAACCCTCCATAATTTTTTATTTTTTTTCACTTTTTCCATCTATTAAATCTTCTGCCCTTGTTGATGTTTTAACTTTGGATAGTTAAACATTTTTTTTTCTGCCAGTAAATCCCTTCTACAGCCCACTTCCTGTTTCTTGTCTGGTCATTAGCCTAGGCTGATATCATGCACAGCTCTTGTGAGAGTTTGCTAGAAAGTTAGAGGGGGGATGAGTCATAAGAGGGCCAATGAGATGTGCAGAGCTGGAGGTGTGCCTCTGTGTAAATCCAGGAAGTGAACAGGCAGCAGCTTCAGCTGCTCAGTTATAATGGTTGCAGCCAGACTCAGTGGAGGGAGATTTCTGCAGCATATTTGGCAAGTGTCACAGTATATATAAAATAATATGCAAAGTGGTTGGAGGGAAGCTTTAAGCCCCATACACACGGTCAGACTTCCATCGGACTTTTCCCTGGATTTTTGTCCGAACGGAGTTGGCCGGGCACACCCATAGCATACGCACCACAGGACTTTATTGCAAACTTTCCCAAAACTTTTTGCAAGATCACGTGGTTTTTCTGCTCTTTACTGCCACCCTTTGGTCAACTTCTGCTATTGTTGGTTGATTTTAACAGTAGTTTTGTCCATCGGACAAAAGTCCGATGGTTTTCTGTACACATGGTCGGACTTTGCTCCATCGGACTTTTGTTGGCCAAAAGTTTGTCCGTTTGCAGACCCAACTTTTGTCCGACGAAAACAAAAAAGTTTGTGCGATGGAGCGTACACACGGTCGGATTGTTGGTCCAACTTGCTCAAAATGAAGTATGTTGGCCAAAAGTCTGACCGTGTGTACGGGGCTTTAGAATGGCAAAGATGGTTTTTATTACAAATGATGTGAGCAGACTGCTGCAGTTCCTTTTTAACCACTTACGGACCGCCTGTCGCAGGAGTACGTCGCTACTTTGAAGAGGCATACCGTTGTTCTTGTAGCAGCTACCATAACCTCGGTATCCTCTTCTTCAGCAGGCGGTCCGCTTCAAGATAAAAGTGGTCTCTGCGGCGGATTCACCACGAGATCCATTGTATAGACTGCTCACCGCTCTCCGGTGCCCAACACCGCTTACCGCAGCGGGGGAGGCGGTCTGGTCCTGTCCCTGGCTGGGTATGGAGATGAGTGAGGGGAAGATGGCCCCCACCCATCTCCATACCATAGCAAGGCGGAAGCGACGTACAAAACTTCACTTCCGCCCATAGCTCTTAAAGGAACATTTTTTTTTTTTTTTTTTTTAAATGACATTATTTTTGTGTGTGTGTGTATAATAATAATAATAATAATATTTTTTTTTATTATTATTGCATTTTAGTCCAAATATGAGATCTGAGCTCTTTTTGACCCCAGATCTCATATTTAAGAGGACCTGTCATTCTTTTTTCTATTACAAGGGATGTTTACATTCCTTGTAATAGGAATAAATGTGACCCAAAATGTTATTTTTAAAAACAGTGTTACAAAAAAAAAGTAAGTAAAATAAATAAGAAAACATTATTATTTTTTTTTTTTTTTAAACGCCCTGTCCGACGAGCTCGCGCGCAGAAGCGAACGCATACGTGACCAGCGCCCGCATATGAAAACGGTGTTTAAACCACACATGTGAGGTATCACCGCGATCGGTAGAGCGAGAGAAATAATTCTAGCCCTAGACCTCCTCTGTAACTCAAAACATGCAACCTGTAGAATTTTTTATTTTTTTTAAACGTCGCCTATGGAGATTTTTAAGGGTAAAAGTTTGTCGCCATTCCACGAGCGGGCGCAACTTTGAAGTGTGACAAGTTGGATATCAATTTACTCCGCGTAACATTATCCTTCACAATATAGAAAAAAAAAATTGGGCTAACTTTACTGTTTTTTTATTTTTGAATTAAAAAAAAGTGAATTCCGCTGTGCAAATACGGTGTGACAAAGTATTGCAACGACCGCCATTTTATTTTTTGTGTGTGTGTGTATGTATATGTTTGTGTGTGTATATGTGTGTGTGTGTGTGTGTGTGTATATATATATATATATATATATATATATATATATATATATACACACACAGGTCCTTCTCAAAAAATTAGCATATTGTGATAAAGTTCATTATTTTCTGTAATGTACTGATAAACATTATACTTTCATATATTTTAGATTCATTACACACAACTGAAGTAGTTCAAGCCTTTTCTTGTTTTAATATTGATGATTTTGGCATACAGCTCATGACAACCCAAAATTCCTATCTCAAAAAATTAGCATATCATGATAAGGTTCTCTAAACGAGCTATTAACCTAATCATCTGAATCAACTAATTAACTTTAAACACCTGCAAAAGATTCCTGAGGCTTTTAAAAACTCCCAGCCTGGTTCATTACTCAAAACCGCAATCAAGGGTAAGACTGCCGACCTGACTGCTGTCCAGAAGGCCATCATTGACACCCTCAAGCAAGAGGGTAAGACACAGAAAGAAATTTCTGAACGAATAGGCTGTTCCCAGAGTGCTGTATCAAGGCACCTCAGTGGGAAGTCTGTGGGAAGGAAAAAGTGTGGCAGAAAACGCTGCACAACGAGAAGAGGTGACCGGACCCTGAAGAAGATTGTGGAGAAGGACCGATTCCAGACCTTGGAGGACCTGCGGAAGCAGTGGACTGAGTCTGGAGTAGAAACATCCAGAGCCACCGTGAACAGGCGTGTGCAGGAAATGGGCTACAGGTGCCGCATTCCCCAGGTCAAGCCACTTTTGAACCAGAAACAGCGGCAGAAGCGCCTGACCTGGGCTACAGAGAAGCAGCACTGGACTGTTGCTCAGTGGTCCAAAGTACATTCGGAAATCAAGGTGCCAGAGTCTGGAGGAAGACTGGGGAGAGGGAAATGCCAAAATGCCTGAAGTCCAGTGTCAAGTACCCACAGTCAGTGATGGTCTGGGGTGCCATGTCAGCTGCTGGTGTTGGTCCACTGTGTTTTATCAAGGGCAGGGTCAATGCAGCTAGCTATCAGGAGATTTTGGAGCACTTCATGCTTCCATCTGCTGAAAAGCTTTATGGAGATGAAGATTTCATTTTTCAGCACGACCTGGCACCTGCTCACAGTGCCAAAACCACTGGTAAATGGTTTACTGACCATGGTATTACTGTGCTCAATTGGCCTGCCAACTCTCCTGACCTGAACCCCATAGAGAATCTGTGGGATATTGGGAAGAGAAAGTTGAGAGACGCAAGACCCAACACTCTGGATGAGCTTAAGGCCGCTATCGAAGTATCCTGGGCCTCCATAACACCTCAGCAGTGCCACAGGCTGGTTGCCTCCATGCCACGCCGCATTGAAGCAGTCATTTCTGCAAAAGGATTCCCGACCAAGTATTGAGTGCATAACTGAACATAATTATTTGAAGGTTGACTTTTTTTGTATTAAAAACCCTTTTCTTTTATTGGTCGGATGAAATATGCTAATTTTTTGAGATAGGATTTTTGGGTTTTCATGAGCTGTATGCCAAAATCATCAATATTAAAACAAGAAAAGGCTTGAACTACTTCAGTTGTGTGTAATGAATGTAAAATATATGAAAGTCTAATGTTTATCAGTACATTACAGAAAATAATGAACTTTATCACAATATGCTAATTTTTTGAGAAGGACCTGTGTGTGTGTGTGTGTGTGTGTGTATATATATATATATATATATATATATATATATATATATATATATATATATATATATATATATATATATATATAAATAAATTCTAGCAAAAAAACACTTTTTTTTTTTTTTTTTTTTTTTTTTTTTTTTAAACTTGTGAACACCAAATCTCAGAGGCTCGGTCCTTAAGTGGTTTGGGTACCTTCACACTGCTCTGTCGTTTTTGTTTTTTTGCTGTGCATTTTTTCTTTCTTTTTTGGGGGGGGAGGCCTGCGCCTGTGAAAATGGACATGTGACTCTAAAACGCAAAATCGTGGTGCGATTTTTGCCGCGATTTCCATTCATTGCAATTGGTGCAGTTTTCAAAAGCGCATTTGTGAGGTCAGACACTGATGTTGGATGAGAAGGCCTGGCTCACAGTCTCCGCTCTAACTCACCCCAAACCTGTTCTGTCAAGTTGAGGTCAGGACTCTGTGCAGGCCACACAAGTTCCTGCACCCCAAACTCACTCATCCATGTCCTTATGGACCTTGCTTTGTGCACTGGTGCGCAGTCATGTTGGAACAGGAAGGGGCCATCCCCAAACTGTTCTCACAAAGTTGGGAGCATGAAATTGTCCAAAATGTCTTGGTATGCTGACCCCTTAAGGCTTTGTTCACATCTTGGTGGGGGAATCGCCGCGATTCTAAATGGTGGCAAATCGCCGGATGCCTGTGCGATCCCCGTCACTTCCAGTGGCACCCTGATTGCGGCGCGTTTTGCTGCGATTCGTCGGGTGACAATGCGGTAAAATTGCGCAAACTGAATAGCAGAACACCTGTCGCCCAACAGTACAAGAACTTCTGGGTGACAGGCGTCCCACGATTCTACAGCGATTGTCGCCTGACGAATCGCAGCAGAATCGTGCTGCGATCAGGGTGCCATTGAAAGGGATCGCGTGGGCGTCCCGCGATTTGTCACCATCTTGAATCTCAGGAAGAATTGCAGCGATGCCACCTGCGTTTCGAAACGCCAAGATGTGAACGGAGTTTCTTTCGCTGGAAGTAAGGGGCCAAGCCCAACCCCTGAAAAACAACCCCCACACCATAATCCCCCCCTCCACCAAATGATTTGGACCAGTGCACAAAGCAAGGTCCATAAAGACTTGGATGAGCGAGTTTGGGGTGGAGGAACTTGACTGGCCTGCAGAGAGTCCTGACCTAAACCCGATAGAACATCTTTGGGATGAATTAGAGCAGAGACTGTGAGCCAGACCTTCTCCATCAACATCAGTACCTGACCTCACACAAATGTGCTTCTGGAAGAATGGTCAAACATTCCCATAGACACACTCCTAAACCTTGTGGACGGCCTTCCCAGAAGAGTTGAAGCTGTTATAGCTGCAAAGGGTGGGCCAACTCAATACTGAACCCAACAGACTAAGACGCCATTAAAGTTCATGTGTGTGTGTAAAGGCAGGCGTCCCAATACTTTTGGTATTCTAGTGTTTTTTTTGGGTACATCATGATACGCACCTTTGTGGAAAGATAGATGATCAATGTCTGATTTATTTATATATATAATTATTTTTTCATAGTGTGTGTTGTAGGCTTTAGATTCCAGAAAAGGCCGCCTATAATCCTCAAAGGGAGATGCAAATTATTATAATTATAAGATGCTTTGTGTTGCCTTGTGAGTTGTTTGGCATCTTATCAGTACTTTCCATACCTTTTAAAATGTTTTTGTTACTGTTCGGGTTTCCATAACACTATGAAATGAGTGTAAACAGGAAGTTATTGTAGTATAAAAATAGGTATAAATATTACTTTAAAGTAGAAGGAAAGGGGATTGCGTCACTCGGCTTTTATACTGTCAACCACTCTACTCTTCTACTTCCTGCAATCCGTTAAAGTGATACTAAACACACACACTGTTTAATTTACATTGTCCCCTCTATTTCTGTATATGGATGATGGCACTTTACCAAATTGTAGCAAAGTATCTTTTTCTTATCGATCTCCACCTGTCACAAGACCCGGCTCTCTCCCAGCCTGTCTGCAGGGAAACATAAGTAGGAGGAGCTTCCAGTCATCTGGCTGCTGGTCACATGTTCCAAAAAAATATGAAAAAACCCTTTGCAATATAGAGTAAAAATTAAATATTAATAACCTGTTATAAATTTGTGTGTGTGAGATCTATCTATCTATCTATCTATCTATCTATCTATCTATTTGAAATTAAAGTTTTTTTTTGTGTGTGTTTTTGCTTTTAAAAACAAAACAAAACAAAAAAAAAACATGTCATACTTACCTCCACTGTGCAGTTCGTTTTGCACAGAGTGGCCCCGATCCTCCTCTTCTGGGGTCCGACGGCGGTTCTTGTGGCTCCTCCCCGCAATAGCTAACTCCCCTCTGGGAAGCTCTCTCCTGAGGGGGTTACCTTGCGGCCGCGCTCCCGCGTGATACACTCTGCGTCCATAGCCGATTTGTCCCTGCCCCCCTCCCCCCCCCCCCCCCAGCAGCCGCGTCATTGGATTTGATTGACAGCAGCGGGAGCCAATGGCTGCACTGCTATTAATCTATCCAATGAAGAGCCAAAAAGCAGTGGGGAGAGCGACGCGGAATCCCGCCCACGGAAATTCGTGGCTCAGGCAAGTAAAACGGGGGGGCCGGACACAGCAAGGCGTTTTTTCACCTTAATGCATAGGATGCATTAAAGTGAAAACTCGAGGGTTTACAACCCCTTTTTAAATCTTTTATTTTTTGGCGATAACATGCTATGGGCAGATTTCTGCCAGTCACAGGCTGTGTCACGCCCCTCCAGTCTGTGTCTTAGAATAAGAGGGAGGTGAAGCCTCAATTAATCTACATGTGATATCCCACACCCTGGTTAGTGGGTATGGAAGAGGAGGGAGTGGGCTGACATTTACCTCTGTGTATACCTCACATGTGTGACTCTATAGTCACATGGGATGCTCAGGTGTGATGGGGAGGAAATGCTCAGCATAGAAATTCGCTGAAAACTGAGCATGTGCAGAGCTGCCACCACAGCTGCAAAATCTCTAGCTGAACTGGGGATATGGACAGAAGGGGGAGATGGCGAGCAGCAGGATCAACCAGCTTTACCGCAGAATACAGGAATCAAATCTCCTAGTGATGGAGTATGAACAGCATGTAATGCATAATTTATTGATAGATTTTTATGATGTGGGTTTAGTGACACTTTAAAGTAGAAGGAAAGATGATTGAGTCACCCAGATTTTGTACTCTGCCTCCACACTGCTCTTCTGCTCCCTGCAATCGTGTGTGTTTGTTTGTGTTTTTCCATGACCCCAAATTTTTTTTTTTTTTTTTTTGTGAGAAGGTTAAAGTGATACTAACCTTTTTTTATTAAAAACTATTTATACTTTTTTTTTTTTTTTTTTTTAATGGGGGTGGGGTCCACCAAGAGCTATAAAATGCACTCGGTGATTGGCTGGCTGTTCAGGGCTGAGCATTGCATCATGAGAGTAAAGGAAGAGTCTAAGGCTCGGTTCACACCGCTGCGATGCGAGAACACTGCACTATGCGAACCCCTGCAGGTGTCATTAGAAAGTTAATGACACCCCTCTCCAGATCTGTTTTGCGTATCGCAGGGCGAACTGCCGTTTCAGACAGGAATCGGATCGCATGGGTGTGAATGCCCATGCAATCCGAATCTAGTGTAGAGCAAAAAAAGGATCCTGCACGACTTTTGGTGCGACTGCAGCCATACAATCTGTATGGCTGAATTCGCTTTGCACAACAAATCACAATGCGATGTCGCGCGGCGCAGCAGTGTGAGCCCAGCCTAATGCACCCACGTATCAGGGAGAGCTGAGACCTTCACAGGGCCCTGGCTGCTAAGCAGGACACCATTTCCACTGACCTCCCACTCATTCCTGCTGAACATTGCACGTTCGTTTCTCCAGGTTTGGCCATAGTAGGGTTACTGTTTTGTGTTCTGTAAATGATGTCCTAGTTATGTAAATGGTGTAACACTTGTGCTATTCTCACACTTTTTTTTTTTTTTTTTTTAGGTCACAGGCTACCTGGATGATTGCACGTGTGATGTGGAGACTATAGACAATTTCAATAATAACAAGCTGTTCCCAAAACTACAAAAATTGCTGGAATCGGACTATTTTCGATATTATAAGGTACAATACTTTGGGGGCATTCAAGTACAGGCTTTGGAACTACCGGCACCTAATTCAGGCAAACGTTTTCAGCAGTTTGGGTAAGGGGGGCAAATTTGGGAAGTTCTAACTACTGGCACTTTAAGAACCTGTCACTTTTGGATGCTTAAAGTGCAAGTTCACCTTTACAGAAAATATGTAAGGTGAACTTACACTGGACCCCCCAACTCTTTCCATCCCCATCATCCTCCGCTGTACTGGAGTCCTGCACCGGGTCGCCGATTCACCGGTCTGGGGATTTGACATTCTTGCAGCCTAATCTCCTCCTATCTGTACCTCCTCAGCGTGTATGGATAGGAGGCATTCTAATTGGTCAGCACCGTCCCATGGATGGTGCTGACCAATCAGAATCCACCTAACCTGTCCTGTCAGTGCTGAATGAGAGACAGCCGGGAGGATTTTAAATCCCCCCCCCCCCCCCCCCAACCAGTAAAGCGACATCCCGGGTGCCTGACAGCGGGGGATTGAGGGACTCCAATACAGCAGGACTAGGGGGGGGGTCCAGTGTAAGTTTCCCTTACAGATTTTCTGTAAAGGTGAACTTGCCCTTTAAAAATACCACCAGTTTCTTAATATGTAACCTGGCAGTATTTCAGACATGAAGTCTGAACAAAGCCTATTTCTCTATAGTGTGTTAGTGTGTACTTGTCTCAGTCCAGAGCACTAAGGGGTTGATCTACTTAAACTGGAGAGTGCAAAATCTGGTGCAGCTCTGCATAGAAACCAATCAGCTTCTAACTTCATTTTGTTCAATTAAGCTTTGACAATAAAACTTGGAAGCTGATTGGTTTCTATGCACAGCTACACCAGATTTTGCGCACTCCGATTTTGGCAAATGTAGGTGTAAGTGTAATATCTGTATGCTGTCTCCTTCCTCCTGCTATTTGCATGGATCACTTCTGACAAGTTTTTCTGACACCAAGCTGTAAAAAGGTGACGGGGGAGGGAGCTACAGTACACAGCCGGTGATTGACAGCCACAGCTCTATTCCTGTGTGCTGTAAAGAGGGGTGTGTCCTTTCCCTCCAATCAGCTTTCGCTGAGCTCTGCAGAGTGTAATTTTTAGCCCCCCCCCCCCCCCCATCCCCTGCTTTCTGAAATCTCAGACTAGCTGTATACATTTTGGACTTTGAATGGATGTAGAGAAGACTGCAGATAAACAGGTACAACTTGTGTAGAAGGCTTTGTTTAATCTCTGTGCTCACCTAAGGCCAGTCACTTAATTGGGTATACGTAAGGGTTTACAACCACTTTGAAAACAGAGGTGCTCAGTGGGCCATGTCGGTGTTGGGAAGCTGTCATGTATTTGACCCCCACACAGTACTCTCTCCCAGCCCCATCAGCTGAGCGATTCCTGGGCCAAAAGCTAAATGTGAATAAAGCGGCCGTGGATAGTCATGGTGTCATTACCCAATTATGGCAATGCACATGTCACTGGGTGGGAGACAAGTCCCCATTGGGTCCACCTGCCTACTGAGTGACAGCGCAGTGGTATCCTGCCTAGGAGTCGGTTCTGTCTAGAAGTCTGTAGGTATTTATTGCATTCTAGGGCACATGTACTTTTTTTATTTAAGTGCTGGCGCTCTCCAGAATCACACTGGAACATGCTCGGCATTCCTGTGTGATGGAATTTTCAGCCCATTCATTTGAATGGGCTGAAATCGCACTGGATCACATTAAAAGTAGTGCATGCACTGCAACCAGATTACATGGTACTGCGGTACCAGGCAAATGCATTTCCGATCTTCATTTGGGGTGTCCTTGTGAATCTATTGACAACCACAGCAGATTGCACACCCAGTGCCTTTTGCAAAAAAAGTGCAGGAAATGCAAATGAAATGCGGCTTCCACGCCGCGTTTTGGTGTGAATGGGCACTAAAGCCACAAAAAGGGTAAATTGTAATTCTTTAGGCACGTTTTGCCATCTTGCTCAGGGTAGTTGGCAAGCCTCAGCTGACTTGTATTTATTATGCCTAGATTTTTGTTCATGTGTGTCCTAAAATATCTATCCTTGTGGTTGCTGTAAAATTTAGAGACATTAATTTACAGCTAAAATAACTTTTTTTTTTTTTTTTTTTCCCCCCCCAAGGCAAATTTGAAGAAGCCATGTCCCTTCTGGAATGATAATAGTCATTGTGGGATAAAAGACTGCGCGGTACAGCCCTGCCCTACTGTAAGTATTGCCACAGTGAAGATTTTCTAAATGATTTTCTTTTTAGGATTTATTTCTTGAATATCCACAGACCGCCCCTCCCTCTCCAGATCACTCTGGCTTCCCCCAGCCCTCAGCGAAGCTCTGGCCCCCCATGGAACTTCTGCCACCTCTGGCCTCTTCCAGCCCTCTGTGGGACTCTGGCCCTTGATGGAATCACAGGACTCCGGCCACCTCTACCCCTGCCCCTAACGGAACTCCAGCCACCTTCAGCATTTTCTGGAACTCTGGCCCTCTCCAGATTTCTGGCGCCATCTTACCCTCTCCCCCCCCCCCCCCTTTCGATCTTTGGTCTGGTCTGGCCTATTGCAGAACTACAGTCCCCTCCAGAACTCTGGTCTCTTCTGGTCCTTCCTGAGACTTCTGGCCCCTTCTGCTTCTATGTTCCTCTCTGGATCTCCGGCCCCCTCCAGAACTGACTCCCCTCTGGTGTTGTCTGTAACTCCAGCCGCTATTGGCCTTTCAGCACCCTCTGGATCCTGCGGGAGCCCCTTGGCCCCCACTTTCCTCCTCCAGAAGTCTGGCCCCATTTAGAACTATGACCCTGTCTGGCACCCTCATGTGCACTCCCAGCCCTCGCTGGAAATTCTGTCTCTCTCCAGCCCCCTCTCTGGACCATAAGCTACAGATTGAAAAAAAAAAAAAAGATGTTCATCATTTTGTGTTAGATCTACTCAACGTTATGTACTTTGGACCACCCCACTCTGCAGGCACAAAAAAAAAACAACAATCTCCTGCACTCAAGAGAAGTGTGCAATCTTCAGCAGATCCAATATATATACACCGGTTTTGCTGTCCCCTGCGGGCCATGGAAACTCAAAGGATATCCAACAAAAAAAAAAAGACGACGCACTAACCTAACGCATTGCCTTTGTGGTAGCTTTATTTGTATGAAGCTACCACAAAGGTAATGCGCTAGGTTAGTGCGCCCTCAGGGCTCTAAGGAAGAGGGGATGGTCTTCTAACGCTGGGGACTTGTCTATGTCGCTTCCAGTACACTCTGGACTTTCATGTGCCTTGTTTCTAATCTTTGCGAGTATACATCTGTCTTTTTATAAAAAATAAAGCTACCACAAGGGTAATGCGCTAGGTTGGTTCGCCCTCTATTTCTTACTGTTTTTGCAACTCACTCTGCATAGTGAGATTTACTAAGGCCTTAACTAGAGTTGTACTGATACCGGGCATTTGCCTGAGTATTTGTACTCGGACAAATGCTCCGATGCTTGACCTGATACCTGGCAGTCAGGGACGATCGGGGGGGGGGGGGGGTTACAAGCACCAATATCCCTGTATAGATTTCAATAAAGCTGACAGCCGCTTCTCTCCCTCCTGTGGCTTTCAGCTGCTTTATTGAAATCTAAACAGGGAGATCGGTGCTTGTAACTCCTCCCACTGCCACACCGATCACCCCCGACTGTCCCCTGTGTTGTCCTCCTCCGTGCCCCCCATCTGTCAGGATGGAGAGCATATGTCATTTACCAGCTCCTTCCTTTTCCGAATGAACAGAATCCGTGACTTTGTCCATTCATAACTGAGCATCGTAAACTGTTTATGATGCTTCAGTTTATGAATAGAGAGGAGACTCGCTCTACTCTCCATTCATCTTCAGTGCAGCAGAGGCTGCAGAGAAAGGGACTGGGGAATCTCTGTCTTTAGTCCCTTTCTCTGTCTCAAAAGGGAGATGTCAGGGCTGATAAAATAATGGAAAAAGGGGGAAAAAAAAGAATTTTTAATTTTAAAAGGCTAAATTATAAAAAAATTCCTTTCCCCCCCCCCCCCCCCCCCCCCCCCAAAAAAAAAGGCAAGCGTTGTAAAAATAAACAGCAAATAATACTAATTATTTTTCTTTTAAATAAAAAAAAAAAAAAAAAAAAAAGGCTGACAGTCCACGCATTATCAGTGCAGCATATTAGTGCCACTGTCACATGACAATAAAAAAAATAAAAATTGGTGTTTGTACTCTGTCTTTAAAAAAGGTGGTATCGCCTCCAATTTCTTTATTTTTTCTCTGTCATGATGTTTTTGATATCTATGTATTGTACGTTATGTAACAATATTATAATTGTTCTTTTAAAACCCAATAAAAATACAATAAAAAAAAAAGGTGGTATCTGTACAACCTTGGCTTTAACCAGTACATTGTGTCACTTTATATTCTGAGCTATGTACAGTATCTGTATTCATACTACGACTATACACGCTTCAATTTCAGTATTCCACACTTCTCTGCTGTCTCTTTCATAACCTCCCACCATCTGTTGTGAGCACTTCGGTTCTCCAGATACCGGAATACATTACCACCATGGTCCCTCCAGAGAAAATAAAAATTAAACAAACATTGGAACATACAAACTGTGGATTTTCATTGCTGTGTATTGTCTTTATGGAGATTGAGAGCTCTCGCTTTCATAGCCCTTTGGACCCCCCGATCTTCTTCATGGAGCTCGGCACTTTCTCTGCAGCCAGTAATATTTAATAATAAATGCTCCATATCAGCTTCCAGGGAGTGATGCACGTTCCTGAGTGTTTTCCTCATTAATACAGGGAAGGTGAACGTTCGTTCTCCAGATGCTGCAGTATGAACACTCCCCTGAGAATAGTTGTTAAGCAACAGCTGGAGTATGAAGACAGGAGGGTGACGGGGGCTACAAGGACCAGGTGACCCAAACTGCAGTTAACCTTCATGCAGGAGCAGTTTGAAGTAAACCTTTCAATAATACATTCTTGGCATATCCTAATATATAGAAACCGTATTCTTTATTTTTATATCATTTTAAAAACTGCCCTTAAAGGAGACGTGGGGCCAAAGCTCTTCTGGGGATCACAGGAGTGCAGGTCGTTCTGCTCTTCTGTGACCTGTATTCAGCTGACAGTGGGCTAAAGTCTGTCAGCTGACCTCACTCGGCCCCTCCAGATTCTGAAGGAATCCTGACCTTATTGTCAGGATCCACCCAGATGCCTGACCAACAGCTTGCTCAGCCTCTCAAAAGAGCCTGAGCCAGCCACGCCCACACATTCCGCAGCCTGGTGCTCTAGTTGGCAGTAGAGGGGCAGAGCAAAGAGGCAGTCACAGGCTCTATGCTACCTAAAGAACAAGAACTGAGTAATCAGCGGTGTTTGATCACTCAGTTCTCAGTCTTGGAGGAAGCGGGGGACAGATTCAGCATTTGACCAATGCTGCATCCACCTAGGTGAGTGTGTTATTTTTCTAACATGTTTGCTGCTTAGCAATCAGCTAGTGGTGCACCAAAATAAAAATTCAGGATGCACTTGTCTGAAAACCAAAAAAGACAATTAAAAAAAAAAAAAAAAAATTAATACATTCTTAAATTCAATTCATGTGGCTGGTGTTTTTTGCATTGCATTCAATGGGCCTTCTTTTTTTTTTTTTTTGCATTGCAGTCAGTGGGGCGCTTGGTGCTTCCCTACTGTGAACCTCTACCAGTGTGCATTAGAAGACACAGCAAAGATGGAGGGTGCCTCATTTCATGGCTGGAGGATGTCAAGCATCATTTACAGATGAAAACAGTCCGATGGATTTTTTTCATCGGACAAACCGATCGTGTATGGGCCCCATCGGTCTTTTTTCCATCGGTGTCAAAAAATAGAACATGTTTTAAATTTATTCGATGGGGGGAAAAAAACGATAGCAAAATCTGATCGTCTGTGTGGAAATCCATCGGATAAAAAACCCACGCATGCTCAGAAGCATTAAACTTTATTTTTTTCGGCTCATCGGAGTGTTTTACGTCACCGCGTTTGGGACGGTCGGTTTTTTTGACTGATGGTGTGTAGGCAAGACTGATGGAAGTCAGCTTCATCGGATTTCAGATGGAAAAATCCATCGGTTTAAAAACCATAGGAAATCCAATCGTGTGTACAGGGCTTTACTGTCCCTGGCCCACCCCTCCTCATTTATTCATTTTCAGTTCTTTCAAACATGGAGGCTCAGAATTATAGGTGGGCATTGCCTTGGACAGTCTGCATGCAGATTGGTTAGGATTGCTCACTCCCCCAGACTAACGCCTACTCATCAAGCACTTTGATATTTACTTCCAAGAGCCATCTTAATGCTTGCATCACGGCTGGGGACTCTTAACAGGAGGACTGAGGCGGGGTGCTGTGATGTTTTCAGGAATCTATGTACAGAACCCTGCAAGCTCCTCCCACCAGCCGCGATCTGCCTGCATTGCATTAAGAAGCGCAGAAACCCAGAAATTACCTCAGTGGGTTGAAAAAATAAAATGTATATAAATAAATCCACCCTTTCTTGTTTTCAGTAAGTGAAGAAGATTTGTTGCTTTGGGACTATTCTAAGAACGTGTGTCCATTGACCATGTAGAGTTTACCTAATTTATTGTGCATAGTTTGTATTTATTTTAATTTTTTTTTTTTTTTACATTTTTCTTAGGACTCTGTTCCACCTGGAATAAAATCACCCGGTTATAAGGTATGTGGAAGTTAATCAAGTTGTAAACCTATGAAATGAACATGGTATATCCCTCTATGGTGTGTACTTGCCTCAGTCCAGAGCACCAAGTTTGGCTTCTGCCTGCTCTCTCATTCCTCTCTCTGCATGAATCACTTCTGAAGGTGATTGACAGCCTCAGCAGTGTATGTTTGTTTATGTGTAGAGGGGGTCTATTCCCTACACTCAGGTCTCAGAGTGCACAATTTTAAAGCGTGACATGTTGGGTATCTATTTACTCGGCGTAACATCATCTTTGACGTTATGCAAAAAAAATTGGCCTAACTTTAACGTATATATACGTTATATAACACGCTTGAAAAATTGCTGTGCAAATACTGTGTGAGATAAAGTTGCAACGACCACCATTTTATTCCCTAGGGTCTCTGCTAAAAAAAAAAAACATATATATATTTGGGGGTTCTGAGTAATCTTCTAGCAAAAAATTATGATTTTTCATGTAGAAGTGTCAGAATTGGCTTGGGAGGCAAGGGGTTCAAGCGGAGGTCCGCCCACCCCACGATAAATTAAGTCAGTAGCTACAAATACTGCAGCTGCTGACTTTTAATATAAAGGCACTTACCTGTCCAGAGAGCCCGTGATGTCGGCACCGCAGCTTCAGATCTGCTGTCGGGTGCAGCCGCCGCCATTGTCGGTAAGGGAACCTGGCATTGAAGCCTTTTGGCTTCATGCCGGTTCCCTACTGGGCATGCTTGAAGCGCTCTGCGAATTCCAATTGGTGCGGAGGAAGGAGGAGAGGGCCAGACTTTTGGCGTACCGCGGCGAGGTCTGACGTAAGTGGGGACAGGGTACATGTCAAACAGGTCCCCCCCCCCCCCCTCAAATGTGGCACCTGAGGGGGGGGGGGTGAATAGGCGGAAGTTCCCTTTTGGGTGGAACTCCGCTTTAAGTGTCTTCTCACCTTGGAAAGGAAAGCTTGTCATAGATCTGGTAGCTGCAGGTTGATGCACTTTGTGATTCAGCTATGGGCTCGGCAGTGCTTTATTAAAACCTTACTGTGTGGGGTGTTTGTTTTTTTTATATATTGTCGGTTACCATTTCCCTAGGACAGGAAAGTTGTTTTGCTGTTACAATCTAGCACAGTGCTGAGCAATGCATGCAGAGGAAGTGTGATAAGTGTGGGCTGATGTAACTCTGATCAGCTTCATCTTCCTCTGTCAGCTGTTTCGATTGCCAGTTTAGATTCAAATGTTCGGATTGTAACTGAACAAAAGGATGTGAAATTAAATCAAATTGTCCACTGTTGGCATCACAAATTCTCAGAATCCGGCAGCTAAAATGTTTAATTGAGGAACAGTTTATTTTTAAAAATATCACCGGCAGTTTGGTTTACGTGAGAATGAGATTCCGTTTTTTTATAATACAATTTATTTAGACAAGATTTATTTCTGCCCAGTATTTCTTTTTGGAATCGTCCAAGCCTAGAACTTCCATCAATCCCCTTCACACCTAAGGCTAAAACAAATGTTCATGCCTAAGCACAATTTTGCAACTTTGACATATGTTGGTGAAACCGTACATTTCTAAATTGTGAGCTTAGCAGTAGTAAGGCTCCTAAGCTTACCAACTTGTGTGCGATATTCTGGGCATATACCTGATGTACCTCTCCATGTTTAATGTTTATTATGAGTAAGTGCGTTGCTTTTCAAAACGTCATGTGTGACTCAGAGCTTTTTTTGTTCGTTACGTGCCTCCTGTACAGATGCCAATTATCACGCAGTCAATATCGTGGAAATGCATATGGTTTATTGTACGCTGTGGTGTGTGTGTGTGTGTGTGTGTGTGTGTGTTTGGTTGTTTGTTTTTTTTTTGTTTTTTCTCTTCTTCTTCGCTTCCAGACCGCCGCACACCAATATATATACGTCGGCAGAATGGTACGGGCAGGCAAATTGACAAAAAAAATCTCCTGCGCTCTCGGTGTATCGTCAAAACACGGGTAGTGTAATTCCGTCTAAAGGCAAAGTCTGAAGTCTTGCAGCCCTCCTCAGAACAATGGGTGTTCATATGGCTAGAGAAAACAAAGGAGAAAGGAGGGCGCACCAACCTAGTGCATTACCACTTAAACGTTTTATTTAAATTATAAAAAGTAGTAATCCTACTCACAATCAAAGCTTAAATGAAAGCTTATCGGAAAAATCAGCTGGAATTTTTCGGCACCTGCCGACTGGACTCAATGACAGAGAGGGTCTGACAATACCTCAAACCTTTGGATAGCTGACGCGTTTCTGGGGCGCACCCCTTTCCTCAGAGCCTAGATGGTCCATAATAGCTCTCCCCCACAAAGACCTCCATTATATGTGTGTGTGCACACATGCAGAGCCATCAGCTCAGGTGACCACAAATTAGCAAGTCCCGCCTCCCACTCCTAGATAGCCCCACCCTTATGGGTGGGGCTTCCACTAACCCCCTTCCCACACAAATAGAAGACACCCCAGCAACCACTCAAAGATGACCTGGGGGGGGGGGGGGGCTGGACCCTTTAGAAAAGATTAGCAGGAAAGAATGGGCATTATATCCCCACCTTCTAGAAACACTGGCTATTAATAAGCCATCATGTCCTCTAGTGAAGCAGGCCGCCAATACAGCCATGCGTGTCCTCCATAAGGATACCCTCCAAAAGAATGGCCTATTGGGATGTAATCACCTCATATACCGGGGGTGTGTGTAGAGGGAGGGGTATTGGTGTAGACCAATATCAACATATATAGTGTGGTAGAGGGCAGTAGGAACCGAAAAGATCTTACCCCAAGAAATGGAAGCAAAAACAGTTCCTCCTGGCGCGGCATAAGCGGTGGCTGTATTGTCACTGCAGACGTCCCTGCTAATCCGCTGGGACGCACGCTGTCTAACAACCAGGAAGTGCGGGTACCTCCTGCGTTCCAGCCCGCACTTCCGGTTCTCTCGAGACTTCCGGCTCTGCCGAGACGTCAGTTCCGCTCCCCTATACACAGCACGCCTCTAACCAACAGACCAGGAAGTGCGGGTGTGTTTGCATTCCACCCGCCACTTCCGGTCCGTCTAAAAGGCCTCCCAGCGCTATTTTTTAAAAACAATGGCCAATCTGGTAGTGTAACAAGCCAAATGGCGTCACTCCCTCTAGTGGCCAAATATAAAATTGGCACAAACCTATATAATGGAGCCAAATGCCAACCAGGGGTCACAAATCAGAGCTGGCTGATTTATCCTCAAAACATGGCCACACACACAATAATAAAGGTTGTAAGTGCACACAGTGGGTGGGACCCCCCAAGGGGGTATGGGACAAATAGTTACACAACAATACTAACCCAAATATTGGGAAATATTAATGATGATATAAAAGCCACCAATGGACTAAAAAACATACACGATAGGGTAACGCTACACTACCGGTCCATACTCATAAATTACATAAAATTCATAAATACAAATATATATAAAAGGAATAAATTATAATACACAATTTCATATAAAATACGTAATTAAAATTATGGATTAAAATTATTAATGGTAATATTCAAAGAACCAGCAGCATTACTCCTAAGGAAAAAGTATATACATGCACACACAATATACCTGTATACACACACAAGAGCAAGAACGGTAAATAGTATGCTAAACACGTATGTATCAGTAATTTATAATGTCCACCAACCCACTGTGTGACAGACCCACGAGATATTCTCCTATTTGGACTCACGTCCAAACCAATAAAGACAGGTGCCCTGGGTAATCTACCAGAGGCACACATCTCAAGGGCCTTACTATTTGTACATTTAAAATTGAGGCCCGGAAACTCGTGGGTCTGTAGAGAGCCCAGTTCTCATCATATCCAAAACATACAGCAGTTAAGTATATTATATTGTTAAAAAAGCAACCCCCCGTTAAAACTCACAACAGGTACCCAAAAAAGATCTCCCTGACAATCACCTATGTGCAGCCCTATAGACCTAAAGAGCTACTCTCATCTACGAAACCTAGTTGCCCAGAGGTGGCCACATGGCAGTGCCATAAGCTACCCTATCAAGCACCACCTATAGCGACTAATGGGAGATATTTAGCCATGATGCAAAGGGAAAAGTCCATTTGCTCATGCCAGATGTGATGACAGTAGACCATCAGCAAGGGGCAGGGACCAAACCCCATCCCTAAACTGTCCACACTGGTCTAGCTGTGATCACACTATGTTATGCAGCTCTATTTCCTCGTTGAGGCCCTGCGGAGCCATAGTTTTCAGGGTGAAAATCCAGAAGGCCTCTCTTTTGCACAAAATCTGGTATTTTTTGCCATCATACATCAAAGATTCAGGCCATGCATTGGAAATACTAACTGCATATAAATGGGAAAAGGGATATAGATGGCTTTCGCTTGATGTAGCGTCCCTATATACGTCCATCCAGCATGAGTTTGGTCTCCGAGCCATTGAGTATTATCTGGCAGAGGCGCATCTGTTTAGCCCACAGCAGGCACGGTTCATTTATGACTGCATAGAGTTTACTTTGACTCATAATTATTTTTCATTTTTGGACTGTTTCTACAGGCAGGTGAGGGGCACAGCGATGGGGGCTAGGTTCGCTCCCAGCTATGCTAATTTGTTTATGGGGTATTGGGAACTTAAATATATTTGGGCCAATAACCCCTTTGGGAGGAACCTAGTCCTGTACTCACGGTACATTGATGATGTTCTTATCATCTGGAATGGCACCGATGAAGAACTGGATGGGTTCCTGTCGCATTGTGCGGGAAACCCTTTCGGGATCTCTTTCACGCATGTAGTAGACGAAAAATCTCTGATATTCCTAGATCTAGAACTGAGGTCAGATAACAGTGGTAGAATCTATTCAAAAACCCATTTTAAACCAAGTGCGGGCAATTCCTATTTGCATGCCCACAGTCATCACCATCCAAGGTGGATTAAGAATGTCCCCTTTGGCCAGTTCTGTAGACTCAGGCGGACATGCACCCTGAAGAAAGACTATGAAGAGCAAAGTCTTATCCTAAGAGATAAGTTTAAGGAGAAGGGGTATGGAGAAGTGCATATAGAGGAGGCTTTTCAAAAATACCTGCAGTTGTACAGAGAAGGTAATGCTGGAAGTGTTGAAAGCACAAAGCATGCAGAAGATGAACCATCACAGGTGAGGTTCTGCACCAGGTACAACAATAAAGTACCTACTATACACAAAATCTTCAAGAAAAACTGGAAGATTTTGGAATCAGACCCTCTTTTGAAGACATGCCTCCCACCCCATCCCAACTTAGTATTTAGGAGACCAAAAGACTTGAGGAGCATCATTGCCCCGAGTAGGGTGAAGAGAAATAAGGATAAAGGGCTTAATAGCATTTGGACGACTATCTTCGATCAAAAAGGTAGCTATAGATGCGGAGGGGGCAACTGTGGAAACTGTGTGCATATGTGTCACAGGAAAAAAGATGTGACCGGTGCAGATGGGAAGAGCCACAAGATTAAACAATTCATTAATTGTGGCACCCCCTACGTCATCTATGGTTTACTCTGCCCGTGCGGTCTCTTATATATTGGTCGTACATCTCGACCAATGAGGACTAGGATGAATGAACATAGGAGTAACATCTTGACAGAGAAAGATAAATGTTCAGTGCCTAGACACTTTAAGGAATTCCATGATAGCAGCATAGATGGTCTCAAGGTCTTTGGTATAGAAGCCATATCAAGTAATTTGGATAATGGCAAAAAATACCAGATTTTGTGCAAAAGAGAGGCCTTCTGGATTTTCACCCTGAAAACTATGGCTCCGCAGGGCCTCAACGAGGAAATAGAGCTGCATAACATAGTGTGATCACAGCTAGACCAGTGTGGACAGTTTAGGGATGGGGTTTGGTCCCTGCCCCTTGCTGATGGTCTACTGTCATCACATCTGGCATGAGCAAATGGACTTTTCCCTTTGCATCATGGCTAAATATCTCCCATTAGTCGCTATAGGTGGTGCTTGATAGGGTAGCTTATGGCACTGCCATGTGGCCACCTCTGGGCAACTAGGTTTCGTAGATGAGAGTAGCTCTTTAGGTCTATAGGGCTGCACATAGGTGATTGTCAGGGAGATCTTTTTTGGGTACCTGTTGTGAGTTTTAACGGGGGGTTGCTTTTTTAACAATATAATATACTTAACTGCTGTATGTTTTGGATATGATGAGAACTGGGCTCTCTACAGACCCACGAGTTTCCGGGCCTCAATTTTAAATGTACAAATAGTAAGGCCCTTGAGATGTGTGCCTCTGGTAGATTACCCAGGGCACCTGTCTTTATTGGTTTGGACGTGAGTCCAAATAGGAGAATATCTCGTGGGTCTGTCACACAGTGGGTTGGTGGACATTATAAATTACTGATACATACGTGTTTAGCATACTATTTACCGTTCTTGCTCTTGTGTGTGTATACAGGTATATTGTGTGTGCATGTATATACTTTTTCCTTAGGAGTAATGCTGCTGGTTCTTTGAATATTACCATTAATAATTTTAATCCATAATTTTAATTACGTATTTTATATGAAATTGTGTATTATAATTTATTCCTTTTATATATATTTGTATTTATGAATTTTATGTAATTTATGAGTATGGACCGGTAGTGTAGCGTTACCCTATCGTGTATGTTTTTTAGTCCATTGGTGGCTTTTATATCATCATTAATATTTCCCAATATTTGGGTTAGTATTGTTGTGTAACTATTTGTCCCATACCCCCTTGGGGGGTCCCACCCACTGTGTGCACTTACAACCTTTATTATTGTGTGTGTGGCCATGTTTTGAGGATAAATCAGCCAGCTCTGATTTGTGACCCCTGGTTGGCATTTGGCTCCATTATATAGGTTTGTGCCAATTTTATATTTGGCCACTAGAGGGAGTGACGCCATTTGGCTTGTTACACTACCAGATTGGCCATTGTTTTTAAAAAATAGCGCTGGGAGGCCTTTTAGACGGACCGGAAGTGGCGGGTGGAATGCAAACACACCCGCACTTCCTGGTCTGTTGGTTAGAGGCGTGCTGTGTATAGGGGAGCGGAACTGACGTCTCGGCAGAGCCGGAAGTCTCGAGAGAACCGGAAGTGCGGGCTGGAACGCAGGAGGTACCCGCACTTCCTGGTTGTTAGACAGCGTGCGTCCCAGCGGATTAGCAGGGACGTCTGCAGTGACAATACAGCCACCGCTTATGCCGCGCCAGGAGGAACTGTTTTTGCTTCCATTTCTTGGGGTAAGATCTTTTCGGTTCCTACTGCCCTCTACCACACTATATATGTTGATATTGGTCTACACCAATACCCCTCCCTCTACACACACCCCCGGTATATGAGGTGATTACATCCTAATAGGCCATTCTTTTGGAGGGTATCCTTATGGAGGACACGCATGGCTGTATTGGCGGCCTGCTTCACTAGAGGACATGATGGCTTATTAATAGCCAGTGTTTCTAGAAGGTGGGGATATAATGCCCATTCTTTCCTGCTAATCTTTTCTAAAGGGTCCAGCCCCCCCCCCCCCCAGGTCATCTTTGAGTGGTTGCTGGGGTGTCTTCTATTTGTGTGGGAAGGGGGTTAGTGGAAGCCCCACCCATAAGGGTGGGGCTATCTAGGAGTGGGAGGCGGGACTTGCTAATTTGTGGTCACCTGAGCTGATGGCTCTGCATGTGTGCACACACACATATAATGGAGGTCTTTGTGGGGGAGAGCTATTATGGACCATCTAGGCTCTGAGGAAAGGGGTGCGCCCCAGAAACGCGTCAGCTATCCAAAGGTTTGAGGTATTGTCAGACCCTCTCTGTCATTGAGTCCAGTCGGCAGGTGCCGAAAAATTCCAGCTGATTTTTCCGATAAGCTTTCATTTAAGCTTTGATTGTGAGTAGGATTACTACTTTTTATAATTTAAATAAAACGTTTAAGTGGTAATGCACTAGGTTGGTGCGCCCTCCTTTTCTCCTTTGTTTTCACGGGCAGGCAAATGCCACCTAGTGGGCACGCCTCAGGAGTGTGCCCGCGGGTCCCGCAAATTCGATGTCAATTGCGGTGAGGAGAGGCAGAACGGGGAAGGCATTTCCCTGTTCTGCCTAGTGACATGTCAGAGATCTACTACTCCCTATCATCGGGAGCAGTGATCGCTGTCATGTCAGTGGTAGCCCAGCCCCCCCACAGTTAGAATCACTCCCTAGGACACCCCTTGATTGCCCCCTAGTGTTGACCCCTTCCCTGCCAGTGTCATTTATACAGTATTCAGAGCTAGCACTGATCGCTGTGTAAATGGCAATGGTCCCAAAACGGTGTCAAGAGTGTCCGATGTGTCCGCTATAATGTCAGTCCCGATTAAAAAATCGCAGATCGCCGCTATTACTAGTAAAAAAAAAAAAAAAAAAAAAAAATACTTTTAAAGGTGTTTTTTTTTTTTTTTTTTTTTAAATAACAAACATGTCATACTTGCCTCCACTGTGCAGTTGGTTTTGCACAGAGTGGCCCCGATCCTGCTGTTCTGGGGTTCCTCGGCGGCTGTCTCGGCTCCTCCCCGCAATAGCTAACCCCTTTTTGGGAAGCTCTCTCCCGAGGAGGTTAGCTTGCGGGCGCGCTCCCATGTAATAAAGTCGGCGTTCATAGATGCCAAGTGTATGACTCGGTCCTAGCGGCCGCGTCATTGGATTTGATTTACAGCAGCGGGAGCCAATGGCTGCACTGCTATCAATCTATCCAATGAACGCAGAGACTCCATGGAGAAGAGGATGCCGGGGGAGACGAGCAGAGCAGGTGAAAGGGCGCAGGTAAGTAAAACGGGGGGGGGTTGGTGACAGCCAGATGTTTTTTCACCTTTTAAAGGGGTTGTAAAGGTTCCTTTTTTTTTTTTTTTTTTTTTTTTTAATTTGTCATACTTGCCTCCACTGTGCAGCTTGTTTTGCATAGTGTGGTCCCGATCCTCCTCTTCTGGGGTCCCTCTGTGGTTGTCTCGGCTCCTCTCCGCAAGAGCTAACCCCCCCCTCTGGGAAGCGCTCTCCCAAGGGGGTTAGCTTGCGGGCGTCATAGCTGCGCAGCTATCAATCCATCCAATGAAGAGCTGAAAGCCAGCGCGTTCACAACGCGGGACTTTTGAGGGCTCAGGTAACTAAAAGGGGGGGCTGGGGGGGGGCCTGTAAGCATTGGATGTTTTTTCAAATTAAGGCATGGGAGGCATTAAGGTGAAAAAACGCAAAGCTTTACAACCCCTTTAAATCTATCCCTTATTTTGTAGACCCTATAATTTTTGCGCAAACCAATCAATATATGCTTATTGTGATTTATTTATTTTTTACCAACAATATGCAGAAGAATACATATCGGCCTAAACTGAGGAGAAAAAAAATTCTGATATATATATATATATATATATATATATATATATATATATATATATATATATATAAAAAATTTTGGGGGGAGGATATTTATTATAGCAAAAATATATTATAATTTTATTTTATTTTTTTTAAAATTGTCGCTTTTTTATAGCACTAAACAATAAAACCGCAGAGGTGATCAAATACCACCAAAAGAAAGCTCTATTTGTGGGGGGGGGGGAAAGGACGTCAACGTCGCACGACCGCGCAATTGTCAGCTAAAGTGAAGCGGTGGCGAATCGCAAAAAAATGCTCTGGTCAGGAAGGGGGTAAATTCTTCCGGGCTGAAGTGGTTAAGCGATAAAACAGGCAATAAAATTATTTGGGGGGGGGGGGGAGGAGAGAGAAAGTACATATCGTCACACCTACTTTGTGCATCCAGGTGGATTATGGCACTTTTTTTTTTTTTTTTTTTTTAGGACAAATTGGTGTGTGTGTGTGTGTGTGTGTGTGTGTGTGTGTGTGTTTTTTTGATTTAAAACTGGCCCAAGCTACAAAACGTACAGCTAAAAAGAAAAAAATATTTCTTCTCCCTTAACCTACTACCAAAGAACAACCCAAAATAAAGTCTCCTGCACCCAACGATTGCTGGGATACCACATATCTGTACGATAGTTGTTGTTTGTTGTTTCTGGGCTGTACTACGAGTACAATCGTACGTGTGATGGTGTGTGTTAACTGATACCAATTAAAAAAAAAAATCCTGCCCAAAATATATTCACCGTGACATTTGTCCCCCACTTGACCCAAACACTAACCCTGGTATGGTACTACGCTAGGATTGGTTACGAGGCCTGGTCACCTAGCAACGGCGATGCCGGATCTTGCCAGCAGTGTTCTCCTAATCGGAGGCATCTGACAGATACGCCAGATTTTAAGAGATGTTTTCATTCCCCAAAACATCATGCACTGCTATGATCCTACATGACTGGTATGAAATACTTGATTTCAGGCAATTACTTGTGTGGGGCTCCTTTTTGTCTTTGTTGATTGGTGGATGTTGGTTTAAATACCTTCTCCCTATTGTATGCACTTCACATCACATGCCTGATTAGGGGTCCTGCACAGCTCTGAAATGTTGCACTTCTTTGCAATGATGTGATCGTTCTTTAGTAAAAAAAAAACGCTTGGCTGTTTATCTGATCTGACGGTCTATGCTATGGTGTGCTGGCAGATATGTGCACTGGGCCAATTGACATAATGGGGCTGCCTGCACAGGAATGCATGGAACACCTGTTATTCCCATATGGACAAACACAGCACTAGCGTGGGTGTGAATGAGGCCCAAAGCTGCACGTGCTGCTTAATAAAAAATAAAATAAAAATTGGTATACAATATATTTTTATATTTTCCTAAATTTATTATAAAGATTGTTTTATTTCTGACCATATCAAAGAAAAATGTACACTGTATTTTTCCTTAAATGGGTTACAGAACTATTATACTTTTTATTTTTTAATATAGATTTTTGAGATTGATAAGTCGGCCATGTTTTAGGTAAACAGATCCTTTGGGGAAAAATACATATTTAGTTTGGCTAGAACAAGAGCAGGTTTTTCTCCCAATAGGGAGTGCAATCTTATGTATATAAACAGGTGTACAGAATGAACTATGCCGGTGGCTACAGCCAGTAACAGGCTTATTTATCTATAAACTGGATTATTTAGTTCTCACCATGCTGAGCGACAATTTTTCCACCATTTCATAGTTCTGTCTTCCAGTCTTTTTTAGTAGGGGGGAGTGCTTTCAACTGTGCATTTGTGACTGCGTATAATGACTCTTTCTTTGTACATTGAGGGACACCGTCTTATACACACTGCTACTACCAGCATGCCCCCTTCTCTCTTTTTGCTAGTGTCCTAGGAGCTTTCTTTCTCATGCACCTGTTATATTGTATGTATGTGTAGAGAGGGGGAGAGAGACACTATATTGCCAAAAGTATTGGGACACCTGCCTTTACACACACATGAACTGTAATGGCATTCCAGTCTTAGTCCGTAGGGTTCAATATTGAGTTGGCCCACCCTCTGCAGCTATAACCGCTTCAACTCTTCTGGGAAGGCCGTCCACAAGGTTTAGGAGTGTGTCTGTCTATGGGAATTCTTCCGCCCCCTCTGGAGCAAATTGGATCATGCTTTCCTGGGGTTTCTTGCCTTCCTCTGGATCAACTGGGTGAAGGATTGTGTATGTGGGATTGTTTTATTGGTTGGTGTGTGTGTGTGTGTGTGTGTGTGTGTGTTTTTGTTTTTTAACATTTTAACATACATACATACATACATACATACATACATACAAGGTGGTAAAACGATAAAACGGGTAAATACTGAAAAATAAGTTTTACACAAAACAGCGATAAAATATACAGCAGTAAAATAAGCAATGAATGGCCCAAGAGGGCGCTATCACCATTTCCAGCGTCCTAGGGCGTAACCACGACTACCTGCGACCCGGAAGTGATGTCTGCGCTCCAAGCGTGCGTTCCACCGCTCACAGCTACCATTCGGAAGTGTCTGCAGGATCCGTGAGGACACATACACTCTCCCTAGGACGCTGGAAATGGTGATAGCGCCCTCTTGGGCCATTCATTGCTTATTTTACTGCTGTTTGATGTACGTAGTTTGGTTAAAGGGGTCTCCTACTGGTGGGTTAACAGATTTGAAATAAACAGGATTACACTATTGTGCTGTTATCTTCCTATTATTTTATGGTCCGCTTTGGAGCCCATCCTTATTGGTGTACCCTGATTGGAGAAGATTTGCTTATACAGAGTAGCTGATTTTACCTCCTATTTAAGGCTCATTTATATCTTACCTCTGGTAAGTGTGAACCCCCTAGGGTTTTTTTTCATCACACGGTGGATTCCAACAATTGTCTTTGGTGGTGGAAAGTGCACACTTGGACTTTTTTGTGATATTACTCACCATAATACTCTGAACTGGTCATTTCTTCATACGTGCTGGACTTTTTTCAGTGGCATGATCCACGGGTCCTTTTATTTCGTTTATATTTTAGCGCTGTTTTGTGTAAAACTTATTTTTCAGTATTTACCTGTTTTATCGTTTTTACCACCATTTATTTATTTATTTATTTACCGATTTTAAACAACTGCTTTTCCATTTTAATGTGTTTTGTATAAAAATACCTTGAATTTTACTGTTCAGGCTGCCTTGCATTTTGCGAGTTTGAACTGGCGCTAAGTGTGTGTTTTGTCAGGCCTTTATACATACACACCTACATACACACCTACATACACACCTACATACACACCTACATACACACATACATACAAAAATAACCCCCCCACAGACTGATCCAGCCAGGGTGGAAAGGTTTTTATGTGCCCTGCAGAGAGCAGTTGGTTTCTATGGAGCTGAGCAAAAAACTGAAGCCTCTGAATAAACAAGATTTCACGGTTGACAGGATGCGCTCCGTAACTCGATCAGGTTAAGCAGGTGATGAATTTTGAATGATGTTGAGTGCAGTTTTTTTTCAGGCTGTGCGTTATTGTATCACGTGATGGGCAGTCATGGCAACGCATGGTTCGGCAGCATTCACCAGTTACCATACACTGTTTTTTGATTTTTATAATTTATATTTAAAGTGAACTTGTCAGCCATTTTAAACTTTTAATAAAAAGTAAATGCCTGTTCTACAAGCATGCACAACACTATATATCGATTACTTTCTTTGGCTAGGGAAGTCTCTTTTGTGCTCCACTATGATCTTTGTGACGAAGACCAGCCATTCATGGGTCGAATTCCGGAAGAGTTTTCTTTAGAAAATCTTTATCTAAGAATTTTCTGTGAAATTTCGCACCATTGGTGGGCCACAGCTACGGCCGGTTTTCGTGCAGCCATCAAATTCAAGTGATCGGGCATGTTTGAAATCTTTAAAAACGAACGCTTTTCTAATCAATGGGAGACTGGTGTAAGAAATATATTCGAAAAAAAAATTACTGTCCGGACAATTTTATTTTCTGTAGCACAATGAGGTGAAATTGAAGGCTTGGTTGGTCGAATTTCGACATCCAATTGTGACACCATCAGATCACAACGCATGAAAGTTCTGATTTTCTAAAGAAAATTTGTTTGGAATTTGACCCATGTATGGCTTGCATTAGCTGGACTTCGGGACCTAAACCCCACCTGCTCATCATCCACTTTTCCAATGAGTGCACCTGTGTGACCAGAGGGGATGTTTTAATTGGGTGAGAACCTGGCAGGTGAGCAGGGCTGATTTCCAGGCTTGGGCACATGCTGCCTGGAGTGTCATTGCTCCTTTTAGGTTCTTTCCATGGAAGATTAGGAATTTACACCTTTTTGTCAACTTCAGTACAATCAGCCTGCCCATAGATGGATTGAAATTTTGTATGTTTCCTGTTTCGAACTGACCAAATTTCAATCTGTCTATGGCATGGTGTGATACACCTGGGTTTCTTAGCTGGTAGTGCCAAAACAGTGAGTTTACGCCACGCCAGACATAGTTTTCATGGCTTTTCTGTCCACTTTTAACGAACCCCAAAATTTACACAGGTATGTCTTCCCACGCAGGGGATTCTCACTATTACTGCAAAAACATAACTTTCAGCCTCTTGGCTCTCTTGTGGCAGCTTTACTGCTCCAAGTACCTCCTTCAGGGTCCCTTCTGAACCCTAGTACCTTTTTTGGTCCTCTTGACCATGAAACGCATCCCAGAGTTTATGCACAGATGCTGCACCTCAGCTGCTCTTGTTCCTCATGAAGTCTCTATACAGCTTCCTTGCTGCTTCTGTCCCTCATGGACTCTCTCCCAGGCTCAGATCTTACTTTGTTCCGATCTGGACACCATGGTGCACACCAGCACCTCTCGTGGCTCCCATCACACACTGGTTCCCTCGGAAGGGCGGGACTCTGAGCTTTAGGCTGCTTTCACATGGGGCGCTTTGCAGGCGCTATTGCACTAAAAATGGCGCCTGCAAAGCGCCCTGAAAGAGCCGTTCCTTTCTCTCCAGTGGGAAAGCCTGAGGGCTTTTACACTGGAGCGGTGCACTGGCAGGACGGTAAAAAAAGTCCTGCCAGCCGCATCTTTGAGGCGGTGAATACACCGCTCCTAAAGCGCCCCTGCCCATTGAAATCAATGGGCAGCGCCTCCAAAGCGCCGCTGCAGCTGCGTTTTAAAACCGCCCCGCTAGCGGCCGAAAATCGCGGCAAAAGCAACAGTAAACCGCCGCTAAAAATTATCGTCACTTTACCGCCGACACCCCAGTGTGAAAGTACCCTTACCTTTTGACTCTGGTAAGGTTAATGCAGCACACCCCTGAGCCATTGGTGTGCTAGGTACCCCGGTTGGTAATGGCTACAAACCACTTGAAGCGTACCTCAGGAAAGTCATAAAAATGTCTGTCCTGGTTTATGATAAAAAGATTTCTTGTTGAATCAGTCAAAGAATTCCAAGAATGGAAAGGGTTAAGATATGACTGACACACAATCAATGTTAAACATTATGCTTGATTTTGAAGCTTGATCTCAGGCATATCAAGGCCGGTGCCGGGGGCAACCAAAAGGTGTGTAGGCGCCAGATGTCACATGGGCATCCACCCAATGGAAGGGATGACAGACCACTGGTTGAACACGTGAAGGTCAGTGATGTGGAGAGGCCCCCACTGGACCAGACATAGGACCCCAAACCACTAGATGGTATGGTCGGGTGGCGTGCTGGATGTGAGCAGTGCGCCACCCGACCACACCAGCTGCACCGTCTTTTGATTTTTCAATAAATCTCTATCGCAAACCGTGTCAGACATTTATGTGACTTTTCTGAGGTATACCTAAAGTGGTTTGTAGTCTTTGCTAGCCTTTATCTGGCCCTTGGGGCACTATTCCTCCCACTGACACCTACTATGGGGCACTATTTGTCCCCCTAATATTAATAATGGGGCCCTATTCCTCCCACGGATACCAATGATGGGGCACTTCTTCTCCTGCTGATGATCAACCCTGAGGCCATGTTTATTCTCACTGATGCTGGGTGTGGGACATTTTCTACCCCCACTGGCCACAATCCAGCCCCCCTAAAATCTGAAGACCGTAAACTGGATCTTGGTTGAAAAATTGTGGAGACCCCTGGCTTGGACATAAACTTAAAGGAGTTGTAAACACTCAGGTTTTTTTCACCTTTTAATTCATCCTGTGCATTAAGGTGAAAAAACACCTGGCAGTCTCTGCCCCCAGACCCCCCGCCCCCCTCCGTTTTTACTTTCCTGAGCCAAAAGTCGGCGGGGACGCGCTATCCTTTCTCTCCACGGGGTCCCGGCTCTTGATTGGATAGATTGATAGCAGCGCAGCCATTGGATCCCGCTGCCGTCAATCAAATCCCATGATGCGGGGGGCAGGGCCGAGTCATACATTCGGCGGCTTTGAATGGCGAATGACTCGGGAGCGCCCCCGCAAGGTAACGAGAGAGAGATTCTCCCAGGGGGGTTATCTGATGCGGGAAGGAGCCGAGGGACCCCAGAAGTCTGTGTTCGGGGCCAGTCTGTGCAAAACGAACTGCACAGCGGAGGTAAATATGACATTTAAAAAAAAAAAAAAATTTTGAAGCTTTACAATCACTTTTAAAATTATAAACTTCAATTTTGAAAGAACAAAGAACTTCCTGCGTTGCCCCTACTTCTCCTTTTTACATCACTATGTTTTTATCATTTAAAGCTCAGATGCTCAGTAAAATTTTAGTATACTGTTTTTAACCACTTCCATACCGGGCCATTGTAAAATGACGCCGGCAGGAACCCTCTCTCCCTCCGGGTGTGCGTCATATGACGTCCTGGGTTTGAGGGGGGATATCTGAATGATGCCTGCAGCTAGAGGCATCATTCAGATATTCAGATATCCTTTTTTTCAGCCGGCGATCCTGCGCACCATAAGAATGATCATAGCGGCGGTTCCGCTGCTTGATCGTTCTTATAGGCGGCGGGAGGGGACATCCGCCGCCATCCGGTGCTTCTCCGGGCTCTCCCGTGCCATCGGGGACCCGGAGAGAATCGTCCGGCGCCGTTGGTGGGTCACGTGACGAGCATAAAGATGACTGGTGACCAGATGGTCACCAGTCATCTCTATGACCGTCAGAGGCCCGGGTGCGATGTGATGACGTCACGCCCGGGTCCTCAAATGTAAACAAAGCCGCCATTGCGGCTGTAAGTATGAGATCAGTGAATTTTTTTTCACAATCTCATGCTTTCCAGCCTGGAGGAGAGATGTGGGGTCTTATTGACCCTGCATCTCTCAACAATAAAGAGGACCTGTCACATACATTCCTATTACAAGGGATGTTTACGTTCCTTGTAATAGGAATAAAAGTGATCCAAAAAAAAGTAAAAAAAAAAAAAAAAAAAAATTATTTTATTAAAATGCCCGTCCCCAATAGCTTGCGCTTAGAAGCGAACACACACGTAAGTCCCGCCCGCATATGTAAACGCCATTTAAACCACATATGTGAGGTATCGCCGTGTGCGTTAGAGCGCGTGCAACAATTCTAGCACTAGACATCCTCTAACTCTAACTGGTAACCTGTAAAAAATTTCAAAGCGTCGCCTATGGAGATTTTTAAGTACCGAAGTTTGGCACCATTCCACGAGTGTGCGCAATTATAAATGTTGGGCATCTTTTTACTCGGCGTAAGATAAGCTTTCATATTTTACCAAAAAAAATTGGGCTAACCTTACTGTTTTGTTGTTTTTTTTAATTCATGAAACCATTTTTTTTTCCCCCAAAAAAAGGCGTTTGAAAAATTATTGCGCAAATACCGTGCAAGATAAAAAGTTGCAATGACCGTCATTTTATTCCCTAGGGCAGTGATGGAGAACCTTGGCACCCCAGATGTTTTGGAACTCCATTTCCCATGATGCTCAACCACACTGCAGAGTGCATGAGCATCATGGGAAATGTAGTTCCAAAACATCTGGGGTGCCAAGGTTCACCATCACTGCCCTAGGGTGTCTGCTAAAAAAAAACATTATATATATAATGTATGTATGTATGTTTGGGGGTTCCGAGTAATTTTCTAGCAAAAGATTGATGATTTGTACATGTAGGAGAGAAGTGCCAGAATAGGCCCGGTATGGAAGTGGTATAAAAAGCCCCGGTATGGAAAGGGTTAAAAAAATGTGTCTTGAAATTCCGATCACCGTGTGGACATTACCTGTTAATATTACTCCGCAAAGTTTGGATAGCATAAATTGGCTGCCCATTGGTGTGTGTCACTTCTTGAAGGTCGAGGAAAGTTTAGGTTGTTTAGTTTGCGAGTGTCGCAGAAAGGTTATGGAAATTGCTAATGCCAGGCGGATTCAATGATTATTTTGGAAGCTTATAAAGGAGAAAATAATCTTCCTTTTTGTGATAAAAGGCCCATTATAGGTGAACCACCGCTCTCTTTTTCGACAGAAAGATTGTGCTTTGAGATTACTGTAGAGTGTTCACCGGGCACGGTGTAAAGGAGTCGGCTGTTTTATATTACAGTCTACAGATTGCTGAGACTGACATGCAAAATATTTTATCTGCAGCTGCCTTTTATGAGTAAACCAATACTTAAAGGTGAACTCCGGGGGCACGAAAAACATTCATTTACATATACTCCTCAGTAGACCCATGGGATATAAATCCACTTTGTGTGCACCAAATGCCTCTGCAAACTAAGATATTACCTTGTAAAAGTAACATGGACATCAGGAGAGGAGAGGAGAGGAGAGGAGAGGAGAGGAGAGGAGAGGAGAGGAGCCTGCACAAAGTGTCAGTGTCACAATGGTTTACTGCACAGACGACCTGAACGACATACGCAAGATTTAAGTAATCTAAACACGCGCCATTTTAATGACAATATTGGCTTATCCTGGAGTTAATCTTTAAAGTGGTTCTAAAGGCAGAAGGGTGTTTTTTTTTTGTTATTATTTTTTTTTAATTTATTTTTTAAATCTTAATGCATTCTATGCATTAAGATAAAAAACCTGTGTGCAGCAGCCCCCCCTAACACTTACCTGAGCCCCATCTCGATCTAGCAATGTTGCACAAGAGCCTCAGCTGGAACTCTCCCTCCTCATTGGCTGAGACAGGAGTGGGTGCTATTGGCTACCACTGCTGTCAGTCAGTGAGCCAATGAGGGGAGAGAGGGGGCAGGCTTGAGCCGCAGCTCCGTGTCTGAATGGACATGCAAAGCTTTGGCTTGGGTGCCCCCATAGCAAGTTGCTTACTGTGGGGGCACTTGGCAGGAGGGAGGAGCCAGGAGTGTTGGCGGGGGACCCTAGAAAAGGAGGATCCGAGCTGCTTTGTGCAAAACCATTACACAGAGCAGGTAAGTATAACAACATGTTATTTTTTAAACAAAACAAAAACAAGACTTTAATATCACTTTAAGCTCCATTCATTTAGTGTTTTGGGATCTCGGGCAGAATCGCGATCCCAAATGGCATGTTTGAGTGGCATTCATTTTCAATGGCACCTAAACGCGGTGCGTTTTTTGCTGCGATTATCAGCCAAAAAAAGCTTCTGCACCTTTTTGGGTGACTAGATTTGCCACGATTTTCACGGGGGGAAAAAAAACCGCACCATGTCTTGGATGCCATTGAAAATGGCACCGGAACATGCATTTTGCAATTGCAGTGAGATTTTAGATGGCAAACAGAATCGCAGCAATTCTGCCTGAGATCCCAGAAACGCCAAATGAATGGAGTTTAAAGCTGAACTCCAAGCAGATATAAAATGCACACATTTTAATGTAGCTTTGCATTCATCATTAATGTTGCCTTTTATATATACACACAATGCTCCGGCTGTCTGCCCCCCTCCCCCAGGAGAGATCACGTGACCAGACCGGAGCAGGCTGAAAAAATAGGTAAGTTTTATATACACCATTCTTACACCGATTAGTTAGCGTTGGTGTTAGGAGAGGGGAGGGGAAATGTTTCAATATTTCTTGGGTTTAGCTTGGAATTCGACTTTAACACTCGCAGGACAACTCAATAGTGTGTTTATTATTAAAAAAAAATGTGTTTCTCTAAAGCTGGAACTAAAGCCCAAAAAAAAATACCTCCACCTTCCAGCAGTGTAGCGGTTGCATCCCTCGCTGGCCGCTGTCATCATCTTCTCAGCTTCTTTCAGGTGCTGGGTTGTTGACCTCTTGATTGGCCGTTGCGGGGAAATGGCTTCACTTCAGGTGTGCGCATGGGAGTCAGTCATTCCAGTCCAGCCTGAATGCACACTAACTGCACACTAACTGCAGTGTATGTTCAATAGAAGGTTGCGAGAAGGTAGGTAAGTGTGTGTTGTACAGACATAACATGTCTCTTCTGCAATAAAGAACAGCCTGCTTGCTGTTTTATCTTAAAGGGATTGTAAAGATTTTTTATTTATTTTTTATTTAAAAAACAAACCTGTTATACTTATCTCCACTGTGCAGCTCGTTTTGTACAGAGTGGCCCCGATCCACGACTTCTGGGGTCCCTCGGTGGCTGTCTCGGCTCCTCCCTGCAATCACAAACCACCTATAAGCAAGCGAGCGAGCTTGCATGGTGGTGAGTTCTTGCGGGCGCGCTCCAGTGATACAGCCAGCGGCTATTGCCGCTCACTGTATCACTCGGCCCCGCGGCGCGCCACGTCATTGGATGTTGTTGCCAGCAGCGCCAGCCAATGGCTGCGCTGCTTTCAATCCATCCACTGTAGCCAATCAACATCCAGGATGAGGGCGAGCGCGGGACTTTCGAGGGGTCAGGTAAGTAAAACGGGGGCCGGGGGGGGTATTGTCGGATGTTTTTTCACCTTAATGCATAGGATGCATTAAGGTGAAAAAACATTTTACCTTTACAACCCCTTTTTTAGTTCCACTTTTTAATGTTTTTTGGATTATGGACCATATAGCCTGAGCACCCGCAAGAAAGCCAACACAAAGCCCTCAGATGTAAGAGGAAAGCCTGTTAGGACGCACTATGGGAAAGGAAAGAGTTTGGGACTTTGAATGAGGCGCACATAGACATGCGCCTCCATCCCTGTGGCGTAGCCAAAAAATGGAAAAAGTTTTGGACTTTGAGGTGTGTGTGCCCAAGGTTGATGCGGTGAACATTAAACCTAATGTATGAATACATTGATCCATGAACCAAAGGTGAATGCACATTTGGAGATTAAACTTTATTGAAACCTCTATCAACAGGGGTATCCATGTTGCAACAGGATCAACGTGTTACATAGAAACAGTTTCTTCAACAAAGGTACAGCAATTGGGCATAAAACAGTCAAGACAAAAATTTAATTGGGTACATAATATAAAATAAAACCAAGAGGGTTTCCGCATAACATGCTCTACGCGTTTCGTGATTCATCACTCTTCAGGAGAAAGCGCCAACTATCCATCTAGAAGGGACATATGAGTATGCATAAGTACCACTATAGTCTATGCAATCATGAGGTAGAACGTTTATCCCAAATGAGGGCAAAAATCGAAGATTGCTGGAATTACTCACAGGCACGGCTACCGTCGTGAGCACCAGGCGCTGACAGCCAAAGGGTCATCCCAGGAGTAGTGATGAGCCGAACACCCCCGGGTTCGGTTCGCACCAGAACCCGCGAACGGACCGAAAGTTCGTACGAACATTAGAACCCTATTAAATACAATGGATGCGAACGTTCGAATTCTAAAGTGCTAATTATAACAACTATTATGCATGTTATTGTCCTAAAAAGGGTTTGGGAACCCGGGTTCTGCACCAGGGGACATGTATCAATGCAAAAAGAAGTTTTAAAAACGGTCGTTTTTCGGGAGCAGTCATTTTAATGATGCATAAAGTGAAAAAAAAAAAGTCAAATATTCCTTTAAATATCGTACCTGGGGGGTGTCTAAAGTATGCCTGTGAAGTGCCACGTGTTTCCCGTGTTTAGAACTGTCCCTGCACAAAATGACACTTCTAAAGGAAAAAAAAGCCATTTAAAACTGCTTGCGGCTTTAATGTAATGTCTGGTCCCGGTAATATGGATGAAAATCTTTAAGAAAAATGGCATAGCTACCCCATGACCCCCCCCCCCCTACCCCAGCCCATTACCAGCCCCTTTGGGTCTTGTATGGATATTAAGGGGAACCCCGCACATAAAATAAAAAAGGCCCTATATACTCTGAACAGCCGTATACAGGCGGTGCATACAAGACAGGGACTGTAGGTTTGTTCTTATGTAGAATGTGTTTGTAATTTTGAACAGGTACATTGTTGAAGTGTAGCTCCAGCCCAAAAATCTATTTTTAAACTTTTTGGAAAACATAGGTAAGGGTTATCACCCCTGTAACATTTGTTTTGCTGTCTGTGCCCCTGTTCAGAACATTTCACCTCACTTTCCGTCCCAATGACAACGGTTTTTGAAATGTGGTGTTTTTCTTGAAACAAGGATTGCTGATGAAGCATCAGTACAGAGGAGACACCTTTCTCCCATATTTATTCTTACAGGAGAGAATTTTCCTTCCTAGTGGTAGATTTCCTCTCACTTCCTGTTGTCTTCTTGCGTTTGCAAGTAGGAGTCGTTTGTAAGTTGGATGTTTGAAAGTAGGGACCTGCCGTATATACTCTGCAGAAATAGGCCCCTTAGTTGTTGGTGTTGGCACAACACTGTAAGCACTCACAGTTACTCTTGGTTGGTGCTGGAACGCCCTGCTGTCAACTATTATATCAGGAATTTTAATTACACATAATTGTTGAACAGTGGTAGTAAAAATTGGGCCTTTGATGGTGGTGCTGGTGCCACAACACTGTAAGCCCTGACAGTTACTCTTGGTGGGTGCAGCAATGGGCCCTGCTGTGAATTATTAGATCAAGAATTGTAATTGCATGCCCCTTTTGAACAGGGGCTGAAAAATTGGGCCTTTCGTGGTGGTGGTGGTGGCGTTGCCACAACACTGTAAGCCCTCAGAGTTACTCTTGGTGGGTGCAGCAATGGGCCCTGCTGTGAATTATTAGATCAAGAATTGTAATTGCATGCCCCTGTTGAACAGGGGCTGAAAAATTGGGCCTTAGGCACTGGTGGCACAACACTACAACCCCTCACAGATACTGTACTTGGAGCACAGCAATGAGCCCTATGGCAAATTATTGCTAAAAAAATTGTAATTACACGCCCCTGTAAAACAGGGGCTGAAAAATTGGGCCTTAGCCACTGGTGGTGGCACCCATAAACAAAAATGATCTTCCAAGCTATCATCATCAATCGTATCATTGAGGACTCGGAGGAGGAGGATAGCCAGTCAACATAACAGCACAGGCACTCGGCATCAGTCTTGAAGGGATGTGACATGTTAAAATCAATTAGTCTGTTATATCAGCATCAGGTGTGTGGTAGCTGGTGGTGATCCAAGACTGGTTCATCTTGATGAAAGTCAGTCGATCAACCGAGTCGGTGGACAGGCGCACCCTGTGATCCGTGACAAATCCTCCAGCAGCACTGAATGTGCGTTCCGAAAGAACGCTGGATGCAGGACAGGCCAGTAGCTCAATTGCATACTGTGCAAGCTCTGGCCAGTGATCCATCCTCAAGACCCAGTAAGCCAGAGGATTTTCGGTGGGGAAGGTGTCCAAGTCTGACCTTGCCCCTAGATATTCCTGCACCATGTTTATCAGACGCTGGCGATGGTTGCTGGAACCGATCATACTTTGGGGCTGCGGACTAAAGAATTGTCTGAACGCATCGGTCAGACGGCCACCTTCCCCACCGCTCCTTCTTTGACTGGCTGAAGCCTCAGCAACTCGTTGTCCAGGACCAGGAGTTTGTAACCTCCCAGTCTCTGGGAACGCGTTGCACAGACCTTTCTGCAAGGCCTCCCGGAGTTGTCTCATCCTCTGCTCCCTCTGCGAAGGTAACATAAGGTCCGCAACCTTACCCTTGTACCGTGGATCAAGGAGAGTGGCCAGCCAGTAATGGTCCCTCTCCTTGATCCGAAGAATACGAGGATCCTTCCGCAGACTTTGCAGGATCAGGGAGGCCATGCAGCGTAGGTTTGCTGAGGCATTCGCTCCGGAGTCCTCTGGGTCACTAAGGACGACATGATCCGCAGCCACCTCCTCCCAGCCACGTACAAGTCCACTGGTTTCTTGGGACTGTAAATCATCCCTAAAAGACTGCTGCTGATGATGCTGAGTGCCAGCCTCCACCTCCATGCTGACACAATCCTCCTCCTCCTCCTCCTCCTCCTCCTCCTCCTCCTCCTCCTCCTCCTCCTCCTCCTCCTCCTCCTCCTCCTCCTCCTCTTCCTGCGCGATGGGTGGGACAGAAGGAACACTGTCTGGGTAAAGGGGGCCTTGAGAGGCAAGGAAGTCCTCCTCTTCCTGCCTCAAGTGCCCTGTCCATTATTCCACGCAGCGTGTGCTCCAACAGGTGGACAAGAGGTACAGTGTCACTGATGCATGCACTGTCACTGCTCACCATCCTCGTGGCCTCCTCAAATGGTGCCAGGACAGTGCATGCATCCCTGATCATGCCCCACTGGCGTGGAGAAAAAAAACCAAGCTCCCCTGACCCTGTCCTGGTGCCGTAGTCGCACAGGTACTCATTGATGGCCCTCTGCTGCGTGTGCAGCCGCTGCAGCATGGCCAACGTTGAGTTCCACCTGGTGGGCATGTCACATATAAGGCGGTTCTTGGGCAGGTTCAACTCCTTTTGCAGCTCAGCCAGGCGAGCACTGGCATTATAAGATCTGCGGAAATGCACACAGACTTTCCTGGCCTGCCTCAGGACATCCTGTAAGCCCGGGTACCTGCCCAAGAACCGCTGCACCACCAGGTTAAGGACGTGAGCCACACAGGGCACATGGGTCAGTTGTCCCTGTCGGAGGGCGGAGAGGAGGTTGGTGCCATTGTCGCAAACCACCATTCCTGGCTTAAGCTGGCGTGGCGTCAACCACCTCTCGGCCTGGCCCTGCAGAGCAGACAGGACCTCTGCCCCAGTGTGGCTTCTGTCCCCCAAACACACCAGCGCAAGCACGGCATGGCATCTTTTTGCCTGCGTACTTGCGTAGCCCCGTGAACGGCTACGGAGCACCGCTGGTTCATAGGACAAACCACAGGAAGAGGCCATGGAGGAAGAAGAAGAGGAGGGGGTGGAGGAGAGAGGTGTGTCACAACCAGTAGTAGCATTTTGGAGGCGTGGCGGTGGAACAACCTCCAACACTACTGCACCTTGTCCTGCATCCTTCCCAGCTGCCAAAAGAGTGACCCAATGGGCCGTGAAAGAAAGGTAACGTCCCTGTCCATGCCTGCTGGACCATGAGTCAGCGGTAATATGCACCTTACCGCTGACCGCCCTGTCCAGCGAGGCCAAGACATTGCCTTCCACATGCCGGTAGAGAGCCGGAATAGCCTTCCGTGAGAAAAAGTGGCGTTTGGGAACCTGCCACTGAGGAACCGCACATTGCACAAACTCACGGAAGGGGGCCGAGTCTACCAACTGAAAAGGCAGCAGTTGAAGCGCTAGCAATTTAGCCAAGCTAGCATTCAACCGCTGGGCATGTGGATGGCTGGGAGTGAACTTCTTTCGACGGTCCAGCAGCTGGGGCAGGGAAATTTGCCTGCTAGAATCGGACGTCGGTGTACTGCTAGCAGAGTGGCCGCAAGTACTTGGCTGTGACACACCTAATTCTACACCTTCATTCCTCTCAGTGCATGTTTCAGAGAGGACTGAAGTTATAGTGGGGTTGGAGATCCCAGCTGATGCGGTGCAAGGAGAGGTCCGCTTTGTTCTTTGGTGTGGGTCTTTGAGGTAGGCAACGAGCTGCATGGCAGGTCAACATATGTCTGGTCAGGCATGTGGTACCCAAGCGGCTGATGTTTTGGCCACGCGATATACGCTTGAGACATATGTTGCAAACAGCAGCTGTGCGATCTGATGCACTAGCCTCAAAAAAGGCCCACACCAAGGAACTTTTTGAATGACGGGCAGAGGCAGCGCCCTGCACAGGCGGAGCTCTGCGGTGTGATTCCGTCTTTGTACTGCCCTTACGCTGGCCACCAAAGGGCATCCTGCCTCGTTGGAGATGTGCCTCCTCCTCATCCTCCTCCTCCTCCTCTCTCCTATTAGGCACCCACGTGGAGTCAGTGACCTCATCATCCCCTCCCTCCTCATCACTGGAGCCAATCTGGCAGTATGCTGCAGCTGCTGGAACATGACTGCCAGATTGGTGTCCTTCTTGAGCATCCCCTCTGTCTGCTCTCACGCTACTGCCTTCCTGTAGCTGGGTTTCATCATCAGACCCTTCGAAACGCTGGGCATCCTCCTGGAGCATGTACCCAACACTGTGCTCAAACAGTTCGGGGGACTCCTCAGGAGGAGGACATGGTGGGTCTAGGGAAGGAGTGACTGATGATGAGTCTGACATTGATACCAGGGAAGAGGACGCTTTGGCAGCTGCTTTGCCAGTACCCTGAGCCTGGGTGAGAGAGGATGAGGAGGAGGAGGAGGGCTTGGTCATCCACTCTACCAAGTCTTCGGCATGATGTGGCTCAACATGTCCAGCTGCGGAAAAGAAGGACAAGCGTGTCCCATGGCCATGTGCTGATGACAATGCACCGCGTCCACGACCAGCACTGTTGCCCCCAGACACAGAGCCTGCTTGCCCTCTTTTATTGCCTCCTGACTGTCTGCCTCTCCTTGTTTGCCTTCCAGACATTCTAATAGATGGCCTGCAGGGAGATGGGGAAAAAAGCAATAAGGGCTACCTTCAGGTGTCCTTCTCTGTCCCTTTACTTAAGGATTTCTAAATATGGTTGAGGATGATTGCTTTTGCACAGAATAGCACAACGACAATTTCCCTGACTGTCCAAAAAACAAGGATTTCAAAGATGGTTGATGAGGAAGCACACTATAGCACAAGGAGAATTCCCCTCACTTTCCTTCTTTGTCCCTAGAAACAAGGACTCGCACAGTAAAAGACACTGACACTCTCCCTACCTAGTTTTCTGTCCCTAGAAAAAATGTTTTTTTAAAGCACACTATAGCACAAGGAGAATTCCCCTCACTTTCCTTCTTTGTCCCTAGAAACAAGGATTCGTACAGTGAAAGAAACTGACACTCTCCCTACCTATCCTTCTCTTTCCCTAAACTAAAGGAATCCAGGTTAAGCAAGAAAGAAATAAATGTCACTGTCCCTGCCTATGCTTGTCTTTCCCTGCTCCGGAACACACTACACTAGGCCGCCGTGCTGGCGGCCTTTTATAGTGTGGGGCGTGTACTAAACACCCTCAGCAATAATTGGCCACAGGCATCCTGCCTGTGGCCAATCATTGCTCTCCTCGCTGCCGGCGCTGTTATTGGCCAAGCATGCGGGGTCACAGTGCATGCTTGGCCAATCACAGCGCCTGGATGACACTGCGATGGCGTAGTGCATTGTGGGCCGTTCGCGTCACTCGAATTTGGCGCGAACGGCCCAAATCGTTCGATCTTCGTCGAACGATCGAACAGCCGATGTTCGAGTCGAACGTATGTTCGACTCGAACACGAAGCTCATCCCTACCCAGGAGTGTCCACCACGGGAACTGATGGGGCCATACCAATGCACAATGGGTTGTGATGTGGGGACCGCAAGGGGAAATGGAGTGTCCATGAGGAGATTGCCGGTGGTCAATTGACCATCCAGGAAGTTCTATAAGGCCCCTTTCACAATGAGGCGTTTTTCAGGCGTTTTAGCGCTACAAATAACGCTGTAAAAACACCTGAAATAATCCTGTCCCAGCATTCTCAATGTGAAAGCCCTGAGGGCTTTCACATTGAGGCGTTGTGCTGGCTGTGCGTTGGAAAAAATAAGCTTCTTTGGGGCGCATAAAATAGCGTTGTAAAAACGCCTATCCCCATTGAAATGAATGAGTACCGCGGTAAAAACGCATAGGCGCTATTTTTAACGCTAATAGTTTTTAGTGCGTTATTGCAACGCCTCAGTGTGAAAGGGGCCTAAGACAGACATAATATATAATAATTTATATGCAAGTATTGTATTTGATTATGTTACAAAAGTACGAGTTTTAATATATTATATCAATAGGTGATTAGACCTATACATAATGCGATATATGGGTATTGTATATAACTATATTACAAAGATATGAATTTTAATATATTATAGTGTATCAGTAAGTAATTAAACCTATACATAATTAGGCTGATGGTGGTATATCAGCCCAGGAGAGAGATGGTGAGTGAATGTGTAGTGAAATGAAGTGCTAGCATACCGGATATTGGAGTGTCCTAAGGGTTATTTTGATGGAGTGTTGGTGTCCAAAGTGTTAGCGTGACCACAAAAAATATAATATGTGAAATGAGTTAAAAAATGAAATGAAGCCGAAGTGTATGGTGTGTAGTGTAAAAGATGGCCCTGATTGCAAGGCACAAAATTAGCCTAAACCAGGGGAGGTGTCAGTGGTGGAGCGAGTAAGAAAACCATGTGGGAATAGCCCACAGGGATGATATAACTATCTAAGGTGAGTGTGTGAATGCCAGCTCCTCCAGAGCCAATTACCTTGATGTCTCTGGTGTCAGGTATTGACAAACAATTTCTAGAAGTTTCCAGAGCGTTTCAACCCAGCAGTACTCTGCAAGCCTGTTAGGATGCATGCCGTGTTCACCTGTCCAGCAAGGACAGTGGTGTCCAAACTGCTGCGCAGGGGACTGATGTGGTCCTTTGCTTTGAATAGTTCCTCATTGGTGGGGCGCGATTCCTTCTCCCCCCCCCCCCCCGACGCCCAATGTTGGAGCGCGATTCCTTCCCCCTGACGCCCATTGGTGTTGCAGTAGTGCTCCCCCCCTGACGCCCATTGGTGTTGCAGTAGTGCTCCCCCCCTGACGCCCATTGGTGTTGCAGTAGTGCTCCCCCCCTGACGCCCATTGGTGTTGCAGTAGTGCTCCCCCCCTGACGCCCATTGGTGTTGCAGTAGTGCTCCCCCCCCTGACGCCCATTGGTGTTGCAGTAGTGCTCCCCCCCCTGACGCCCATTGGTGTTGCAGTAGTGCTCCCCCCCCTGACGCCCATTGGTGTTGCAGTAGTGCTCCCCCCCCTGACGCCCATTGGTGTTGCAGTAGTGCTCCCCCCCCTGACGCCCATTGGTGTTGCAGTAGTGCTCCCCCCCCTGACGCCCATTGGTGTTGCAGTAGTGCTCCCCCCCCTGACGCCCATTGGTGTTGCAGTAGTGCTCCCCCCCCTGACGCCCATTGGTGTTGCAGTAGTGCTCCCCCCCCTGACGCCCATTGGTGTTGCAGTAGTGCTCCCCCCCCTGACGCCCATTGGTGTTGCAGTAGTGCTCCCCCCCCTGACGCCCATTGGTGTTGCAGTAGTGCTCCCCCCCCTGACGCCCATTGGTGTGGCAGTAGTGCTCCCCCCCCCCCTGACGCCCATTGGTGTGGCAGTAGTGCTCCCCCCCCCCTTGACGCCCATTGGTGTGGCAGTAGTGCTCCCCCCCCCCTTGACGCCCATTGGTGTGGCAGTAGTGCTCCCCCCCCCCCCTGACGCCCATTGGTGTGGCAGTAGTGCTCCCCCCCCCCTGACGCCCATTGGTGTGGCAGTAGTGCTCCCCCCCCCTGACGCCCATTGGTGTGGCAGTAGTGCTCCCCCCCCCCTGACGCCCATTGGTGTGGCAGTAGTGCTCCCCCCCCCCCCTGACGCCCATTGGTGTGGCAGTAGTGCTCCCCCCCCCCGACGCCCATTGGTGTGGCAGTAGTGCTCCCCCCCCCCCCCCTGACGCCCATTGGTGTGGCAGTAGTTCTCCCCCCCCCCCCCCCTGACGCCCATTGGTGTGGCAGTAGTTCTCCCCCCCCCCCCTGACGCCCATTGGTGTGGCAGTAGTTCTCCCCCCCCCCCCCTGACGCCCATTGGTGTGGCAGTAGTTCTCCCCCCCCCGACGCCCATTGGTGTGGCAGTAGTGCTCCCCCCCCCCCCTGACGCCCATTGGTGTGGCAGTAGTGCTCCCCCCCCCCCCCTGACGCCCATTGGTGTGGCAGTAGTGCTCCCCCCCCCCCCCCTGACGCCCATTGGTGTGGCAGTAGTGCTCCCCCCCCCCCGACGCCCATTGGTGTGGCAGTAGTGCCCCCCCCCCTGATGACGCCCATTGGTGTGGCGGTAGTGCTCCCCCCCTGATGACGCCCATTGGTGTGGCGGTAGTGCTCCCCCCCTGATGACGCCCATTGGTGTGGCGGTAGTGCTCCTCCCCCCTGACGACGCCCATTGGTGCGGCGGTAGTGCTCCTCCCCCCCTGACGCCCATTGGTGCGGCAGTAGTGCTCCTCCCCCCCTGACGCCCATTGGTGCGGCAGTAGTGCTCCTCCCCCCCTGACGACGCCCATTGGCGCGGCAGTAGTGCTCCTCCCCCCCTGACGACGCCCATTGGTGCGGCAGTAGTGCTCCTCCCCCCCTGACGACGCCCATTGGTGCGGCAGTAGTGCTCCTCCCCCCCTGACGACGCCCATTGGTGCGGCAGTAGTGCTCCTCCCCCCCTGACGACGCCCATTGGTGCGGCAGTAGTGCTCCTCCCCCCCTGACGACGCCCATTGGTGCGGCAGTAGTGCTCCTCCCCCCCTGACGACGCCCATTGGTGCGGCAGTAGTGCTCCTCCCCCCCTGACGACGCCCATTGGTGTGGCAGTAGTTCTTCCCCCACCCCCCCCTGACGCCCATTGGTGTGGCAGTAGTTCTTCCCCCACCCCCCCTGACGCCCATTGGTGTGGCAGTAGTTCTTCCCCCCGACACCCATTGGTGTGGCAGTAGTTCTTCCCCCCACCCCCCCCCTTGACGCCCATTGGTGTGGCAGTAGTGCTCTCCCTGATGCCCATTGGTGTGGCATGATTTGCTTCTACTGACCAGTCTGTCTCCATCTAAAGTCTGAAGGACAGTTAACTGGGCCTTTGCTTAGAAAGTTTTGAGACCCCCGAGCAGGGGGATGCCCCCAATTTGTATTCTGTAGACATAGCATGCGCTTTTTGCACTTTCCGCTTTGCTGATGAAATGGTTCCATTATCAGTCCCTATGTGCTGGAGGGCTTGTATGTTCCCTATTCAAAGCACAATATGCTTCAACCGCTTTGTCTCTGTATTGTGACCAGCAGGAGTTTACCTAAAATCCTGGCACTCTTCCGTAAGCTTGTATGTTTAAGGGATTTCATTAAAAAGAAACTAAATTACATTTACTCTGTGTTTCACGCATCCACAGTTCAGTAAACACCGCGTGACAGCGGCAGAGAAGATAAAGATGGCAAGGGAATATTTATTTTCCCCAATTCTAAACTGCTCATGTCCCATGTGAGCCAGAAATAGACGTCAGAGAAGTGTGGGAAAAGTCGGCATGGGGCACGCTTGTCTGCGGGCCCACCGGGGACCCAGAATGTAATTCTGCAACAAGAACCATCCTTGTTACAGTCCTTCTAATCCAAGTTATAAAAAAATATAGAGAGATGCTGCAGGTGGCCGCGTGCAGCTGTACTAAATCCTTTAATGAATATTTTATTAAAGCTAAACCCCAGGCAGATAGAAAAGACACAAATGAATGCAGCTATGCAGTCATTAAAGCTGAAGTTTTAATCTGCTTATATTTTTCCTTTCCTCCTCATCTACATGCTAATGAAATTATTAACTAAAGCCTTTCTGTTTTCATTGCATACCTTATTTTATACCAAGTGTTTATCACTGGATCTCTGCGCTTATCAATGCAATGCAGGCGGATCACAGCTGCTGGGAGGGGCCAGCAGGGTGCTGTACATGACACCGCATTCTGCTTCAGTGCCTCTCCCAAGAGCCTTCAACCCTAATGGAAGCAGTGGGCTGCCTCTTGGGAGGAAATATGTTGTGTAATGTCTTGATGAGGCTGTTGGTCTAGAGCAGCGGTCCACAACCTTCTTTTTTTTTTTTTTTTTTTTTTTTTTTTTTTTTTTGGTACCAGGGACCAGTTTTGTGGCAGCCAATTTTTTCCCAGGGACTTGGAGTAGATCGGATATGCGCAGAGTTTGTCCTCACACCACAACCCCCCCTCTTTTTTTACAGTGTCCACAGTCTCCCTTTACATCACAGCTCCCCCTTTAAAGCAGTCCCACAGTGTCCTTTTCCATTCCCTTTCACATCACGGTGCCCCTTTACAGTTCAGTCACCTTTTACATTAATGTACCAGAGGCTGCACTGTAAATGGGCACGGTGATGTAACAGGGACTGCATTGTAAAGGGGCACTGTAATGATTGCAGTGTCCTTTACAGTGCAGTCCCTTTTTTATCAGTGCCTCTTGCAATCACTGCCCCCTGTCAGTGCTCCTTGCAGTCATGCCCCCCTCACCCTTCCCTCTCTCATTGCCCCACTTCAGTCTCTCCCTCCCCTGCACTGTACTACCCATGGCAGGATAGAGGCAGATTTCAGCCGTTTCTCTTGTCTTGGGTCTCCCCTGCCGCTGCTGTCAACCTGCCTGCAGGGGGGAGGGAGGAACTGCCGATCTGGATGAGGGGGGGGGGGGATGGGGGATTGCTGCCAAAACTTATGTTAAGTGGGTAATTACCCTCTTGTTAATATAGAAGACTCCTGCTCTTCAGAGCAGGTCTTCAGCTCCCTGCTGACAGGTTGACATTGGTGGCGGACCCGGGAGAAGACACAGCTGCACAGCAGGGGGTGAGCGGCAACCGTGGTCTGTGATGGTCCGTCTATCACGATCGCCTACCTCTGCGTGGCCTGGCCATCAACAGGAGGTTGGGAGCCCCTGGTCTAGAGGAGTGAACATTCCTATGCAGGCTGTATTTGAATGCAGATTGTCCAAAGTAAAGCCCACATTTGATGCTGATCCGCCATGATTGAAAGAAATGAAATCGATGAATGAAAGTGTGAGCCAGGGACAGTAAAGGTCAGGGAGGAAAGATCTATATGATGCTGGAGGTCCTCCAGCCAGGAAATGAGGCAGGCTCTGTAGTAGTGGCGTAGCTAGAATCTTCAGGGCCCTAGTGCAAGGAACCATGAAGGTGTGTGTGTGTGTGTGTGTGTGTGTGTGTAATATATTATACACACACACACGCGCTTGAGATGTCGGGTCTAAACAGACCTCGATCCCTATCTCTGCAGCCTTGGCTCCCCAGAATGAATGGACAGGAATATCTCTGTACAGAGCTTTCCATTCATTCATAAGTGTTAATTATAGCTTTTTTTATTTATTTTTTATAACATGTTCTACCTTACCTGCTCTGTATAATGGGTTTTGCACAGAGCAGCCCCGATCCTCTTTTTCTGTGGTCCCCCGCTGGCAATCCAGGCTCCTCCTATACGGGGCACCCATGCGTGCACGCTCCCGATTCCGGCTGCTGTTTTATTGACACGAACCGCAGGACTCCGCCCTGCCCAACAATGCGTAGAATGCATTAAGGTGAAAAACCTTAAGGCTTTAGAACCACTTGAAGCATAGTAACATGTTTACTATGTTTCAGTTATAAATGGACAAAGTCTGTGATTGGCATCACTGACTGTTCATTCAGACAAGGAAGGGGCCGGTAAATTACACATTTGCCAGCCCCTTTCCTGCTTTCCATCCTGACAGATCTCCCCCAGCAGGCGGCCAGACAGGGGTAATGGACGGGGCCAGGAGAGAGGTAGGCAGCAGAAAGAAGTTGGATAGGAGGAGCGGCGGGGGCAGATGCATCTAGAGCAGCGGTCTCCAAATTCGGCCCTGGCCTTTTGCTCTCTAGTGCCTTAGGGCATCCACAGCAGACACCAATAATGGGGCACCATTCCTCCCACTGATGCCCACAATGGTGTGCTATTGCTTCCACTAAAACTAATGATGAGCCATTTGAGGCTAGGGCATTTTCCACTCCCACTGGCCACAGTCCGACTCGCCTAAACTCTGAAGGACAGTAAATTGGCCCTTTTGTTTAGAAAGTTTGGAGACCCCCATTTTCCTCCATGCAGCCACTGAATGCCTGTGGGAGGAGAAGTGGGCATTCATCGACTGCATGAAGAAAATGGCAAGATAATTTCCTCCATATGCAGCCACCCCTGTGACCCCCTGTAGGTATACCCCTGCTCCAGAAGTACCTGAATTTTTATGTATCGGCCAAAGGTGCAATAACATGTTAAATACAGACAGTATTTACCCAAATTCTATGAAGTATGAAAGGGTTAATGTGCTTTTACTGCTCCTTTTTAGTACACCGAGAGTGCGAATCGGAACGGCGAGCTGGAGTGTGAGAAAGAGAAAAGGTTGGGTGCTGTGGATGAATCCTTGAGGTGAGTGAACTTTTATATACCAGATCTTTCCTCCGGGTTTTGGGATATTATTGGGGACCATTCAGGGCATCTTTCTGTACATATGGATAGACTCCACCCAAAAGTTAATGCTAGATTTTGGTAGAATAACTGGAAGTAAGACGTGTGTGTGTGTGTGTGTGTGTGTGTGTGTGTGTGTGTGTGTGTGTGTGCGTGCGCGTGCGTGTTTACACATACTCAGGAAACGGGAGTTTGGTCTTTTATTATGACATTTCTTCCCGCAGTGAAGCCGCCCAGGAAGCCTTTTCGCAGTGGAACCATCATGACGATAACTCCGATGATAATTTCTGCGAACACGATGGTATGTAGCCTATTCTTCTCCTGATCTCAGACTGGAAAGATGACAAGAGCCAGGCACTCAGTTGTAACTAATAGCTTAGCGCTGAATTCCCTGAAGATTGTATGTTTAAAACCCAACTTCCAGAAACTATAAAATGATCCCTTGCAGTGAAGTTCTGCCTCCTCTGCGGTAAGGGTTAATGGCTTATTTAGATATAGGGGGCCAGAAAAGCCAATCTACTTGCCTGATCCTCACCACCTCCCCGCTGCTAGACCAGTCCCTGCAGTGAATCCTCCACTACACTGCATTTGTTTAAAACTGAAATGAAAGGGGAAAAATTATATATATATATATATATATATATATATATATATTTTTTTTTTTTTATATTATCTTATTTTTTTAAGCGATCACATTCCCTCTATTCTCGGCTGTATAAGAGCTGGGGGAGGAGAAGCAGAAGCACACTGAGGTTCCTATTGAGAGGCTATGCAGTAGGGGCGTGTCAGGATAAGTCTGGTCATTGGAGGAGAGCAGGCTGAGTTGCCAGCAGAGCTAGAGAACTGACCATGCTGTGCTCTTATGCTTAGTGTGGTCCGTTTAAAAAAAAATAGGAATGCAGAGGGACTGGCAGGAACACCAGGGATTTCATAAAACGGGAAGCAATACAAAGGGAACAGGAGACTTTCTCATATAAGTACATGGTACAGCAGGCACAGATCTGTTAAATGAAATGCTGGGGTATCAAACATACTTTTGAGGTCCTAATGTCAAGATGCAGAGGGGTGGTCACTGATGGAATGTGGGGGACCGCCATCATCTGGCGCAGCGGAGGATCAGGTAAGTAAAGGCGCTTCTTCTCTCAACAAGACCAACTGAGCAGTTAACCCTTGACGTATGGGCATAGGCCCACTGCAAGAGGTCATTTTAAAGTTTGCCAAAGTTGGGCTTTATATATCCTTTAATCTTTCTGCTGTGTCGATAAAGTAACATGGGAAGACATAAAGCCTGCTTCATTCTTCTAAACTGAGAAAACGGGGTGCTGTTTTCTATGTTGTGTGCACGTCAGACAAGGTAAAGGGCTGCTTGCTCTGGCTCCCTCTCTCTACCCCCCCCCCCTTGCTAAGCTGAGAGGGGGGAAGGCTATTAATCCTATGTTTGCCTTCTATATGCGTGGTTGTTAACCCACTGTAAGAACTGTATGTAATCCTCCTTGTCTCCTAACAATAGGTGCTCCTGTGTCTAAATAAATGCAGTGTATATACCTCATTTCAGAGCGCCCATCGGCGCTGACGTGGCCGGCCGGGTCTCTCCTTTCCCCATCTGACAGATGCAGCGGGCGGAGCTGAGATTTACCTGCTGACGTCAGTCGGGAGGGGAGGAGGAGAGCCGATCGGCGCTCTGAAATGTGGTATATACTGCTTTTTGAGATATATATATATATATAGATAATAAAAAAAAAGATGACCGGCACGTAAACTGACCATGGTGGTCAGTTTACAGAGGGAAGCGCATAGCCAGGCAGGATCAGCCAGGTATTTCAGGTGATACAGGGGGCCAGATTAGCAGAATAGACTGCACAAGCACTGTGCTGTTATAACATGCTTTAAGGGAACAGGAGAATATATATATATATATATATATATATATATATATATATATCTCTATATATATATATATCTCGGCGTATAACACGCACCCCAAGTTTAGGAGGGAATTTAAGGAAAAAAAACTTGCATTTAAATGCAGCCTTGCCCAGTGTCCATTTGCAGCCTTGCCAGTCTCGGCGATTTTTAAAATTGGCGCCAATTTCTGTGTGGAGAGGAGCGAGCGGGGCCGAGTGTACTTCGGCTAGACTCGGCTCCTCTCGCAGTCCCGCCCATCTCCACTGACTGCGCCGGCTGACATACAGAAAGCCGAGTGTACTTCGGCTAGACTGGGCTCTGCTCACAGTCAGGGGCGGGACTGCGAGAGGAGCCGAGACTAGCCGAAGTACACTCGGCTTTCTGTATGTCAGCGGCGCAGTCAGAGATGGACGGGACTGTGAGAGGAGCCGAGTAAAGCCGAGTGTACTTCGGCTTCGTGTATCTCAGCTCCTCTCGCTCGTTTCAGTGAGGGGGATCGGCGTATAACACACACCCACGATTTCCCCCTAATTTTAAGTGGAAAAAAGTGTGTGTTATACTGTTATACGCCGATATATATATATATATATATATATATATATATATATATATATATATATATATATATATATATATATATTTTACATACACTTTAACCCCAGCTAAAAAAGTGGCTTCCCTGCTTGCATGTTGGCTCTGCCCATGTATTGTGTTCCCTGCACAGGCAGAGTGAAGCATGTGGGGCGCCTGCTAGGTTATTGGCAGACCGTTCACATCCCTTACACCAGGTTCAGGCTGGTGGGCATTTGCAGAAGTTTTCTATTTTGAAAATGGACGATATCCCTTTTGTTCTATAGGTGTGGAAACCATACTAAGTTTCTATATCGTTATGAAATCGAAACTGGAGCAGATAGAGCTGCCATACACACCACTCGCAGTTTCCTGTACCATTACAATGGAGCAGGAAGCTTTGTTGGTTTCACCCATGGTGTCTAAAATGTACTGGTTTGTAGGAGTGCATAAAGGAGAGGGTTTCATTCAAATTACTCAAAGTAAAGCTACTCTACGTTTACTAACTTCCCTTGCTCCTTATTGTAAAGAACATATCACTTATTTTTTTTTCAGATGAGGAGTCTCCGGATGCGGAGTATGTCGACTTGCTGATTAACCCGGAACGATACACTGGTTACAAAGGACCTGACGCTTGGAAGATCTGGAACAGCATTTACGAAGAGAACTGTTTCAAGTAAGTGAATATATTGTTTAAGGTTGTCCTTTTTTAGGCCTTTGGAGAAAGAATAAGCTTCTTTTTGATGTAAGTTGTAAACTGCTATAATAATACTGTCCACCTTTCCCACTGTCCACAGGGGGACTATATTGGGGGAAATTTTTGATCCATGAATGCCTACCTCCCCCTTTCCCCTTGCACCTTCCCACACCGCCTTTTTTCCTTTCTCTTTGCACCTTCCCCTTGCACATCCAAAGGTTCCAAAATGCCTTCGGTAATGATTAAGCACAAGTTGGTTGTGTGAAACACATCTACGTGACTGCTTTTTTGGCATCCCTGGTGTTATCGCAGTGATTTTAAATATTAGCATTTTTTAACCTTTTGGGTGTGCAGCCGTTCTTCCCCCTTCTTTTTTTTTTTCTTCAATTATCCTGGGGCGAACCCTCATATCAGGTCCCAATTGAGGTATTGCATACACATGGAGCAGCCGATCCTTCTTTCCTTGATTCCCTTTGCACCTTCCCACTGTCCCACTGTGCACCTTCCCACTGTGCACCTTCCCACTGTGCACCTTCCCACTGTGCACCTTCCCAATGTCCTAATGTGCACCTTCCCACTGTCCATAGGGGGACTTTATTCAGGGAAATATTGGGGGGGGAAATATTGATCCATGTATGCCCACTGTCCACCTTTCCGCCTTGCCTTACCCATGTGATGGGTGTTAAATAGAACTGAATGTGAGTGGAATCCCCCCTCAGTGGAGACAGACAGCAATTCAAGCACATTTTATGTTTTCGCTTCCCACCCAGATGACGGGTGTCGGGCTGAACAGGAAGAGAAGAGAAATCTCCTCTATTGGACACATTCTGATTAGAACGTTGGGGTTGATTTACTAAAAGCAAATCCACTTTGCAGTGCAAGTGCACTTGGAAGTGCAGTCGCTTTAGATCTGAGGGGAAGATCTGAAATGAGGGGAAGCTCTGCTGATTTTATCATCCAAACATGTACAAGCAAAAAATGCTGTTGTGTTTTTTGTTTGTTTTTTTTCCTTGCATGTCCCCCTCAGATCTAAAGTGACTACACTTGTAGTGCAAAGTGGATTTGACTATAGTATATAACCCCATTGTCTCTTTGCCGTAATTTCCAAATCTGGCAGGGGTTTTAAGCCATCCCATCTCTATGAAAACAAGAAATGTTGAATCGAAGAGGAGGAAAAGTGTACAATTATGAGAGGAAATGGTTTCCTACATAAAGGTTTCCTGCCAGTAATCCCTGAAAGAGGCAATCTGCCTCTCCAAGTACAAATCGCTGACACTCACAACAGCTTGCTGTTGCCACATGCCAGAATCAGAGTGTCAAATAGGGTTGCCACCTCATCCCTTTAAAACCGAACACATATAAATTACACAGGTTCTGTGGCTGATTAAGGTGGTAATTAAACTCACTTGGTGCCTTGTCTGAATTAAAATAGCCTCAGAACCTGTGTAATTCATATGTGTTTGGGTTTAAAGGGATGAGGTGCCAACCCTAGTGTCAAAATCCATTTGAAACCCGGCTTTCTACTTGTTATGCATTCAGGCTGTGTTATATGTGATGACTATAGCATTCTTCTTTTTCTTTTTTTTTATTTATTATGCATTAAGGTAAAAAACCTTCTGTGCTGCAGCTCCCCCCCTTTTCCTTATCTGAACGATCCAGCGATGTGCACAAGTGCAGGGGCTCCATCCGCTGTATCTCTCTCCTCATTGGACAGATTGATGGCAGGCGGTAATGAAGCGGTTAAAAAAACAAATGCAGACACCATAACTAGTGATTAGTAAGCTGCCGTATGTTAAATCTTTGGTTTGGGGTTTAGCCCAGGTTAAAACTGACAGCGGGAATGAAAACGTGCGAGTTCAGCTGCATGTCAGTCCCGACTTCGGGGACAGAGATCTATGGAAATCGCACCCCAAAGTCGCCAAAAGTAATACAGAAACTACTTTTGGGAAACCGGTGTGGCGTCGCATTTATTGGGCGGTGCCATTGCTGCAGTTTTTATGGCATGCGATTTGACATGTCAAATCGCATGCAAAATTGCTCCAACATGAACCAGGGCTTAACACCGGTTTAAAAGCTCAGAATCAGAAATCTTTTTCTTTTCTACAGAGTTACCAGCATTCAAGGTTCTCTTCCCATTTTAAGCTGCACTAGCTCTGTATTGATTTTGTACTTTTAAATATTTAGTGCGTTTTTTGTTCAGCATGACCTCGGTTCTAAGCCTTGTTTATTCTTCTATCTGGCATAGCCTTTAACTGTTTGCATATTCAAATACAGGCCAAGCGTACATACAGCCTAGCAGTCTCTTATCTAAGTCAAACACAGCAGAAGTGAGAGGACACCTGAGACATGCAGAGAAATGACTCCCGAAAAGTGGAGCTGTAATGTGACACTCGGAATGTTTAATGAATACAATATAGGGAGTGGAATGCTTCTAATGCGATATTGGCCAGTGGTGAAAAGACTGACGTCATTGTTGCAAGCAGCAAAAATTAGGCTTCCCTAGAGGACTACTAAAGTTACTTTGCATGATAGGTGATGGGAGTGATGTCCAGGGGAGGGTCTCTGAGTAAAGATTTGGCCCTTATGTATGTGACATTCAGGGTGGGTTTACAATCTTCATACAGGTACTCTTAAAGGGGTTGTAAAGGTTCAAATGTTTTTTTTTTTTTTAAATAACAAACATGTTATACTTGCCTCCACTGTGCAGCTCATTTTGCACAGAGTGGCCCCGATCCTGATCTTCTGGGGTCCCTTGGCGGCTGTCTCGGCTCCTCCCCACAAGAGCTAACCCCCATTGTTGAGAAGCTCTCTCCCAAGGAGATTAGCTTGCGGGCGCGCTCCCGTGATACAGCCGGTGGCCATAGCCGCCGACTGTATCACTCGGCCCCGGCGCACCACGTCATTGATTAGATTGATGGCAGCGGGAGCCAATGGCTCCGCTGCTATCAATCTCCAATGAAGAGCCGAGAACAGCCGAGAAGACTGGGGCCAGTAGCCAGCGCGTTCACAGCGCGGGACTTTCGAGGGCTCAGGTAAGTAAACCGGGGGGGCGGGGCGTGGCCTGACGCAGCATGTGAGCAGACGTTCCTCTCTGCAGCTCCAAGATCCCTCTGCACAATCCTTTGCAACAGAAAAACAAACAAGGCGCCTCTAAGTGCAGAAGTATAAAACTTTTAATATCCCCTAAAAGGGTTAAAAACACTTACAAGATAGTGGATGAAACAGGCATGTAGTAGGTAAGTGCGTCCAGGAGATGTTCCAGTGGCAGGGCAGTCCCAGTCTCTGATGTTAAAGCTTCCAGGAAAGTCCACGATAACAGCTGATTGTGCTGTGAATGTTCAGAGTGGTCACTGGCTGAAGAAGGAACCAATAAGCTGTTCCGAAACGCGTCCCGCCTCCATGACACACTTCCTGTCCACTTCCTGTTCGTGTTCCATGCTGGTTTCTGTCTCGCTTCCTCTGACATCATCCCCAGGCTCCAGCGTTACTGTGTCCTCTGAACATTCACAGCACAATCAGCTGTTATCGTGGACTTTCCTGGAAGCTTTAACATCAGAGACTGGGACTGCCCTGCCACTGGAACATCTCCTGGACGCACTTACCTACTACATGCCTGTTTCATCCACTATCTTGTAAGTGTTTTTAACCCTTTTAGGGGATATTAAAAGTTTTATACTTCTGCACTTAGAGGCGCCTTGTTTGTTTTTCTGTTTCCATTAGAGATTGCTTGTCTCCCTGAGTGCTGCCTAAAGTGTGTGAAGATTTGCTACCCTCTCCAACACAGACCTTATCTGTCAGGATTCAAATGCTTGGAGCGCCCTGGATATACACATTTTTCACAATCCTTTGCAATCCTGCTAACCTGCCAAACCAATCGGCCCAAAACTTTCTCCAGACACCCAAGAGGGACCCTGCTACTCATCCACGGAAGAATTTTGGTGGATGGGAGGAAGAAAAGGGAGAAAACAGCCCCCGGTCAGGATGAATATTACCACTCGGTCCTCCCAAGATGGCCGCCGCTCCACCATGCTACATGTGCCTCTCTCATCTACACCGGAACTCTTCGGTGACGATCTGGACCCCTCACTACCACCATCCCCTGGGGCTTCAGCCCCTTCAATACCCCTGGCCCACCCCGCTCCGAGTGATGACGGTCTCGAGGAGGGGCCGGAACCGGAGCCCACCTTGCTGGATGTTCTCAAAATCCTGAAGGTAAATCATTCTGATATTATGGGGAAGGTGGAGGAACTAAAGCTGGACATTACTATAATGCGCCAGGACATGCATAAGGTCAGGGACCGGGTCGCTGAGACAGAACGCCGCATTAGTGACCTGGAAGACACTGTAGGCCCGGCCCTGCCTGTGCTGAAAACCCATGGCAACAGAATTCAATCGTTGGCAGATAAGATCGACGATTTGGAAAATCGTTTACGTAGGAATAACCTGCGCCTGGTGGGCCTCCCAGAACGGGTCGAGGGTGCAGACCCGGTATCCTTCCTTGAATGCTGGTTTACCCAGGAATTTGGCAAAGACTGCCTGTCCCCATGTTTTGTGATCGAACGGGCCCACAGGGTCCCTGGGAGACCGCTCCCTGCTGGAAACCCCCCTCGCACCATGGTTATCCGTCTCCTAAATTATAGGGACAGGGACGCTATCCTGAGGGCTGCCCGCATAAAGGGAAGCCTGAAAATCAACAACGCATCGGTCTCCCTCTACCCAGATTACTCCCCAGCAGTTCGTGCTGCGAGAGCCAAGTATCAACATGTTAAACAGAAGTTGAGAGAACAGACCATACAATACTCCATGCAATTTCCCGCGACGCTGAGAGTCGTCCACCAGGACCAAGTGCACTTTTTTCAGAACCCTGCTACTGCGCTTTCCTGGTATGAATCCCTGTCCAAACCCGGCCGCGCATCTGACCGACCACCTGCAACCTGATCCGGGTATCCCCCCCCGCACTGGCTACAAAGCCACTTCATTTTCTTTTTCTCGCCCCAATCGGGGGCTCTTTGTGCCTATGGCAGGTACCTTATTCTACAGCTCGACAAGAGGCTATGGATCTTTAAGGGGAAGATTGGGATGCTGCAGTTGTTTTCCTTTTTCTTTCCCCTTTGGTTTTCTTCTTTTTTTTTTTTTTTTTTGTTCTCTGATCATTGACTGATCGAAATAGTTTGCTGACTTGCCTGTATTGGCCATGTTCCTAGTGTCTACTAGCAGTTTTGGGACAAAGCCGGCCCCTTGTTCTTGGGGTACGGCAGGGGTAGTAACGAAATCAATGTGGATTTCAACTGGTAATGTATGTGTAATGGTTTGTGTGTTTGCATGGATGGTGGTTGTGTGGATGTGTTCATGGGTACTCCTTTTCTCCTGCTCCCCCCCAGTGTTGGATTGCAGCCGCGCCGGTGACAAGTGTCTGATTTGTATTACCATATATGGGCCCCTTTTTAACCCCCCGCCATGTCTATAATCACATGCATCTCCTGGAATGTCCGGGGGTTAAATTCTAAATTTAAAAGAGCATCCTTATTTGAATTTCTCAAGCCACATAGGCCACAGATACTATGCCTACAGGAGACACATCTCCTAGGCTCCAAAATACTTGCTTTGAAAAAACACTGGGTGTCACAGGGGTATCATCCCACGTACTCAAATTATGCTAGGGGAGTCTCTGTCCTCATAAGGAAGGGACTCCCTTTCTCCTGTGACCAGGTAGTTATTGACCCAATGGGTCGGTACGTTTTTTTACTGTGTAAAATCCACGCCACCCCATTGCTCTTGGTGGTGGTGTATGCCCCCCCCCCCCCTGTCACGGCTGCAATCTTCACTGACTTAAGTTTACAGTTTTCTAAATTGCCGGGTCTGCCTACCCTTGTGCTGGGGGATTTCAATTCTGTCCTGGACCCAGGTCTGGACAGGTTGAGGCCCCTCCAATATGAATCCAAGCTATTTAGCCACTGGTGTGCCTCCTTTGGTTACGTCGACCTTTGGCGGTGTGGCCATCCACTGATAAAAGAATACTCCTGTCAATCCAGAACATATGGTACTCTTTCCAGGCTGGATTATGCCCTGGGAACCTCTGATATGGTCCCTTATGTTAAGTCGGACGCATACATCTCGCAGACAATCTCAGACCATTCGGCCCTTAAGATAGAGTTGGTGATGGGTCACCGACCCTCTTTTCGGCAGTGGGGGCTCAGCCCTTGCTGGATCTCCACCCCCGAAATACAGGACCCGGTGGGACAGGACATGTCCCACTTTTGGGCGGATAATGAAGGATCTGCCTCCCCTGGCCCCACATGGGACGCCTTTAAGGCGACTGTGCGGGGGTTCATACATCTCTAACACTACCAGACATGAAAAAAAACCTCCAGGCCACTCTTTTAGCCCTAGAGTCCTCCTTGGAGATTGCGAGGGCCCAGTATTCTGCGTCCCCCACCCCGGACTCCCACGGGGTCCTGGTGGGGGCGCATAGGGCCCTGGACCTCCACAGGGTGGATGTAACGCAGAAACAACAGAGATATCTGACGGCCAGGCTGCTTGAACACAGTGGGAAAAATGGCAAGATGTTGGCATATCTCTCCCGCATGGACTGTGTTGATAGGACTATTCCGCAAATCCAGGTGCCGGATGGCTCCATCGCTTCAGACCCTAGGACCATTAATCTAACTTTTAAATCCTTCTATGAGGACCTATATTCGTCCCAGCCCTCTCCACCTGAATGGGAAACTATGGGTTTCTTCGAGTCTCTCCGGTTCCCTGTACTGGAGGACTCACACAGATCCATCTTAAATGAACCTTTGACGGTAGAAGAAATTACCACTGCCATATACTCACTCCCCCCGAACAAAACTCCTGGATTGGACGGTTTGCCCGCTGAATGGTACAAACACTATGCTGGGGACTTGGCACAGAGGTTGCACTCTCAGTTTGGGCAGGCAATGGAGGAGGGTGTTCTCCCCTCCTCCATGTGTGAGGCCCTGATTGTGGTGATCCCCAAGCCTGATAAAGATCCAACGCTATGCGGCTCATACCGTCCAATCTCCTTACTCAATAGCGATGTTAAGATACTGGCCAAGGTACTGGCAGTGAGACTACAAAAGATTATCCTACACCTTATCCATAGGGACCAAACTGGATTCATGCCTGGAAAGAGTACATATGACAACATTAGACGATTGTTCATACATATCCATAGAGCTGACACTGAGCATAAAAGTGGCCTGGTGTTGTCACTGCATGTAATGAAGGCCTTTGATACTGTGAAATGGACCTTTTTGTGGGAAGTCATGCACCGAATGGGTTTTAGTCACCAATTTATAAAATGGGTTCGCCTGCTATATATCAATCCCAGGGCAAGAATATGTACTAACAAGGATGTATCGGATGTCTTTTCTTTACACAGGGGAACACGGCAGGGCTGCCCGCTCTTGCCACTCCTGTTCGCACTTGCCATAGAGCCTTTGGCTCTGGCGGTGCGACAGACGGCGTCGGTGGGCGGCATATGTTATGGTAATCTTACAGAGAAGATCTCATTATATGCTGATGACGCATTAATATACCTTGATGGCACAGAACAGTCCTTTAAATCTTTAATGGAAGTGGTGGAGGAGTTCGGGAGGGTCTCGGGACTAAAGGTGGGCTGGGACAAGTCTGTTGCTTTTCCCATAGGCCCCAAACAGGACTATACTTGCTTATCTCACTCTAACCTGTCAGTCAGATCCACATTTAAATATTTGGGCATTCACATTAATGCAGACCTGGCCCTCTTTGAATCTCTTAACATTGCCCCAGTTGTTACACACATGGAGACCAGGTTGCAAACTTGGGCCTCATTACCTTTTGAATTTGATAGGGCGGGTGAACATATTTAAAATGATATACCTACCTAAATTTTTATATGCCTTTAGGGCATCCCCTATTTCTTTCTCGTACATCACGGGACACAGAGCGACATAGTCATTACTAATGGGTTATATAGATACCGTCAGGTGCTGGCACTGGCAACTTCCAAAACCGGAAGTACCCTCCCCTATATAAGCCCCTCCCATCCGGGAGCACCTCAGTTTTTTGCCAGTGTCTAAGGTGTTGGCCAAGAAGAAACATGTGTTTTTCACTGAGCTTGCGTACAGGTTCTTTTGGGCCTCAGTAAGCTATTCCGGATCCGACCAAAAAAGCTTCATAGCTAAACGGTCGGTACCTGGGCCTTGCAGAGAAGAGCAAGGTTTTGCCTGTAATGCTTCTCTTAGGAGAGCTGGACCCTGGGATCCAGAGCTCTGGTCATACCCACGACCAAGATGTTTTCTGTGCAGGGTGCTATACAGGTCCAGGGGAGTGGAATCCTTGGGAACCCGGTCCCTGAAGGTTTGATTACAATGCCTGCCGTGATAGGTGAAGTTTGGGCTTTTGTGGACCAAACAAAGTCCTGCGGCGGGGAACAGGTAAGTGGGAGCCCCCAGGAACTTGGTTCTATTGGGGGACCCCCAAGCCTAATTTGTCTTTCTGTCTGTTACCTAACGGTATTCCCGCTAATATTCTGTGTATGCCTGTTACTACTGAGAAAATGTAAAAATTTTAATAGTAGGCAAGAAAAAAAAAAAAAAAAATGTAAGACCGCGGTACCTGTGTTAGACACTAGAGGCCGCTATGGTTCTTTTTCTTGTAATGTGGATTTTTTTCTTCCAGAATCAAATCCAGGCAGTTGGTATGTTCTCTGCTGGGAAGCTGTCTCCTCTGCCCTGTTGCTGCGCTCATCCATCCCCGGGCCCTGCGGCAAAGGGACCCTGGCTCCCATCTAGCTCCTTGTTGTTTTCAAAAAAGGCGCCGAAGGCGCACGTGCCCGCGCGCGTGCACGCGCCTCTATTCATAGAGGCGATCTGGAAAAAGGGGCGGAGCGGGTGGATGACGCTCAGGTGTGCGCCGCGGCGCTACTGCGCATGTGCGGGCGTCCAGCGTGTTTTGAAGCACATTATAGCTGGCTGTTGAAGTGCACAGACAGAGCTAGCAACAATATAAAGGCACATAGAGGCGGTTGATGCAGGCATCCCCTAGAAAGGCACTTTAGTAGACACCAACTGTGATATAGCAGCAATTGTGCTAGACTATTCTCAGTAAAAGTGGTGTATTACGGCTGGAATACCTCAGCTTTAGGCTTAGGAATATGCCGTCCAGAAGCTCCGGAACTGAATCTTCCAGGAAGCGAAGGGGGTCTCATCGGGCTCTGAGGATCTTGGGCATACTTCTGCTGCACCAGTCTCCCCTGAAGTTCAGAGGTAAGTGACCGTAGAGACCCCGCAGGGGTACTTGGTACTGTGGCTGTCCTCAGTTCACCTGCTCCTGTGTATGTAACAGAGGAGGTTTTTTCCTCAGCTCTGGGAGGATTAGAGAGAGATTGTCAACATTGATCGCTGCCTCCCTGTCAGGGAAAGCACGCCCGATCTCCGTCTCCTCCTTCAGAGTGCCTGTTAGCAGAGCAACAGTCCCATACAGGGATCGACCTGCCTGAAGGGGATCAGGATGAGGTTGATTCTGTTATAGAGGAATCAACAGTGGGGGAACCTTTTCTCAGCATCTCAAGCTGAAAGATTATGGGTTCAGTCTCTGACTAACATGGTCCGATCAGCATTTAAAAATGCACCTTGCGGAACCATCAACCACTACTGTATCCTCGTTGGGGTCGCTAGAAGCCCCCAGACTGTCTGTTCTTTTCCACTTCACCCTTTACTGAAAGGGCTCATTTACCAGGATTGGGAACATCCTGAGAAAATATTTATTCCCCCAAAAGATTTCCGGTGGTCTATCCCATGGAGGATAAGTTCATCAAAAAAAAAAATGGAAGGTCCCTACAGTGGACGCAGCCATCTCTTGTATGTATAAATCACTGACATGTCCAGTGGATAATGTCCAAATGTTCAAGAACCCAATAGATAAAAGATTGGAGTCCTTATGAAAATCTGCTTCTTTCTACAGCAAGCTTGGTGACACAACCAGCAGTAGCAGCTATTGGGGTCTGCTAAGCAGTGAAGGATCAGTTGAAACAGGTCTTGAGGGACTTGACAGATCAGCAGGCTTTGCCCTAGCTGATCTACCTAGAGCCTTAGGCTTTGCGGTTGACGCCATAAAGGATTCAGTCCATCAGGCCTCCCGCCTTACGCTGTCTATAGTACATATGCGTAGGCTCCTATGGCTCAAAAACTGGTCTGCTGAAGCTCCCTGTAAAGAATGGCTGGTTAGCGTCCCATTTCATGGTGAACGCTTATTCAGGGAAAACCTGGACAAATATATCCAGAAAATTTCCAGCGGTAAAAATACGCTCTTGCCGGTTAAAAACAGAGTTAGAGGTCCTTTAAAAGGCCTGCTTCTCCAGTCCCTGGGGCATCGGCTGTGTAACAGTTCCGACGGCCTCCTCGGTCAATTCCCGGGGGTAAAAAACAGGGACAATAGCAGGGTAATGAGAAACCCTGGGTCAGGGGAGGTACAAAACCTCCCCCAAAGTTAAATTCATTGAAGCCCCCACTCAGTCGGGTGGGGGGAGGACTCCAGTTGTTCGCAAGAGACCTGGCGGGACACGATCAAGACAGATAGGTGCTCTCCGCAGTATGTTTGGGATACAGTTTGGAGTATCTCCTCCTTCCCATTTTTGAGGTCAAACGTGCCAAGGGATCCCCGGAAGAGAGAGTCCCTCCTGTTGGCACTAGAACAACTATTGCTCCAAGGAGTAATTATGGAGGTTCCCCTGGAAGAATGAGGGTTCGGGTTTTACTCAAACCTCTTTACAGTCCCGAAGCAAACGCGGACGGGAGGCCCATATTAATTCTAAAAGGGCTATACAAATTCCTGTATATCAGGACTTTCCGATGGAGTCGATCCGATTGGTGGCCACTGCCCTACAAGGGGAGGATTGGTTAGCCGCGATCGACATCAAAGATGCTTATTTGCACATTCCCATCTTTCCAGTCCACCAAAAATTTCTACGCTTTGCAGTAGAAGGGCGCCATTTTCAGTTCAGAGCCTTACCCTTCGGTTTGGCCACAGCACCACGAGTGTTTACAAAAATTCTGGCCCTTTATTGGCCAATCTAAGAACACAAGGTGTAATGATAATGGCATATCTAGATGACTTGTTGCTGATAGACCACTCAGTGAAAAAACTAGACGTGGTCGTTCACAAGACAATCAAGTATCTGGAATCTCACGGTTGGATTATCAACCGAGACAAGTCAGCCCTAAAAACCAGTCAAAAGTCTGGAATACTTGGGGCTAAGGTTGGATTCAGGCCAGAGAAAAATATTCTTGCCTCGAGGAAAGGTGTTGTCTTTGAAAGATTTGATCCACTTAGTGGGTACAAAAAAGACAGCCGTCCATACGCCTGTATATGAGGCTGCTGGGAAAAATGGTGGCATCATTCGAAGCAGTACCCTACGGTCAATTCCATTCAAGGAATTTGCAAGGGGCCATACTGTCAGCCTGGAACAAAAAAGTTCAGGCCCTAGACTTACAATGTCCTTGTCCCCTTCTGTTCGCAAGAGCCTCCGTTGGTGGTTGGTTCCCCAGAATCTGGAAAAAAGGAAATCCTTCAGTCCGATTTCTTGGAAGGTGGTCACTACAGATGCCAGCCTTATAGGCTGGGGAGCAGTACTGGAGCAATGGTCTCTCCAGGGCAGATGGTCGGATGCAGAAAAGGCCCTGCCCATCAATCTCTTAGAGATACGAGCAGCCCGGTATGCCCTAGTAGCATGGACATCCAAACTCCAAGGGTCCCCTGTCAGAATTCAATCAGACAATGCCACAGCAGTGGCATATATCAATCATCAGGGGGGCACCAGGAGTCGTGCAGCCCAGAGGGAAGTAAATTACATCCTGAAATGGGCAGAAAGATATGTCCCAGCCATATCAGCGGTATTTATTCCAGGAGTGGAGAATTGGAAGGCGGACTTTCTAAGTCGCCAGCAATTATGCCCAGAGGAAGGGTCCCTTCACCCCGAGGATTTCTGGACAATATGTCAGCGGTGGGGAACATCGGATGTAGATCTTCTAGCATCCAGATTCAACGCAAAGGTGGACAGGTTTGTCTCTCGGACAAGGGATCCCCTAGCTTGCGGCTCGGATGCCCTAGTGTTCCCTTAGGATCAGTTCAAGCTGATATATGCATTCACACCGCCACAATGGTTACCTCGATGACTCCGCAGAATCAGGGTAGAAAAGGAACCAGTGATTCTGGTGGCTCCAGCGTGGCCCCAAAGAGCGTGGTACGCGGAGATTGTAAAATGTCAGTGGGGAGTCCTTGGTCTCTCCCACGTCGTCCGGACCTGCTTTCGCAAGGACCGATATGCCACCCTTCCTTACCAGCCCTAGGTTTGACGGCCTGGCTATTGAAGCCCACATTCTAAAAAAGAGAGGGCTCTCTAATCCTGTGGTATCTACCATGATCAATGCCAGGAAGCCGGTATCCAGGCAGATCTACTATAGAATCTGGAAGGCGTACATCGCGTGGTGTGAGGCCAAGAAATGGCATCCACATAAGTATGTAATAGGTAGGATTCTGGACTTCCTACAGTGGGCTGTAGATAGGAAGCTTGCCTTGAGTACTATCAAGGGTCAGATTTCGGCCTTGTCAATATTTTTTCAAAGGCCCTTGGCTTCGCATTCACTAGTCAAAGCCTTTATACAAGGAGTGATGCGTATTAGTCCTCCGGTTAATATTCCCATGTGTCCATGGGATCTAAACTTGGTTCTGTCGGTTCTACAGAAACAACCATTTGAACCATTACATCATATTTCTTTGGTGCTTCTCACCAGGAAATTGATTTTTCTAGTAGCCATTTGTTCGGCTAAAAGAGTGTCGGAATTAGCAGCTATGTCCTGTAAGGAGCCATATCTGGTTATCCATAAGGATAGAGTAGTGTTACGTCCTCATCCAGCCTTTCTTCCTAAGGTGGTATCGAGGTTTCATTTGAACCAAGATGTGGTTCTTCCTTCTTTTTTCCCCAAACCTACTTCGGTAGAGGAAAAGTTATTGCATTCTTTGGATGTAGTAAGAGCAGTTAAAGCTTATCTAAAGGCCACTGCTCAGATTCGCAGAACGGATACTTTGGTTATTCTGCCGGAAGGCCCCAGAGAGGGTCAGGCAGCGTCAAAATCTACTTTAGCCAAGTGGATTCGACAGGTCATAATACAAGCCTATGGCTTGAGAAGGAGACCGCCTCCGTTCAAAGTTAGAGCGCACTCCACGAGAGCAGTTGGAACTTCATGGGCAGTGCATCACCAGGCCTCCCTGGCTCAAATCTGTAAGGCCACAACATGGTCTTCAGTACACACGTTTACTAGCTTCTACCAGGTGGACGTTAGAAGTCAGGAGGATGTCGCCTTTGGGCGCAGTGTGTTGCAGGCCGCAAAAGATCCTCATGTCTGATAGCGCTCAGCTTATATATGGTGTATCCCCCCCCTCATTGGGCATTGCTTTAGGACATCCCATTAGTAATGACTATGTCGCTCGGTGTCCCGTGATGTACGAGAAAGAAAATAGGATTTTTATAACAGCTTACCTGTAAAATCCTTTTCTTGGAGTACATCACGGGACACAGAGCTCCCGCCCCTCTTTGGGGACACTTATTGCTTTGCTACAAAACTGAGGTGCTCCCGGATGGGAGGGGCTTATATAGGGGAGGGTACTTCCGGTTTTGGAAGTTGCTAGTGCCAGCACCTGACGGTATCTATATAACCCATTAGTAATGACTATGTCGCTCTGTGTCCCGTGATGTACTCCAAGAAAAGGATTTTACAGGTAAGCTGTTATAAAAATCCTATTTTTTCTCTACAAAAAGCTCTTCAAAAGAATAGACTCGTTATTATCCTCCTTCCTATGGCAGGGGACCAATCCCAGAATAGCGAAGGCTTCCCTCCAGGCCTCTAAGGGTGATGGGGGACTGGCCTGCCCCAACTTGCGACACTATTTTATAGCAGCCCAATTAACCTATGTCTATGAATGGTTCCAGGGGGCCTCCGCATCCTGCTCTACCTATCTACTGCAGGCACTTGCTGGCCTAGAGACCCCATTGGTAGATATTATGCATAGATCTTTACCAAAACGATGCTCCCGCGGCTCCCCGATAGAAGTGAGTTGGTTGGCCTGGCATGAAGGGAATAAGACGATTTCAGAATTGGGGGGGGGTCTCACCGAAAACCCCCCTATGGCATAACCCCAATCTTTTGGCGCTCATGGGTCACCCCGATGCATTGTGGTGGACACGGCTGGGCATTACCCACGCTGCCCACATTTTTCTCAATGGTGAATTTATCTCTTTTGAAGTCCTAAAAGCTACAAGTGGATTATCAAATAAATTCTATTTTAAATATCTTCTCATACGACACGCTGTCCGTGCGCAGTTTCATGGCCTGACTCTTGAGCTCGCTGAATCCCCGCTTGAGGCATTGATGTCGTGTTCTGGCATTACGAAATTAGCCACGACCATTTACTCCCGACTGCAGACGGGTGGGAGTTCTCCCTTCCGTGCTGCACAGCGGAAGTGGATGGTCGACATCCCTGGGCTTTCAGAGGAGGGGTGGGAGGAGGCCTCTGGGGCCTGTTTCTTGGATATTGTTGGGTCTAACGACCAATATATACAGTTCAAATTTATTCATCAACTGCATTACACGCCGGCCCGTCTGGCTCGCATGGGTTATGTTTCAGGGGCCCTCTGCCCTAGATGTAAGTGCACCAATGCTGGTTATGTACACATGTTTTGGTCCTGCCCGGCCCTCTTGGGGTTCTGGGTGGACCTATTCTCTTTTTTTGAAAACAATCTATGCCTAGTGACCCCCCACACTGTTGAAGTGGGGCTCCTGGGCATCCTTAATGACCACATACCCAGAACCCACGAACGGACCCTAGTCCGCTTGATACTCTTTTATGCCAGAAAACTGATATTACTACAATGGAAGTGTGAATCTGCTCCCAACATCCAACTGCTGTACCGCATGATAAACAAAGTCGTACCAACCTTTAAACTAATCTATAAAGGAAGGGCCTGTATACAGAAATTCTACAAGATCTGGCAACCTTGGCTGGATATAGACAGCTCCTTTTGGAAGGATACCCCTCTGTCTCAGCAGTAGTGGGCCCTGATTCAGCCCCTCCTGTTTGATGGGGGGGGGGGGAAGAACTACCTCCTATCCTAAATAAAGAAGCTGGGGACATGAAACATATCCCACATAAATGTGGGGGGGGGGGGTAGGAGGAGTGCCCCCCCCCCAGCTGTAGTTTCGGCTGGGGAAATGGGTGGAAGTGCTGGGTGAATGGGTATGAGTGTTGTGTGAGTGAATGCAAGCACTTAAGTATTACTGAATAAGGATAACCGAATGAGTCCTGTGAAAATCACAGTTAAATACTCTCGATACACCTTTGGTATTAGGGTTTTGTGTTTCTTTTTTTTTTTTTTCTTCTCCTCCGTTGAGGAACTGGGACACCTATGTGGCCACAAGCTGTAGGCCTTATTAGGCTTGAATGTTATTTCGAGACTATATTGTTTATGCTCCCGCTTCACGGTGTAATACTGGTATATTGCTACTGAATACAAGAAAATAATGTGTAAGCGTGTATGTTGATATGCTCTGTAATTTTTCTCTGTTCAATGGAAAAATCAATAAACATAAATTTAAAAAAAAATAAGTAAACCGGGGGGCTGGGAGGCTTGTAAGCATCAGATGTTTTTTCACCTTTTTAAAGGGGTGTTCCAGGCAACCCCGTGCAAATTTTTTTTAATAAAAAATATTAAAAGCCAGCAGCTACACATACTGCAGCTGCTGGCTTTTAATAAATGGAGACTTGGCTGTCCTGGTGTCCCTCGATGTCGGCACAGCAGCTGATGTTCCACATCGGCTGTCGGATGCTGCCGTCGCCATTGCGAGTAAGGGAACCCGGCAGTGAAGCCTTTCGGCTTCACGCCGGGAACCCTACTGCGCATGCGCAAGGCCCTGCTCCTCTCTCCTATGAGCCCGGCGGCCAGGGGAGGAGGAGGAGGTAGCCTTGCGGTGACGCTGCGGCCAGACTCCAGGAAGTGGGAAAGGATACCTGTCTTTGACAGGTATCCTGTCCCCCCCCCCCCCCGAAAAGGTGCCGGGGGGGGGGGGGGAATCCGATGAGCGGAAGTTCCACTTTAGGGTGGAACTCCGCTTTAATGCATAGGATGCATTAAGGTGGAAAAAACGCAAAGCTTTTCAACCCCTTTAAGTCTCGTACACACTGCTAGATTTTTTTTTTTTCTTAGACAACACACAACTTTTCCTGAAGTGCTAAAACAAAACTACATCAAAGAAGGTCAGGCGCCAATAAAGTAGAAAGTCTTAGAAAGGGGTTAAGAACAATCCACGGCCCATAGCTGTTGGAGATCACCCTTGGGTGGGGGAGGAAATTGTAGACAACACACAACTTCTCCTGAAGCGCTTAGGACAGTGATGGAGAACCTTGGCACTCCAGATGTTTTGGAACTACATTTCCCATGATGCTCAGCTACACTGCAGAGTGCATGATCATCATGGGAAATGGAGTTCCAAAACATCTGGAGTGCCAAGGTTCTCCATCACTGGCTTAGGGTATGGACAGTGTCAAACAATACAAATATAAAAAGCAATGTCTATGAGAAAAGACAATAATGTGTCATTAGAATTTTATGATCTAAAAGTTTATTTGACCTGCAGGGTCTTTATAAAAGATCAACCGTCGTAAATTCATAAAATTAGCCCTGGTAAGTACCATCAACATCATATTAAAGAACCAGCTCCATGAGTTGAAAATTGCTACCATTTTCTTGCTACCATTTTCTGCGTCTGAGTTCCTACACCTATTCTCTAAAGGGGGGGGGGGAGCCCTGGATACATGTTTATGCAGATACAACCGACCCTTCAGGGCAGCCATAATGCTAATGCAGGCCTGTGATGAAATTGCATTTGACACGCCTGCTCTAGTATGAAATCTAAAGAGCCATGAGAAGGGGAGAAAAACATGGATTAAAGCCCAGGACCTCCCTACTGCAAGGCCCTAAAGCATTCATTCAGCGATTTGTGTTATCGTGAATTCAAGCAGATCGTGTTTTCTAATATTTACAATGTACGTTAATTTAAGAACATAATTAACTGCAGCTTGATGAATGCTTTTTGATCATATCTAGCGGTTGATTAAGGAAATTTTTATTGAAAAATAAGTTTGACATACAAGCTGACAATTGGCCAACTGCAGCACATTGCCTTCCTTTGTGTAACTGGAGAGGGGAGAGACTGTCAGAGCAGCCACTTCCTCTTCCCGAAATCATCAGATGGACAGAGACTTCAGTTTAGCCACAACAGAGGTACACTTTTTTTTGCATTGTGCAAGGATTGTGGAAGTTCCAGGAATGTTGTGTAATTGAGCACAAATATGTGTCCAATATTCTTATCTGTACTACGACCTTCATCACCTCTGGTCTGTACTACGTTTTGTGAACACGCGGTTTACTTAACCCCCTGTTACAAAAATGTAGAGCGCCCAGCTAGCCACAGGAAATACAATTTTTAACCCACACGCGAGACAGTAATTTTATTAATTTTTTTAGGGGGTGGCTATAGAATGTTGGTTGGAGCTATAAAAATAATGCATTTTTAACCTTCACCTGATTTTGTAAACCTTTTAACCATTTAAACCTTCACCAGATTGTATAGCTTGGAAAATAAAGGCTGGCACTTGATTGGTTACCTGACTGTAATAGCTTTTGAAATAGAAGGCAGGCACCTGATTGACTAACTGATATAAACAAGACCAAGGCTAAGTCCAAGCTTTACTCACCGGCCAGGCCGCTGACAACCGAATCAACCTATCTAACAGTATGCGTTAAAACAGGTTTAGTCTGCACACATTTGCAAATACATGCGTAAGCCACAGAGCCTCGTCACGGCACCCTGGTATCTGTGGTCCTATCTCTAACTTATGAGAGACTCCACAATGGAAGCACATGCATTCTGATGGATAGGTGGACTGAAGGGAGCCCACCCCTTCTTAAAAGTACAGGGACACACTGAACACCCAGCAAATCGCACAATGGCTACAAAGGTGTCGGTGCGTTGCCTGACCAGTATAACAGTAATACTACAACAAAAAACGGTGTCCACCACCCCCACCTATAACTGGCCTTTGCAGCAAGTAGCATAGGAAGGCAACATATGATATAAACAAGACCAAGGATAAATCCAAAAAAAAAAATGTACTCACTGGCCAGCCCGCTGACAATTGAATCAACCTATCTAACAGTATGCGTTTAAAACAGGGGTTTAGTCTGCACACATTTGCAAATAAATGCGTACCTGATTGACTACCCACGTGTAAAATGTAAAAAATAAGCCCCCGTTTACACTAGTGTGATTTGTCATACGTTTGCCGTCAACGCAGTGGAAATCAAATTATTCTCATTCACATCAATCCAACACGGGGCAGCAAGATTTTCGAAAAAGTGCATTTCATTTTTTTGGCGCTGCATGGTGCATTTTTTGGCCCCATAGACTTCAATTGGCGTGCATTAAAAAAAAATGCATTAAAGAGACACTAAAGGTTCCTTTTTTCCTTTATTTAAAAATAATAATCGTTTTGCACAGAGTGTCCCCGATCCTCCTGTTCTGGGGTCCCACGGCGGCTCTCACGGCTCCTCCACACAATAGATAACCCCCTGTGGGAAGCTCTCTCCCGAGGGGGTTACCTTGCGGGCGCGCTCCTGTGTCATGCACTCGGTGTCCATAGCCACCGAGTGTATGACTCAGCCCCGGCACCCGTGTCTTTGGATTTGAGTGACAGCGGGAGCCAATGTCTGCGCTGCTATCAATCTATCCAATGAAGAGCAGAGAAGCCGTGGAGAGAGCGACACGGGATCGCGCCCACGGAAATTCGGAGCTCAGGTAAGTAAAAAGGGGGGGCCGGGGGGCCGGACACTGCAAGGTGTTTTTTCACCTTAATGCATTAAGGTGAAAAAACACGAAGGTTTACAACCCCTATAAGCCCAGGTTCCAATTGATGCGGTGCGGGATACCGAATGTAATTCATACGGGAATCTCAGCACGTTCCTGTGTGAGTTACAAGCGGTGTCTCTAGGGTGCGATTTGAGCCATGGATTTGTATGGTTCAAATCGCACCGCATTTGCACCAAACTCGTGCAGGACCCCCTTCTTTTTTTTTTTTTTTTTTGTTTTTTTTTGTCTGCTCCAGAATCGGATCACTTGGGTGTTCACACCCATGCAATCCGATTCTGCAAATCGCACTGCGTTTTGAAAACCGATTTTGGGGTGTCATTAACTCTGCAATCGGTTCGCATGAATGGGTTGCGGTTTTTATGCGGTGCGGAATCTTTTGTGAACGGAGGCTAAAGCAGTCTCTTCCTCCTAGCAATAATAGCCTTGAGCATGTTTGCTTACCCGATTTGTATAGTTTAGAACAGGGCTCGACAAACCCCACGCGCCAGTTCATCATTGTGACCAGAAGTTTTGACCTGGTGCCTGGACTGCTGCCCGACTGCTCCCCACACCCTGCGCGGTGGAGAGCGGGCACGCGTCCACTCTCCTCCCCTTCTGGTTGACCCGGAAGTGACGTGTGACGTCATTTGCAGGTCCTTGTTGACAGTTTCCCCGGCCATCAAGTCCTGGAAAGAATTTATTGCAGTCGGAATTTGCATCACATTCAGTGGAGCACAGGGGAGACATGTGGGGTCTTTCACCAAAAAAGTCTTCACTTTTGTCCCCTATGTGTTTAGGATTTTTATTTATTTTTTAAATGGGATAGTGTAAAAATATAATAGGAAAAAAAGTGTAAATTGCATCATCCCTCTATCCCTCTGTGCTCGCGTGCAGAAGCGTACGCATGCATAAGTCACGCCCACAAATGTAAACCATGTTCAAACCACACATGTGAGGTATCGCTGCGATTGTTGGAGTGAGAGAAATAATTCCAGCACAAGACCTCCTCTGTGACTCTAAACTGGTAATCTGTAGAAATATTTTAAGTACCAGAGTTTGTCGCCATTCCACAAGTGTTCCCAATTTTAAAGCATGATATGTTGGTTATCGATTTTACTCGGCTTACCTTTCACGTTTATACAAAAGAATTGGGCTAACTTTACGGAGTGTGTGTGTGTGTGTGTGTGTGTGTGTGTGTGTTTATTTAATTCATGAAAGGTATATTTCTTCCAAAAAAAATCGTATTTGAAAGACTGCTGTGCAAATACAGTGTGACATAAAATATTGCAACGATTGCCATTTTATTCTCTAAGGTCTCTGCTAAAAGTGTGTGTGTATGTAATATACATTTGGGAGCTCTAAGAATTTTTCTAGCAAACCAATACAGATTTTAACTTTTAAGCAACAAGTGTCAGAAAAAGGATTAGGCATGAATGGGTAAAAAAAAAAAAAAGGGCCCCTAACTTTTTTTTTTTTTTTTGCTGGCTCCTAGATTTAAAGCAAAGTTTTTAGGGCAGACACCTGACTGATTTATCTGATTGTAAAGTGTAAAAAATAAAGGTGGGTGCATGATTAGTTACCTGATCATACGGCTTAAATAAAATAAAGATGAACGAGTAATTCGTTATATTGATAGACAACATATCGTTACTTGGATACCCACATTAGTTAATTATATCTCTGTTGCTTTGCAGGCCAAAAGCAGTGAAACGGCCACTGAATCCTCTGGCTTTGGGGCGAGGTAAGCTAAAAATAAAAATTCACTTTATTTGTATTTATTTTTCCTGTGTGCTGCATACATTTCATTAAGATTTCTTCTGCAGAAATTGTGTATTCTAAACCAGTTCAGTAAGTGGGATATGACCTGCTAAACCTCGGGCATGGTTTGATCAGAAATTGATTTGTCATATGATGCCAGCAGTGAACAATAGAGAATAAATCTACATTTTGTTTTTTTCTTCTTTAGGTGAAAATGAAGGTAAGGGAAACATCCATTTATTTCCTAGCCCTTTCCAGGTAATGATTCATCATCTTAATTGTATGCTGTGTCACTTCAAAGTTCAGCCCATTCTTGTTTGTGACCCCCCGATACTGTGCTAAATACACCCAACTGGAGACTTTTTTTTTTTTTTTTTTTCAAGTTCTGCTTGGAATGGGGAATAGTTAGAACCTCTGTTAGGTATTTACTGGTATCGTTGCCCCCTCTATACTGTTCAAGAAGTAAGTGGATATCTCCACAACAATGACACACAGCAAATAAACACTCATACATGCATTACAATCCAATGAGAGGACAAGCAAACATCCAAGAGTCCCAAAGTAATTTAATGATCAAATTGATTCATGGCAAAATAAAGCCAACACATTTTGTGGGCCAACCCTGCCCCCCCCCCCCACCTTCATCAAGGCTAGTATAACTAAAGGCAAAACTTTTATTTTATTTTTTTGTTTTAGATAGAGTGAAGAGGGATTAGAACACCTGGCAGTTTTAATTTCAATAAAATCAGAAGAGTATGGATAATGGAAAAAGTAATAGAGGGGAAATTTTCCATTGGGAACACTAGTTCTGGTGACCTGCAGGGCCCCCAAATAATTTCCTTTTTAATTTTCAGAGATTTCTTCTCACTTCCCATTTGGTTGAGGGACGTGAAGGAAATGGTATGGTAGAGTGGCCGGAATGAAGCCACTCCTCAGTAAAAGACACAAGACAGCCCACCTGGAGTTTACCAAAAGACACCGGAAGGACTCTCAGACCATGAGAAACAAAATTCTCTGGTCTGATGAAACCAAGATTGAACTCTTTTTAGCCTGAATGGCAAGCGTCATGTCTGGAGGAAACCAGGCACTGCTCATCACCTGGCCAATACCATCCCTACAGTGAAGCATGGTGGTGGCGGCAGCATCATGCTGTGGGGACGTTTTCCAGAACTAGTCAGGATGGCGAGAAAGATGAATGCAGCAATGTACAGAGACATCCTTGATGAAAACCTGCTCCAGAGCACTCTGGACCTCAGACTGGGGCGAAGGTTCATCTTCCAAGAGGACAACGACCCTAAGCACACAGCCAAGATAACAAAGGAGTGGCTATGGGACAAATCTGTGAATGTCCTTGAGCGGCCCAGCCAGACCCCAGACTTGAACCCGATTGAACATCTCTGGAGAGATCTGAAAATGGCTGTGCACCAACGCTCCCAATCCAAGCTGATGGGGCCTGAGAGGTCCTGCAAAGAAGAATGGGAGAAACTGCCCAAAAATAGACTTGAGGCTGTAATTGGTGCCAAAGGTGCTTCACCAAAATATTGAGCAAAGGCTGTGAATATTTATGTACACGGGATTTTTTTTTAAACAAATTTGCAAAGATTTCAAACAAACTTCTTTCACGTTGTCATTATGGGGTAGAATTTTGAGGAAAATTAATCCATTTTGGACTAAGGCTGTAACATAACAAAATGTGGAAAAAGTGAGGGATACTTTCCGGATGCTCTGTATCCCTGGCTTCTTCACAGGCACTTGAGTCCGCGTGTCTTTTCCTCAGATTAAGGGCCCTTTCACACGGACGTGTCCATGTGCGGGCTCCCCTTTGCTCAGCAGGGATCGCTCCGTCGATCCCCGCTGAGCAGGCAAATGACAGGTCTGTCTCTGCACACTATGCAGGGACCGACCTGTGAGAGTGCCGCTCTCCCCTATGGGGGATCGGATGACGACGGACCATAGAGTCCATTGTCGTCCGATCCGCCAGACGGATGGAAAATAGGGTTTCCAGCCGTCACACTTTGGTGGATCTGAGCGGGTCGGATGTCAGCGGGCATGTCACCGCTGACATCCGTGACTCCATAGAGGTGCACGGAGCGTCCGTTCAGGTCCGCCTTAAAAACTGACAGGCGGACCTTAACGGTCTGTCCATGTGAAATGCTCATAGCTGATGTGGCAGCTGCAAAAATCCACTGGATGCAGGGTGAGAAACGGGAGCTCAGCCTGAACATGTCCTCACGTCGCCATGCCCAAACTGCTCCCCCCCGGCGATTCTTTGCAGTGTCTTTGAGCCTATTCCTTTTTCTATGGGCTCAAATTGCACCACAAAGGTATCGGTAATTTGGTATCGGCAAGTACTTGAGCACAAGTATCGGTACTCATACTAGCCGGTAAAAAAAAAGGGTATCTCTGCATCCCTATGCCATACTTCTTCTTTTTTTTTTTTTTTTTTTTTTTTTTTTTGGGCTCACTACAGCACAAGGTGACCAATTGAACTTCATAAAATGTCTCGGACAAAAAAAATGGAACAGTGCGGTGATCCTGCTGGACCTCGTCGTACACCAACCTTTGTGTTTTATAATGCAGCGGCTGATGTGAATGAACCCTCGCCCTCAATTCCTGTTCTAGTGACAACCTGGGTTTGGGTTTTCCATAGGTTTCATTTCTTTACCAGTAGTCACCAAGACAAATGGAGAGAATTTTCTTAGTGGGACAACCATGAAAACCTGACATGCGTACTAACCCTTCCCCACTTGGCTTTAGATATACTTTAATTAGAATGTAGACATTTTTGTATCTTTTTTTTTTCGCTCAATGTTTGTTTTTTCTTTCTTTTCCAGGGGCCATGTTCTATAACTGGCTGGAAGGTATGTCATTTAATTTCCCACCATTGATTGAATGTTCAGCATATGTATCCAGTCTTGCTCTTGTAGTCAGGGCCTCCTTTAATGCAGGGCAGCTGCCCTGGGCCCAGTCATTGTTGTGGGGCCCAAAGCAACTGCCCCTTGAGCCCGCACTGCCTGCAGATTGTAAAGTGGATTTGTGAGGGCCTAAAAAAAATGTTTGCCAGGGTCCAATCAATATTAAAGACCACTTTTGATGCTTTGTAAGCGCACTGGACACGCCACAGGTGCTGCAGCATGGACACTTCCATCCGGTCTCCATTGTAACAATTTTGAGTGGCATTGATAGGCGTTCGGGAAGTGTTAAAGCGACCCAACTGCCTATTTTTCAATGCCTGTATAAAAAAAATACAAAAAATTGTATCAACCTGACATACAAATATATATTTAAAATCAAATCTTTATTATTTTTTAGTAATAACATGGTGTGGGCGGATTTCTGCCAGTCAGTCTGTCACGCCCCTCCAGCATGTGTCTTAGAATAAGAGGGAGGTAAAACCTCCAATCTACATTTAGTATCCCAACCCCATTGTGTTTAGCTTGTTAGTGGGTATATAAGAGGAGGGACGGGGGAGGGGCTGCCACTTACCACTGTGTATACGCCCACATGTGTGACTCTACAGTGACATGGGCTGCGCAGATGTGATTGGGAGGAAATGCTCCGCATAGAAACTCAGTGAAAACTGAGACTGTGTGGAGCTGCCACCACTCCGCTGCAAAATCTCCAGCTGCAGTGGGGACATGGCCAAGAGAGGGAGATAGAGAGCAGCAGGATCAACAAGTGTGTGTTTGTTTTTTTGAAGAAGAATCCGGAAAATGAATCTCATAGTGATTTAGTATGAACAATGTATTCTATAGCATTTGATGGGTTTTTAATAAGATGGGTTTAATGACACTTTATCCATCTGACAACTTTAGTTTCCCAAAAAATATCTCTGGAGGAAGAAGACAGTTTGTGATTGTTATGCATGCACATAAGGACAATTTTTAAGAAATTAAAGCGGCGCTCCAGCCCCCCCCCCCCCAGCTAAGTCAGTAGCTATAAATACTGTAGCTGCTGACTTGCTATTCGGACACTTATCTATCCAGGGATCCCACGATGTCAGCACCCCAGCCAGTTTTTAATCGGCGCTTGGGTGCTGCCGCCACCATTCCTTCGAAGGGAAACTGGCAGTAAAGCTTTGCGACTTCACAGCCAGTTCCCTACTGCACATGCGTGAAGCACGGTGCACTTTGTGAATGGCTCAGCGGCGGAGGAAGGAGGAGGGGCCCCCCTAAAGGTGCCAAATGTGGCAGTGGAGGGGGCGAGGAAGCAAACAAGCGGAGCTTCCTCTTTGTGTGAAGCTCCATTTTAAAGCAGAAGTAAACCCTTTGCTTTAACAGTTTAAAAAAAAAAGTTACATTTCAGGAACGTGCCCAGGAATGTACCTGTCACATTGGTTGTGCTCTTAACCAAACTGTCGAACCATCCAATGACTAGTGTCGTAACTGATTAGATGTGCAGTTGCAAATCAGAGGCCAAGATGGCAGCTTCCTTGGCTGAAAAACGATAGGAGGGTTTACTTCCACATAAGAGCCATTCTCCCTTAGCATGGCATAGCTGTTAGTGAAGGTGGTTGAGCACACCCTGCATGCTTCTTGCTGATTTTGCAGTGATATTAAAGCCGGAGGGGAGGGGGGGGTCACAGAAATAATAATTTTAGGTGTTTGGTATGGGGGGATATATCACTTGCACATCAGCAGATCTCCAATCATCTAAAATAACATTGTAATGGGGTGCATTGGAGATGGATGTCAGGCTGCGATGTGATGTCACAGCGAGCATCGCTGCCTCGTTAACATTAGCCCGGCAAGACTATAGGACAGGAAAGCCCCTGTGTTGACCAAAGGGACCAGTGGGGACGGGCAATTGGTTGTAATGAAGAAAACGCTTAACCATTCCTTCTTTATATTTTAGCTTGCATGTGCTATTTAATGTATTTTATTTTTAAAGCTGAATTTGTACTTTTTGTAGGTCTGTGTGTTGAGAAAAGAGCATTCTATAGACTGATATCTGGGTTACATGCAAGCATCAACATTCACCTCAGTGCAAGATATCTATTGCAAGGTATGGAAGATATACTTTTCTTGCTCACTTAGTAATATTAGTCGTCTTTGTTTTTTTGTTTAAAAAAAAAAAAAAGTTATCCTTACCTGCTCTGTGCAGTGATTTTGCACAGAGCAGCCCGGATCCTCCTCTTCTCGGGTCCCTCTTCGGAGCTCCTGGCCCCTCTCTCCTGTTAAGTACCCCCACAGCAAGTTGCTTGCTATCATGGCATCCGAGCCACAGCACAGAGGTCCCTCCCCTCTTTTTGGGAATCTATTGCTTGCTACAAAACTAAAGTACTTCCTGTATAGGAGGGGTTATATAGAGGATCACTTCCTGTTTGATTTGATTTACCAGTGTCCATTCACCTATAGGTGGCGTATAAGCCAAATAGTTATAAATATAATCGGCTCTGTGTCCTGTGATGTACTCCGAGAAAGGGATTTTACAGGTAAGATGTAGGAAAAATCCAATTGCTTCCTTCTCCTTCTACTAAAGCTGGCCATAGATCGATTGATCAAATTTTAATCTCTGGCCATTCCTGCTTGACAAAAGTTGATCTAACAATCAATTTTCTGTCAAACAGGACTGTTAAAAAAAATTATTAACGGGCTGCAGTCAGTGAAATGTGACAGTGCAGTGGTCCCTGCTGTCAGAATACAATGGTACAGGGGGCTCATTTCTCCTTCCACCTTGCTTGTGTGGATGGAGACTTTCTTTTTTTTTTTTTTTTTTTTTTTTCCTGTCCCACTCCTTTTTTTTCAATTGAAGGATTTTGGGCAGGAGGGGGGCAACAGGGCCACCCACTAGATCAATTTCAGTTGGTTTGGTTTATCAGGAACAAGCCAAATTTTAAACAATATTTGGTCAGTGTTGAGAGATTGTTTCTGAAATGGAAAGTGATTGGATATCCACAATTTTATAGTTGTCACCATCAGGGTCGTCTTTAATGTTGATGTACCCTGGGCAAAGATTTTCTTGCGCGCGCCCCCCCCACACACACAATTTTGCTCTCCACCTGCTCTGAGACATACAATAAACATCAGCTAGACTTAAAATCAGTTTATTGTATCAGATCAGGCAGTGATTGCGATTGGTTGCCAGAGCTTACAGCATATCATTACCACTTACTGACTGGTTGCTAGAGGTTACAGCACACATTACGGCTCACTGATTAGTTGCTAGAGGTTACAGCACATGATTTCTTCTTGTTGATTGGTTGCTAGAGATTACTGTACAGTAATACTGCTCACTGATTGGTTGCTAGAGGTTACAGCACATCTCTTCACTGTAAAGGCACAGGATATACATATGAATGCCGCCTTATTTACATATGAATGCTGCCGGCCTGAGCTATTTACATATGAATGCCGCCACTATTTACATATTAATGCTCCCGTTATTTACATATTAATGCTCCCGTTATTTACATGTAAACACAGGGTCTGCAGGTGAGTCATCTGTACACAACAATAGGGCAGAGCTGGGCAGCATTAGTAGCAGCACTTCACACTGAGATATCAGGACACAGCAAAGGACTAAATCTTCAAGGGACAAGGGAATTTTAACTGGTATAGTTGGCAAGTATGAGGCAGCTGCTTTGGGCCCCACAACAATGACAGGGCCCAGGGCAGCTGCCCCTTTTGCCCTGCCTTAAAGACGGCCCTGGTCACCATTGATCCGATGACAACTGTCTGAGAGGAGAGATTTCCTTTTTAACTTCCTGTTGTGCCTCCAATGGAGGAAGTGAAGAGTAGACACGGGCAGAAAACAACGTGACCGAAGATCTCGATCATTCCCCAATTTTATCTTTTTTAGATGACCTTGAAACACTAAAGTGTATCTAAACCCAAAACATTGTTTTAGTTGTGGATAAAGTAGGAAAGAATTGGCTACTCAGGTTTTATATTGCTGTCTGTGTCTCAGCTGCAGAGATTCACCCCTCTATTTGTCTTGGTGACCATTGTCAACGAGATTAAGGCGAGAACCCTGCGAATCCCTGCATCGCACCCGACTCGCATGGAAGTTCACACTGCCATATGTGAACTGCTGGGGAGTGTCATATGTTAACGACACCCCCATTTCAGCTCACGTATCGCAGTGTGAACTGACAGTTCGGACATGAATCGAATCGCATATGTGTGAACACCCATGCCATCCGATTCTGGTCCGAACAGAAAAAAGGGTCCTGTGGGTGTTTGGACCGAATGCAGTGCGATATCAGCTATACTATCTGTATGGCTGAAATCGCATCGCACAGACATCACATGTAATGGGAACAGCAGTGCGCTGCAAATCACATGCGATGTCTGGCATCGCACAAGTGTGAACCGGCCCTAAAAGCGAGCAGTGACCCAAAACATGGAGTTGTCACTGGAACAGAACAAGGAGGAAACCTTTTGAAGGAGATGCGCATTCTGGTGACAGCCATCTAAAGCCTCGTACACACGGTACGATTGTTGGCCAACCGAGCGTCTGATTTTTGTCTTCAGGGCGTGTGCTAGGATCTTGGCTTGCATACTAACGTTACACAATTGTCGTGCCACAAACACGAATGTAGTGACGTACTACGAGAAATTTCAGCTCTTGAGCGCCACCCTTTGGGCCTCTTCTGCTAATTTTTTGTTTGGTAAGCATTGATTCCGAGCATGCGTGTTTGTATTTTCGACTTTTGTGTGACGGATTTGTGTACTGACCATCAGAATATCGGACATCAAGCCGTTGTCCGCCGAAAATTTACTAGCCTGTCATCCAACATTTGTTGGCCGAAAATCGGACAACAATTGTCAAAAGGAGCGTACTAACGGTCAGATTTTAGGACAACAGTCTGTCAACGGACAATCCCCTTCCAACAATCGAACCGTGTGTGTACGAGGTTTTAGTGGGAATTTTCCTATGTTTTGGAGAGGTTTCCTCTTACTACCTCTTATGGAACAAGAGGTAAATGTGCCCCTACCCCAAAAAAAAAAAAAAAAATTCTATATAGACGCTGTCGGTGTAAAGCAGCCCCCAGATACTCCCCCCTCTGTTCCTGTCTCTACCTCAGCTGTCAAACAATACCCAGTGCTTTCTTGTATTGGAGGGGGAGGGTATGCAACTTCATCCTAAGTCACAGTGATCAGGTCTAGAGGCCAAGCGGTAGGCCCGAGCATTGTCACATAACAGAAGAGGTGACATCATCATCCTCTTTAGGCTTCGATACCAGTTATGGTGCCTGTGATAGAGGAAGGGGAGGGGGTGGGTAAGGGGCCCATCTCCGGTGATAACAGATGACCAGGGGCCGAGACATTCCGTCTTATAATTTGTACTGACAGGGATGGATCATGGTCATACTAGACCGACCTCTAAAGAAGAGGATCAGTGACCAAATGCCCAACCGTTCTGTAACCTAATATGAAATATGTGAGATGTTAAAATGTTTTATTTTTTTTTCCATTTCAAAGGTTGAATATCCTTCTTCTTCTTTTTTTTTTTTTTTTTTGGTGGACATGGTTAGAGCTGCTTTTTCCCAAGTTTGACTCTCTAGATTGGATTTCACTGACAGTTGTACATTTTTTTTTTTTTTCCTTCCGCTGTAGACACCTGGATGAATAAAATCTGGGGACGTAATGTGACGGAGTTCCAGAAACGCTTTGACGCCACAGAAACCCAAAACGAAGGTCCACGGCGACTAAAGAACCTGTACTTTTTATACCTGATTGAGCTGAGAGCCATCTCCAAGGTCCTCCCTTTCTTTGAGCGACAATCTTTCCTACTGTATACCGGAAATGACACAAAAGACCTGGAGACAAAACAGCTTCTGATCGAACTTCTGCATGACGCCAAGTAAGACTCGTGCTCTTCATGGTCATCTTTTCTACAGTAGGGCCACAGAGCTCAGAACCTAATTTAAAGCCCTACAGCAAGGGGGCGAGTCTAGAGGTAGAATAACATCCTATAACCCTGACCTTACTCCTCGCTCCGGCAGGCTTTCTCCACACTGTGCAAATGGTCCATGGAAGCCTCTTCTTTGTCCCTCAAGCCGTTGTTCGCATCATCAAGTTAAATGTAGGACCAGCAGTGCTGCATTGTACCTGTCCTAAAGGCAGTCAGAACCCCCCCCCCCCCCAGCGCATCAGAGAAGAGGGCTGGAGCCTGCAAAAGCGAGGAGTAAGTTGTGCCTCTACCCCTAGACTTGGTGATATTAAAGGTGTTTGTTTTTTTAAAACAAACCTGTTATACTTGCCTGCTCTGTGTAATGGTTTTGCACAGAGCAGCCCAGATCATCCTCTACTCGGGTCCCCTGCCAGTGCTCCTGGCCCTTCCCTCCTGCCAAGTGCCCCCAGAGCAAGCAGCTTGCAATGGGGCACCCGAGCAGGCTCGCTGCAGCTCTGCATGTCCATTAACACACAGCTGTGGCTCCGCCCCCTCTCACTCTTCATTGGCTCACTGGCTGTGATTGACAGAATCGTCTGTGCCTCCCGCTGCTGTCTTATTCAATGAGGAGAAAGAGACCCCAGAGAGCTGAGGCTCTCTTGCACATCGCTGGATCGTGATGGGGCTCGGGTAAGTTCTAGGAGGGGCTTTCGTGGTAAAGTGCCGCTTGTTTTGGTAGCGCTTTTTCCGCTGTTTAAGTGGTGCTATTTTAACCCCAAGAAGGGGGTTAAAAACTCCCGTTTTTTACAGCCTTTTGAAAGCGCTGCTCATTCATTTAAATGGGCAGGGGTGTTTTGGGAGAGCTGTATACAGCACTCCCAATCCACCCCAAAGATGCTGCTTGCAGGACTTTTTTGCGGATGCAGTAGTGATCATGCACCAGTACTGTACCCCCATAGCAAGCAGCTTGCTATTGAGGGGGGGGGGGGGGCAGTGGTTAAGGGGGTGGAGACAGGAGCGCCAGCGGAGGATCAGGCTGCTCTGTGCTAAACCACTGTACAGAGCTGGTAAGTATGACATGTTTGTTAGCTTTAATATCACTTTAAGGCCATGTTCGCGCAAGTGTACTTAAGCGATATCTGTGTGAAGGGCTGTGTTTGTCTGCATGGGAATCACAAGTGTTCTATGCATCTGCATGCAGGCAGTCCTGTTCATGATTGGGAGGCAACGGTTGCACAGACACAGCCGGTGGTTCCAATTTGCTATCCATGTGGGTGTGTCCCCGAATGCAGACAGTGTGCATTTTGGGAACCTGCATCTGCATGGATTTCCTATGTCTGGGCAACTGCTGCATCCCAAATGACATGAATGGAACTGCCAGCATGCAGATGCATGGAACATCTGTGCATTCCGTGCGGGCAAAGAGAGCCCTTGCACAGGTGTACGGATTTAATGTGCCCAGTGTGAATGTGGCCTTGGCATGAATATAGAACGTTGGCACATTATTTAATTAATTTACAAAACTAGAACACCAGGATAAGGATCCTTCTTTTCAGCCTCTGAGTCTAATGAGATTTATAAAAATGACAGTCGCATAGCTAAAATAAATATCCTTATGTAAATTGAGCCCTAAAGGCATCATCTACATTCCATTCCTTGTGAGTGTTATTACTGGTCCAAGTTATTCTTCTTTCTCTGTCATGTTTTAGAGATTTTCCCCTGCACTTCGATGAAAACTCACTTTTTGCTGGTGATAAGAAGCAAGCTGACCGCTTAAAGGTAACATACACAATACAACTAGTATTAGAGTCTGTGTGAGGATTGAGGCTTTCTCTGGTTTTGTGGAAAGTTCGGGAGTAACCGATACAAGATATAATTGGTGAAGCCTAAAGTTGGACAGGCAGAAGGTTTTTAATCTTAATGCATTAAGATTAAAAAAATGTCTGTGTGTAGCAGCCTCCCCCAATTACGTACCTGAGCTCCTTCTTCTCTCTCCAGCGATGTCCACGATCCCCTCAGCCATCCAGTACACTCCTCCTGATTGGCTGAGACAGAGCAGCGGTGCCACTGGTTCCCGCGGCTGTCAGTCAACCAATCAGGGGAGAGGGGGCATGGCCAGGTCGGGGCTCTCTCTTAATGGATACACAAAGCTCGGACCCCCCCCCCCCCCCCCATAGAAAGTTGCTGGCTGAGGGGCACTCAAAGGAGGGAAGGACTAGAAGTATCAAAGAGGGACCCGAGAAGAGGAGGATCCAGACTGCTCTGTGCAAAACCAACTGCACAGAGGAGGCAAGTATAACCTTTTTGTTTAAAAAACAAAACAAAAAAACAAGCCTTTACAATCACTTTAAAGTGTAACTGAATTGGATATTTTTTTTCTAAAAACCAATTGTGATGGAACTGTCCAGCACCCAGCTTGGGTGATTCTGTCAAGATAAATAGCTTCTTCCAGTCTGGACCTAGGAACCAGGTATTATAGCTAAGCACCCAAGACTAGACGACACTAGCTCAGATGCAAACTGGAACTCACTTTATTGAAAATTCACAGAAAATATACTGCCCATCCAGACCGTTCCGCACCAAGCCTACAACCCTTTATACAAAGTACATTACAGTACACATTATCATAAGCATAAACATCCCACAATGGTTCAATTAACAATGTAAAGTGGTAACAATATTAACCAGATTTCCAAGAGATGATCGGACACAAGGTGGATATAAATCACAGATTTTTTTTTAATATAAAATTAATTTTAATAAAATGATTTTTTTTGTAAAAAATCTATCTAAAGTTTTCTATTTTAAGATGCATTAATAATTTTAGTTTATTCAACATGAAATGGAGCTTAGTTATGTAGCATGAGGCTGTATATTCTGCAATATTTAAATTTTTGGTAAACTCATTCAATGAATGCAAGCTGAGATAACATGCACTGCATTCACACAATTTCACAGTAACCATGAGGTAAAAAAAGTTACCTGCTTAACAATAAGCACATAACCCCTAATAAACTGACTATAGCAGGAGACCCCAGCATCAGGTTGCTTTGTCTGATCATATTAGCATCTGCTCTGAGTCTCAGTCTAAAGCAGTCACTGCTGGGTTGTGCACAAAGGACCCAAATCTGTGTTTTCGAGGAGACGTGAACCCCTGTCCTTGTTGGGTCTGTCGCACTGATTTTTAAAAAATGCCAACGGCTTTTTTTTTTTTTTTACGGAAGAGACTCCATATGTCTCTGCTGTCATGCATGCTTCTTCATGCCTGTCAGGATTTTTTTTCCCCCATAGGTTTTCGGCATGTGATGGTGCTGGAATGAAGCAAATTCTGTGTGCATGTGCAGGAGTTGCTTCACCCTGGCCTAGCCCCAAAAAAAAAAATGGATAAACGGAAGAGGCACCAAGAGAAATTTTGGCTGTCGCACCGCTGGCGTGGGACACTTGTGCAAGGTAAATGTGCAAAAATGCTGAGCATACTTGCACTTAATGGCAAAAATTCTTGGGCGCCACAAAACTTGTGTGTGTGGTTTAGTTCCGCTTTAAAAGAAAATGTGTGTTTTGCCTATTTAGGGCAAAAAGCAGCAGGTTTGCATTATTCCCCTTTTTATTATTATTATATTATACAGGTTTTATATAGCGTCAACAGTTTGCGCAGCGCTTAACAAAATAAAGGCAGACATTACAGTTGCATTACAATTTGGTACAAGAGGAATCAGAGGGCCCTGCTCAATAGAGCTTACAATCTAAAAGGCCTGGTATATACCTGCCTTTCCTTTGCTCCATTCATGCGTCGGGAACCAGATAAATACCTGGTGCTTTTAGGTATGAAGTGACATGTGACTTGTTCCACGTGGCGCTAGGCAAATCGGTTCATAACCCATTGTAAGATTCTTAACCACTTTAGCACCGGAAGATTTTACTCCCTTCCTGACCAGAGCACTTTTTACAATTCGGCACTGCGACGCTTTAACTGACAATTGTGCGGTCGTGCGATGTTGTACCCAAACGAAATATGGAACACACATTTAACCCCTTCTTTCAGGTTGTCATTATGGGGTAATGTTTGTAAAATTTTGAGGAAAATTTATGAATTTAATCCATTTTGGAATAAGGCTGTAACATAAAAAAAATGTGAAGCTCTGTGAATGCTTTCTGGATGCACTGTGTATGATGGACGGCTTCCATTTATTGGGAGCTGTGCTGCAGCCAGGTCTGTTTATTGCTACCAATACTCAATGCAGCCAACTTGGGGTGCTCTTCTTTCCTGTATATATCTGTTATTTAGATTTTGCTTTACACACTCACAATGTGGTTATTGTTTTTTTTTTTTTTATAGGAAGAATTCAGGCAGCACTTCAGGAATATCTCTAGAATAATGGACTGCGTTGGTTGCGTAAAATGTCGCCTTTGGGGAAAAGTGCAGGTAAGGAGCCCGGGGGAAAAAAACCTGCTAAAGGCCGCTCAAACCTTTCTCGCTGGCCCTGCAAGAGATGTTTTAGGGCAGGGGTGCCCAACTTTTTGAAGAGCAAGGGCCACTTAAGCGACTTGGTAACCGGTCACGGGCCACAATGAGCGGAGCGCGTGGATGGCAGCCCACTCGGCTCTATAGAGCCCACTTTACTCTCAGCACACCAAACTCGCAGGTAATTGGAGTCTATGGCTCAGTGCAGGTAACCTACAGGTGCACTTCTCTGCACCTGTGGATCAGTTTGAAAGCAGCCCAGTAACCACTGCAATTCAGATATGCCCATATATACACTGTGATTTTAGTAATAAACGTACCTTTTAATAACAGTATTCCATTTTATTCCATCCCAGAACAGGAGGTCGCGGGCCACATCAGAGGGCTCCGCGGGCTACATGTGGCCCCCGGGCCACTGGTTGGGCACCCCTGTTTTAGGGTCTTCGAATTTTGTGATCACTGATTGGGTGTCAAATTTTAGGATCAAAAGCCCATCCTACTGGCTCTGGATTGTCACTGTGCAAACTCTGGTGCAGCTCTGCATGGTAACAATCGGCTTATAACTTTAGCTTGTTCAGTTAGGCTTTGACAGTAAAGTCTGGAAGCTGATTTCTATGCAGGGCTGCACCAGATTTTGCCTTCTCCTATTTTAGTAAATCAACCCCAGTGTCACTGGGAGCTGTTGGTGACAGTGCAGTCACAGTGCCCCACACGACTGACCATACTACCAGCACAAAACAGCCATGTCACCCATATGCACATATCTGGCAACATGTAATGGCCCACCACCTTGCCGCTACTGATATGCAAACAGTCAGTGGAAGGCGTTAAAGTGTAACTTCAGCCAAAACTCTGATTTGCTAGTATTAAGTGAGGAGGAGTTGGGAATTTGTCTTTTTTTTTTTTTTTTTTTTTTTTTATTCAGTTTTCCTATTACTTTCTGTTTTTAGGGGCCACTGTACCAGTGGGAGCAAAGACAGCAATAAACCTATAGAGGCTGCAACTCTTCCCTGCCATAATAAACTTTATTTTTTTGCCAACTATCCGTTGGATTGGTTTTTCCAACTTTCTTTCTTGGTGGTCACCATGACCAAGACCCCTTTCACACTGGGGTGCTTTTTCAGGTGTTATAGCGCCTGTAAAGCACCTCAAAAGCGCCCCTCAAGCCACCCCAGTGTGAAAGCCCGAATGCTACAATAATCACATTTTGCTGCTTTGCAGTCTAAAATGAAGACGCACAGGTGTGTTTTTTTTTTTTTTTTTTTTTTTTTTTTTATTATTATATATCCAGCTGTATTTACTCCATGCAACTTGTAACATCCAAGTGAAAGATTTAACACCAGCATGTCAGAAAAAATATAAAAAAATTTAAACAATCACTGATTTGGAAAAGGTTTTTTTTTTTCTTTATTAGCTATGATATATGATCCAATTATCACCTAATAGTGGTTGATCACATGGTGTCTTCTGCTGACATTGTAATTTAAAATGGTTGTGGGGTTAAAAAAGCGTTCTTTCATGTCTTTGGACATTTGACGGTTACCTTGTACAAATATTCAGCTGCAGTAACCAACCACATCCTTCTTTTCTTACTACCTGTAGAAAAATGACAGCTGGGGTCTCTTTGGTTGCTTGACAACGCGGACAAAATTCTCATAGTTTGCCCCTTTTTATAACCGATTTAACACTCTTGCATTGTAGTAACATGAACATAGCCACAGTGCAAAGCATGTTGCATGCCTTGCTGTGTTGCAGTGCCATTCATTTTTAAGTACACCCCGAAAAGGCCCGAGGACACCTCGGCTGACCTCGTCAAAACTTTGAAAGACTTCGTTCCCGAGATTTGCAGAGGTCAGCATTTACAAACGGCACCGATCAGCTCGGCTCCAGCGCCCCCCACCTCAGGCCAAACACGGTTCTACACACCGCTTTGGCCTGAATCGTGCTCATTTTGCGAGACAACACTCGCAAGCCAAGTTACGATTTTTAGAAATGCAGTTCTTGTTAACTGCTTTACTTGCAATCCGAGGTTCACTCGCACTCTATATTGCCAAAAGTATTGGGACGCTCGCCTTTTCACGCACATCCCCCCCACCCCAAACTCGCTCATCCGTGTCTTTATGGACCTTGCTTTGTGCGTTGGTCCAAATCATTTGGTAAAGAGGGGATTATGGTGTGGGGTTATTTATCAGGGGTTGGGCTTGGCCCCTTAGTTCCAGTGAAGGGAACTCTTAAGGCGTCAGCATACCAAGACATTTTGGACAATTTCATGCTCCCAACTTTGTTGGAAGAAACTTTGTACAAAGCAAGGTCCATAAAGACATGGATGAGCGAGTTTGGGGTGGAGGAACTTGACTGACCTGCAGAGAGTCCTGACCTCAACCCGATAGAACACCTTTGAGATGATTTAGAGCGAAGACTGCGAGCCAGGCCTTCTCGTCCAACATCAGTGCCTGCCCTCACAAATGCGCTTTTTGAAGAATGGTCAAACATTCCCATAGACACACTCCTAAACCTTGTGGACAGCCTTCCCAGAAGAGTTGAAGCTGTTGTAGCTGCAAAGGGTGGGCCAACTCAGTATTGAACCCTACGGACTAGGATGCCATTAAAGTTCATGTGCGTGAAAAGGCGAGTGTCTCGATACTTTTGGTATATGTGTGTATATGTGTGTCTATCTATTATATATATATATATATATATATAATCTCTAGATGTATTAGTTTTATCTATTGCTGTATGACCTGTAGTGATCATTGTATCTCATGCAGACTCAGGGATTAGGAACGGCATTGAAAATTCTGTTTTCTGAAAAACAAATTGAGAGCATGCCAGAAATTGGGCCATACTACGGCTTCCATTTAAAGCGCCAGGAAATCGTGGCCCTTCTCAATGCATTTGGAAGGTCAGTACATAGTTTGCTTTGTCTTGTTGGTCTTTTCCTCCTTTTATGATGATCAGCAGTGTTTATCAACCCTGTCCTTAGGGCCCACTAACAGACCAGATTTTATTTATTACCTTGGGGAGATGCAGACTAGAATACTGCAATCACCGAGCAGCAAATCATATCACCCGTGATGTATTTCAGTTAGCTTGCAAACCTGGCCTGTTAGTGGGTCCTGAGGACAGGGGTTGATGACCACTGATGTATAGGATAGGGAGACTCCATGGAAGGGACATTTACTGCCATTTTTGGTCTGAATCTGAGCATTTCCGTCAAGAACCTGAAAACTGAATATCTCAATTATCCATAACTGTTTGTTTTGGGTGGATGTAAAGAGAACCTGTTGTGATGTCATTATGCACACAGCTTTCTACTTGTATAAAAGCAGTTTGTATAACAAGCTTTTGCAAAGTATTTAGCAGTCTAGCTGTCTGCAAGCTTTGAAGCCTTTGTATACACTCTTCAGCTCCACTTTAAACAAACTGCTAGCAGGCTTCAGTAAATTTTGGCGCTAAATGAAGCTCGTCGAAGGTCTGTTAGCAGCTTGTTTACCGTGACGGTCCGCATCTGTGTTTTTAATATTCCCAAAGTGGAACTAAAGTATTCTCTAAGGCACAGGTGTCAAACACAAGGCCCGCGGGCCGAATCCGACCCTCCAGGCCATTTCATGTGGCCCTCGCACCTCTCCTGCAGGAGAGCTCCAGCCCTCCTATGATCCTCCTCCAGACCCTTACTTTCTGCTTTCAAGCAATGTGCTTCTTCCCAGCAGCAGCATAAGGAAAGGGGGGTGCACTGTGATGTAAGGGAGGGTGGGGGACTCAACTTCTGATGGTGGGGTGGCTCTTTGACATCTATTGTAAAGGGGAGGGGATGCACTGGACATCTAATCTTACAGATACAACCGGCCCTTTTGAGGGCAATCATAATGCTGATGCGGCCCACAATAAAATTGAGTTTGACACCCCTGCTCTAAGGCTGCATTCACACCTGAGCGTTTTGTAGCCTGAAGCTACAAAACGCTAGAGGGGGAAAAAATCCATTATTCTTTATGGAGATGGTTCACATCTCCACTCCATGTCGCCTGAAGCCGAACGCCTGAAGCTCAAACAAGTTCCGGACCCTTTTTTGTCGCGCAAATCGGGCAGATTGGGCGTTTTAGGATTCATATAATGTAATGGAAACGCCCGGTTCAAGCGTCTAGCGCGACAACGAGCGTTCCGACGGGCGCAAATTCGCGCGACAAAACAATGGTAAAAACGACGGTAAAAACGCCCGATTCGCTGCGCTCAGGTGTGAATGCAGCCTAAGGGGTCATTTACACTTGGTGATCACCATCACTAACGCTAGGTTCATACTTATGCATTAGTGATCCACGATGGATCTCCTTTCACAGAGCAGGGTAGGAAGGACTGACAGACATTCAGAAGGCTCCATTCACACATGTACAACTCCAAAGTGGCACCGACTTTGGGGTGCAACTTTGATGCAACTTTGGTTGGGTGCAACTTGGATTTGACTTTGGCTTTGACCAGTGATAAAGGGACAACTGTTGCAAACAAGTTGCATTGTATAACATTCAGGTAAGATCTTCATGCAAATTCTGAGAGTTAACGTTGAAGTCTTTGGGCCTCAAGTTGCATGAAAGTCGGACCAAAGTAGTGCATGAACTACTTTGAAGTTGCTGCAACTTTAAGTTGCACATATATGAATGGTTATCATTGGAAAACATGGGGGAGCGACTTGTCATGCCACTTTGATGTCCAAAGTGGCAGGACAAGTTGCACAAGTGTCAATGGAGCCCTAAATGCCAGTTTTTTTTTGTTTGTTTTTTTACGGCCGGAAATCCTGCACCATCGGGCTCGGTACACACTGCCTCGACTTGGAATCCGTCTTGTGAGACCCCCAAGTCCTGTGACATGTGAAATCCCATTTTAGTCAATGAGAGCGGTCTTAATTGGCACTACTGAAGTCTCTCCGACTTTAGAAAAGGTTCCTGTACTACTTCAAGGCAACTTTTATATCTGACTTGTGCCCAGAGACTTTAATGGAAGTTGCCTCCAAGTCGGATCCATATCTTAATCAATGTGATTTGGATCCAGCATTACAGGAAGATTACACAGGCATTCCCTGAATTTGCTTCAAAGTTGCCTGGCATGACTTTCAGGTCGCGGCAGTGTGAACTGAGCCTAGGCCCTAGGGTTTGTCTCATGGTTGCGATGTGACACGATTCAGTTGAAAAGGTGGCTTTTGTACTGCGTTCGCTGTCAAGCACAACAGGAGGGACACCAGTTATTCACCGGCTCTCTGCTTTGCCCCTCCCAGTGCTCACTGGGCTGTGGAGGAGAAGGAGCGGCTGGCTCAGGGTTTTAGCGGCTCGCTGAGCCAGCTGCCAGTCAGGTTTCTGGGTGGATCCTGACCATATGGTTGGGATCTTTCCAGAGCCTCGACGGGCTGAATGATGCAGAAACTGCACTCCTGTGATGCATAGAAGTATAGCCAAAAAAGCTTTGACCGTACTTCTCCTTTAAGGCTTGAACAAAGCTTGGAGAAAGCTCCTAAAAAGCTTTCTGTACACACTGCTTTTATACATTCAAAGATCCATGTGTACTAAATCCGATAGTACAGTTATGTTAGAACCAAGCAAGTATGAGGCTGTATTCTGCTCTGTTGCCAGATGCTCAATGGGCATAGTGCCAGACTCTTGAAACTTGAACCCATAAACGTTTTAAAACGCAATGATTTACTCAAGACAAATACTGTGCACTTTGCAAGGTGCAGTTGCTCCAGAGCTTAGTAAATGAGCAGAAACTCTGCTGACTTCCATCTTCCAATCATGTGCAAGCAAAACATCATTTTTTTTTTTTCTTTTTTCCTTGCATGTGATTGGACGGTCCTTTGCAAAGTGAAGCTTTACCTCATTTACTAAGCTCTGGAGAAACTGCACTTCGAAAAGCGCACAATCTATTTGCCGTTAGTAAATCGACCTCAATGTTGTGGTTGATCACCTTGTGATTTTCACGAGGCTGGTTTACCTTGATGCAAGCTCCCAAATGTCAACCATTTTTCCACTTCCTTCCTGCAGGATTTCTACGAGTGTCAAAGAGCTGGAAAACTTTAAAAGACTTTTGGACAACGTGTGACAGCGGAGGGACAAGGACTCAGAAGCAGGGAAATTTTGCACTATGGTGGCCCATACTTGTTTGACAAGAACATCCTTGGTCAAAGTCTGAGAATCTCCATTCTCACTGTGAAAACTGGTCCTTGGAGGACTTTCCTGTGTATATTGTAAAATAAATACGCTTAAGATTTTTCTATTTACCGTGACTTGTAACTGCACTTCTATCAGACACCCTGATGAAGCTCTGATCACCTTTTTATAAGGGGATTTTTTTTTTTCTATCCCTAAATAACGAGCATCTGTTTCATCTGCCTTGACCACGTTTGTCCAGTGACCGCTTTTGTGTATCTGCCTCACCTTGTCATATTTGCTGCCTGCTATAACATAACCATGTGTTTCTCTGCTAGTAGCAGGTGTGTTGGTGCAGCGGAGCCGGGCATGGAAGGGTAGACTTTTGTTTTTATTCTAAATAAAAATAAAGGAATTGCAATTTTGAGGGCCAAACCCTTCCCCTCGGTTAGATCTTTTTGTTAAAAATGATTTGAATTATGGAAAGGTCATAAGATCATGACCTAATAGTAGTCCTCCCTCACAAAGAAGCCCTTATTTGCAGGGGGGGGGGGGGGGGGTGTGAAAGTGGTACTTCAATCAAAACTACTTTTTTTTTTTTTTTTTTTCTTCGGTGGAGGGGAAAGAATATGAACTTTTTTTTTTTTTTTTTTTTTTTTTTTATAGTTTGTGTCCCTGCTAAACAAAACGCATACAAGACCACTATGCATTCCCTTAATTAAATTAAAAAAATTGTAGTTGCCAGTTTTAATTCCCCTCCCAACTATGGAGATTAAAAAAATTAATAAAGGTTATGTATATGCAGCTCAATTACTCAAGCTTAATTTGTATGTGCCTCCCTAAAAGGGACTTTAACAGTAGGGCTTGTTCACATCATACACACATGAAAACTGATTTCTCTGATGGTAAAACCACGCAGATTTCACTTGCAGTTTTCATGTATGATGTGAACATGCTCTACTGTTTAAGTCCCTTTTTAGGGAGGCACATACAAATTAAGCTTGAGTTATTGAGCTTAATATAAATAAAAAAAAAAAAAGTTATTTATATTGAGCTCAATAACTCAAGCTTAATTTGTATGTGCCTCCCTAAAAGGGACTCACAGTAGGGCTTGTTCACATCACACATACATGAAAACTGATGGGAAAGCCACGCAGATTTCACTTGCCGAGACATCGGTTTTCATGTGCGTCAGTTATGTGCCCTGATCACACCAATGTTGATGTCATGTCAATTTTTTTTTTTCCCAATGCAGAAAACTGCATGCACATTGCAAATTCCTGCGCAGAAAAAAATCTGCATGCTGTGGTGTGAAAAGGGCACATAAAGAACTATTGTTTTTTTTTTGTTGAGCCCTTTCAGAACGTGTGCAGAAAAACTGACATCTTGGCACCATGGTGTGAACAAGGCCTTGGACGAATTTTATTTAAAGTAAAATTTACTGTATATAGATATTCTAAAAATGATAGGGAGATTTCTCCCACTAGGGACAATTCAACTAATAGGGACACTGGCAGCAATAAAGCTTGACAGATTGCTATTCTCTGGTCTGTCCAAAAATGTAAAAAAATCTTAATGTTTTGATTAGAGTTTCACTTTGCTACCTAATGACCAGCCCAAATGGCCTGTCCTGTGGTTGTTCACTATTGAGCGCAACCCCATGTAACTTCTGGCATCTGTTTTGAATGCTAGTCTGTTGCTGGTGCTCAGCCATACTCTGCTGCTCACTTGGTCCCTATGGAAACTTATAGGAGGGCAGGCTGCTGCTCCTCCTGATTGTAGGGGCCCTGATGACAGGCAGGCTGCTGCTCCTCCTGATTGTAGGGTGTCCTGATGACCGACATGACTTGACAAGGTAAGGCCACCTTCTCATGTTTTGGGCCTGCTGGTGATGCTCGGACTGTAATGCATGTTCTGTGTGCACCTTAACTTGCTCATCTGATAACCGTAGATTTATTCTGAAACCTAATGCCTGGAGAAAATTGAACATAACCCTTCCACACTCCTTTCTGCATTTTAACATCTGCTAATAAGTGTGTGGTTTGATATGAGAAGGCTATGTTGCATGAAGCTGCGCCTGCACTTTTTAGGGTAAAAACAAACAAACACGACCGCTGTTGGTAGGTGGTCACTAGATGGTGCTAGAGAACAGTTAACGAGCTTCCTTGGATGGACTGATATATGTTGCTATATAAATAGTTCATGAGATAAGGCATGTGAGCACATGACAACATAGGATGCATTAAGGTGAAAAAACATGAGGGTTTACAACCCCATTTTTATTTTTTTTTAAGGTCCCTTTCACACTGACGGACCGATCAGTTTTTCAGGCGGACCTGATCGGACCACCCATTGCTCTCTATGGAGCAGCAATGTGTCCGTGACATCTGATCTGATCCTGTTCGCTAAAAAACAGACAAATGGGGATCCGTTCCCCATCCATCCAGCAGATCGGATAGTTGGATGGAAAGGGACATGCAGTCCGTTTTCATCTGACAGCCCATAGAGGACAGCGGGCTGTGTCCCTGTCCGCTCTGCAACAGCAGAGCGGACACGGACCTGTCATCCGCCTGCTCAGTGGGGATCAGCGGAGAGATCCCTTGCTGAGCAGGCGGATCTGCTGGCGGACTGCAACGTGAAAGGAGCCTTGGGGCTGTGAACCATATCTGCAATCGGCTGTACAGAGATGGATTGGCTGTAAAGATGGAGATGTTTCTATAGGCATCCCTACATTAGAGTATATATACCAGCACCTGTCCTAGCAACCAGCTCACTGCTGATTTCCAATAAGGAATCGGACCTCAGATAGCCCTTGGTTCTACAAGGAAGTTTAACAGACGAGTTTTAAAGTAGTACAGCCAAAGCTCGTTTGGCTGTACTTGCCCTGTGGATCACAGGAGTGCTGTTCGTTCTGCACTCCTGTGACCAGTTTTTAGGAGACAGCGGGCTGAAGCCCGCTGATGGCTGACGTTAGAGCTGGTCAAGGCTTGGGCAATATTGCAACCATATGGTCAGAAGCCACCCACATGCCTGGACCGGCGCTCAGCCTCTCAGCGAGGAGGTGCTCCCGCCACAGCCCAGCGCTCCAGTGAATGCATGGGGCAGAGCAGACAGCGGTGACTGACCATTACCAGCTCTCTGCTCGGGGAGCTGTGAGAACCGAGCGTTCGGCAGTGTTTGATCGCTCGGTTCTCAGTGTAGGAGCCAGCAGGTGACAGATGCAATGCAGCATCCACATAGGTAAGTATGATTAAAAAAAAAAAGATTCCCATACTTCTCAACTTTTTGGAGAACATCATTCATTAAAATAAGGCCGTCACTTCTCCAGGAACTTGCAGCATTAACGATTTGTGAGCTTGAAATGATTAGTGTGGGATAGCATGCCAATAGTATACTCCATGGTGTGCAAGAAGTTCACTATAAAGAGACCCTGTTGCTAGAAGGTCACTTGTACTCCAAGGACTCTTTGTAAAAGGACAGGTTATATCACAGCTGGCTGACAACACTGCTGCTAATTGTGAGTCGGTGGCTTAGTGGTGTCGGCTTTTAATAGGAAGTGCTGTTGGACTACTTTCACACAGGGTCAGGGGTGCGTTAGCAGTAAATCTCTGCTGGTTTCAGCTGCACTTTATTGCTGTTATAGTGGCGCTTTTCGGCCGCATGCGGAGCGCTTTTAACACCCGCTAGTGGCCGAAGAAAGGGTTAAAAGCGCCCGTGTTGCAGCGCTGCCAAAGTATCAATTTGCAGGCGCTTTGGTAGTGCTGCCCATTGATTTAAATGGGCAGGGGCTTTTTGGGAGCAGTGTATACACCGCTACTGCACCAAAGATGCTGCCTGCAGGAATTTTTATTTTTTTTCCCCGTTCTGCAAGTGCACCCAACGCCCCAGTGTAAAAGCACTCGGCCTTTCACACTGGGGTGGCATGAGAGGCGCTTTTTAGGCTCTATTTTTAGCGCTAAAATGCCTGAAAAGTGCCCCAGTGTGAAAGGGGTCTAAGCTGTCGGGATCTCCAGGCAAGAAGTTCTGCAACCGATTCCCCAAAAAAATATCGCTGTTCAGGCAGCTTAGGAGGAGGAGTGCACAGGGAGGGGTTTACCAGTCCGACATGTATGCAAAGTCAGGTTGAAGGTGTGAAAATGGCCAAGGAAGCTGCAGCAGGGAATAGTAGTTGCCCTCCTCGCCATACTGTGTGGGAATCGCAAGAGCGGCTGAACGCAATATTTTGGCAAGTAAATCCGGTCACATGACCTAATTCATGATTTGGTAGAAATTCTGCTTAACTCACTCTTAGAAAAACCTGCTTAGGTCACGGCTGTTTAACTATTGCATCATCATCATCATCATATATTGTTTTCATAAACCAGGTAAAAGTGTATTTCCCAAGAATGTTTTGGGGGGTGAGATTAGGGGGTATTGAATGCTCCTGTTACTCAGGGACCATTGACTATTCTGATGTGTATAATTTTATATTTATGCAGGGCAGCTGGTTCATCAAATATGACTTGGAAAGTATTTTTTTTACTTCTATAATGCTGCTCTAGGGTGTTTGAATCTGGAATGTGCAGATATTGCCCCCTGGTGGCCAATGTAAGGAATTACACCTAAACATACATCCTTGGGGGGAAAAAAGCTGCCCATACAAATTGTATGTTTCCCAATTCGTATATCTATGTAACCTGATGCTTGTGTGGTTTGTTTGTTGTTGTGTTTTTTTTTTTTTTGTCTTTTTATTTTAATTTTTTTATTCTTATGTCAATTTGTTTAAAGGCCATATCTGAAGTGCCCATATTAACATTCATAAGCTCCTGTTATACTTTTTTTTAATTATTATTATTTAACTTTTGCAACCTGTGGCTGATGCATAAAGTGCTACAAAATCTGGAAAGTCACAGGCTGGAAAAGCCTGCAAAGTGGATTCTGGTAAATGTGAACCATATGCCATTTATAAACAGCAACAAAGCCTTAGAGATTGGTGTATGTATTAAACCCTATGGCTAAAAACATTTACATAAAGCCCCCTTTTAACTACTTATTAAAGAGAGAGAAAAAAAATTATAGCACTGCTATGAATGATTGGCAATGCATGTGTAACTACTATAACCAAATACTTTGCAGCTGATATTGAATTCTAACTTTTTGTAATTTAAAAATGAACCACTAGAGGTCAGTAGCTTATACGGTTTACCAAAGCTTTGCATCATTTTGTTTACATCCAACTCCTCCTGCAGCGGATGGCAAGGACAGCTGGAGTGGTATTACAGCAGACAGAGGGTCACATCATGTTGCTTAAATTGCCTTCTAATTCACTTGTTTTGCCATGGTTTTTTTTTTTTTCAACTAGGTGTAACAGCCTATACTCAATCCTTTTATATTGAGTTGTCTAACATCAGCCTTTCAGTGGAAGTGCTCACTCTACAGCCGTGGCCAAAAAATTTGAGAATGACAGAAATATAAATTTTCACAAAGTCTGCTGCTTCAGTGTTTTTAGGTCTTCTTGTCAGATGTTACTATGGTATGCTGAAGTATAATTACAAGCATTTCATAAGTGTCAAAGACTTTTATTGACAATGACATGAAGTTTATGTAAAGAGTCCATATTTGCAGTGTTGACTCTTCTTTTTCCAAACCACTGCAATTCCCCCCGGCATGCTGGCAATCTGGGCCACATCCTGACTGATGGTGACCCATTCTTGCATAATCAATGCTTGGAGTTTGTCAGAATTTGTGTTTTTTTTTTTTTGTTCAACTGCCTCTTGAGGATTGACCACAGGCGGGATTAAGTTCTGGGGAGTTTCCTGGCCATGGACCCAAAATCTCAATGTTTTGTTCCCCAAGCCACTTGGTTATCACTTCTATCTTTTGGCAAGGTGCTCCATCATGCTGGAGAAGGCATTGTTCATCACCAAACTGTTCTTGAATGGTTGGGAGAAGTTGCTCTCTGAGGATGTTTTTGTACCACTCTTTATTCATGGATGTGTTCTTAGGCAAAATTGTGAGTGAGCCCCCTCCTCTTGACTGAAAAGCCACCCCCACACATGAATGGTCTCAGGATGCTTTACTGTTGGCATGACACAGGACTGATGGTAGCATCACCTTTTCTCCAGGCAAGGTTTTGTCCTGGATGCCCCAAACAATCCGAAAGGGGATTCGTGAGAGAAAATGACTTTACTCCGGTCCTCAGCCGTCCAATCCCTGTACCTATTACAGAATTATCAGTCTGTCCCTGGTGTTTTCCTGGAGAGAAGTGGCTTCTTTGATGCCCTTGACACCAGACCATCCTCAAAGTCTTCTCACTGTGTGTGCCGATGTCCTCACACCCGCCTGCTGCCATTCCTGAGCTTTGCACTGGTGGTGCCCCCAATCCTGCAACTGAATCAACTGTAGGAGATGGTCCTGGCGCTTGCTGGACTTTCTTGGGCGCCCTGAAGCCTTCTTCACAAATGCCGTGGAAATATGTTTTTTTTTTGGGGGGGGGGGTTTAGTTAATTTTCATGGTAAAGATGGGCTTTGCAATTCATCTGATCGCTCTTCATAACATTCTGGAGTATATGCAAATTGCCATCATAAACAAAGGCAGCAGACTTTGTGAAAATGTAATATTTGTGTCATTCTCAAAACTTTTGGCCACGGCTGTAGAAGGAAGGTTCTTATATGAAAGAACTCGCTACTCTGATGTTCACCAGCATCTTGAAGAGTGGTCAGCAGGGGATGGTGTCATGGAGTGTGCAGAATTTCATTCTCTGAAAGTGGTGTCACTCTGCTTGTGACATGTACCACAACAAGAGTCATTGGATCACCAATAATTCAAACCTGCACCAATGGCTAATGGGGCAAGCTTTCAAGATATCTCAGGTCTCTACTTCAGCCATATGTAAAGTTTCCTGCACTTGCATGGAATTTTCAGAATCTTTATTTCTATTTTACAGTAGGGATGGGACCCATACCTCCTGCATTAGGAGAGAACATGGTTATTGGCGCTCTCCTTCTGTGAGATTAGTGTACAGTGTTGGAAAATATTGCCTTCCTTCATCCACCTTGATTTGGGATATCTAACGACTGCTGAAAAACAAAGAAATGCATATATTGCAGCTTATTAGCCCTCAATGCTAGACACTAGTACCGATACGCATGCAAATGCTTAGTATCGGTATTGGTGTAAGCCTACTAGACACTATATAGAGGGCAGGCTTTGCTCATCATGGTGGGCATAACCCTGAACTTCAGGGTCTGGTTTCCATAGGGATAGAACTTGACCCATGGACCTGTATGCCACCTCGCAGCTGACTGCACCGGAGACGAGTGCTTGTGCAGGATCCAATGGCCAAAATTTCAGGTACGCCAACCAAGGTTGGGCCAAATCAATGCTTCTATTGTAGTACCAGAAAACATTGAAGAATCCTAAACTAAAATAATTTTGTAGTTAAAATGGAGCTTCACCCAAAAGAGGAGGCTCTGCTTGTCTACCTCCTCCCACATTTGGCACCTCTTTGGAGGGAGGGGGGTAGCGGTTGCTCCTACTTCCCACTCAGTTTGCCCTCCTTCCCCTGTAACCTTATGGGACACTTCACAGGTCCCAGAAGACTGGCCCATTCATAAACCTCAGTAGGAAACTGGCTGTGGGGCCACAAGGCTTCACTGCCAGTTTCCCCTAGTCAAGATGACGGTGCCAGCACCCCATAGCCGAGTGAATGATCGGCTTGGGTGAGGACACCGCTGGATGCCGGGACAGGTAAGTGTCCTAATATTAAAAGTCAGCAGCCACAGTATTTGTAGCTGCTGACTTTTATTTCTGGAGCTCTGCTTTAAGCTAAAAGTGATTTCTTCATAAGGGAAAAGCAAACCACCACCTTAGGGCACTAGCAAAAACCTGAGGAATCATGAAGTGGGGTAAGGGCTAGAGAGGAGGTGCCCAGGGAGGAGCATGTCCTCAAAAGCTTTGCCAGTGTCCAATCACCGGGAAGTACACATGTATAACCCAGGGTTTATGAATACGGTGTTCTGTGTACTGTATGATTAGGATAGGTTGATTTTGTACTTTCAGCAGAACGGACTAGGACAGTGCTCTTCTGGTGAAATATGTACATGCTAAAATGTTCTTGGTCCAAGAAAAGAAAATGAATGCAGCCACCACATCTAAAGACTGGTAAGCTGCAATATCTAAAATTTTTATACACTTTCACAACTAATAAGGAGCGTTTGTGCAAAGAAATGTCTTGGGCATGCTTGCCTATTCTCTATTTGCAATGATTCCTGTACTCTTGCACAAAAAGGAAAAACCCTTCCTATTGGTCGCATAGCACATTTTGTTGCTGCTGCTGCCCCATGTTTCCTCGCCATAGGTCAATATGGAGTCTTTCCTCTCAACCAGCAAAAATACCATTTATGTCTGGTTTAAAGGATCACTGAACCCAAGAATAAAAATGCAATCTGTCACAGCTTACAGTCCCTAGACATGGCGGTTGGTTCCCCCCCCCCCCCCCTCATACTAAGAACATTTTTTCAGTAAAAGCAGAAAATACATGTTGATCCTGCCAGATATAGTTTCCTTAGCACTTCCTTTTTGAGCTGCACCAAATAATATTTTCCTTTCCTAAGTATCTTCTGTAAACTACTATTTCCGTGGCCCTCCACGTAATGGAAGTGAAGAGATACAGACCTATCCATAGTCCATAGCTGGTGAGTAGGGAATCGGCTCGGGTGTGTGTTTGAATTCCAGTCCAAGCCCACCTGAGCAAGCTTGCATAGGAAACGGTCACCTGTACCGGGTCAATCTGCAGAGGAGGCTTTACCTGCCCCACTGATCCATGAATACAATGTGGCTGTTGGGCGAGGAATGCCTTGACCACTTATGATTGGCCCATGCAGCTGACCACTTCCTGTGGCGCTCAGACTGGGATCGAAGCACACCTGAGCTCACCCCTACAGTAGAGCAACCTAGGGCAACAGCCATGGCTCCCTCCATATATACAATGGAGGAGTTCTGTAGTCACCAGGGACAGAAAGTGTGTTTATTTGCAGAATCGCCAGGGAGAAAAAGAAGCTTAAAAAGAAGAAAAATACAGTCACTGCACAGAGCAACAAGGACTAGTATGCTGCAATTATATTACATGTTTAGATATTATTTACATCTAATGCCTAACTGTTTCAGCAGCCACCATGCAAATAATGGTTTGATTGTATATTGTAAGCTCCTGGGGGCAGCTCAGTCACCTTCTGTCTGTTATGTTTTATGTATTCATTTTGCCCCTCCCAAAACTGTACAAAAACCATCAAAACGTTTAAATAAATGCACATTTGAAATGTTCCACTGATGTCATTTTACTGAGAATGCAAAAGGTAAAAAATGATGGATGGAATAAAGAAAATTTTTACCTATGGTCTTAAAAGCAAGCAAATGGCCGCAGTTTGATCCGGCTCTTTGGGGAACGATTTTCATCGACTTGTACCAACAATGTGACATAATTCCCTCCAATGTAATCTTTTATACTTTACCAAACACTTTGGTATTATATTGTGTTTTTGTGCAATAAAATTAGTTTTACTGAAGGCAAAAAATGTGCCCCCTGCAAGTGCAGTTGCTCCAGAGGTAATGAGGTAAACCTTCACTTTGCAAAAAATACCCAATCACGTGCGAGGGGAAAATAAATAAAAAAAACAGCATTTTTGCTTGCACATGATTGGATAATGGAAGTCCGAAGAGCTTCCCCTCATTTACTAAGCTCTGGAGCAACTGCACTTTGCAAAGTTCACAGTCTATGGGGTTGCTTTACGAAAGGCAAATAAATAGAGTGTTGGTAGCTAGTTTCCTGATAACTGCAAATAATTTTTAATAAGTCGATTTTATGCATTTGTAGAACTAGTCAGCAGACGCAAAACTATAGACCACAAAAATAGTGGAATCATCTAGTGATACAGAGGATCCATGTGGATGGTTAATGACCGGGGGCCACCTGTTGGACACAACAACCCTAACAGGCTGGCTGGACCCAACAACCAGGGGGGTCATTGATTGATCCGTGCAGCTGGCTATAGCTGGTGGCAATGATCAGTTTATTCTGATGGCAGAGCAGTCTCCCCACTGTCAGAAAACAATAACTGAGTGGAAAGGATTCCCCCATCCACATCAGTTGTGAAGATGGGGGAATCAAGTCCTTCAAAACAAATGAATCACATATGGCTTGCCTTAGGCAGGCCATGCATTAGTTCATTTGCTTTACTGCAAGAAATTTCTAGATTTTCCCATTAGTGTGTGAGTGTGTTAATGGGGATTTGGATGTTGTTGGCATAGAGATGGTATTGGAAGCCATAGGAGGCTATTGGCTGACTCAGGGAGGAAGTGTAGATACAGAATAGAAGAGGTCCCAGAACAGAACCTTGGTGGACCCCAAAGGGAAAAAGGGAGAGGCGAGAAGGAAGTATAATTGTAAGTGACACTGAAGGTGCGGTTGTATAAGTAGGAAGAGAACAAGTGAAGAGTACAAGCTCGGAGACCAAAGGAGTAAAGTGTTTGTGTTTTTTTTTTTTGAGGAGGAGGTGGTCAACCGTATCAAAGGCAGCAGAGGTCCAGGAGAAGGAGTACAGAATAGTGTCCATTGGCTTTGGCCGTTTAGTAGAATGTTTGTTAGTAGTGATGAGCCGAACACCCCCGGGTTCGGTTCGCACCAGAACCCGCGAACGGACCGAAAGTTCGCACGAACTTTAGAACCCTATTAAATACAATGGATGCTAACTTTCGAAATCTAAAGTGCTAATTATAACAACTATTATGCATGTTATTGTCCTAAAAAGGGTTTGGGAACCCGGGTTCTGCACCAGGGGACATGTATCAATGCAAAAAGAAGTTTTAAAAACGGCCGTTTTTCTGGAGCAGTCATTTTAATGATGCATAAAGTGAAAAAAAAAAGTCAAATATTCCTTTAAATATCGTACCTGGGGGGGTGACTAAAGTATGCCTGTGAAGTGCCACGTGTTTCCCGTGTTTAGAACTGTCCCTGCACAAAATTACATTTCTAAAGGGAAAAAAAGCCTTTTAAAACTGCTTGCGTCTGGTCCCGGTAATATGGATGAAAATCTTTAAGAAAAATGACATAGCTACCCCATCACACCCCCCCCCCCTTACCCCAGACCATTACCAGCCCCTTTGGATCCTTGTATGGATATTAAGGGGAACCCCGCACATAAAATAAAAAAGGCCCTATATACTCTGAACAGCCGTATACAGGCGGTGCATACAAGACAGGGACTGTAGGTTTGTTCTTATGTAGAATCTGTTTGTAATTTTGAACAGGTACATTGTTTAAGTGTAGCTCCAGGCAAAAAATCTATTTTTAAGCTTTTTGGAAAAGATAGGGAAGGGTTATCACCCCTGTAACATTTGTTTTGCTGTCTGTGCAGTGTGCACCTGTTCAGAACAGTTCACCTCACTTTCCGTCCTAATGACAAATGTTTTTTGAAAATTTGGGGTTTTTATTGAAACAAGAATTGGTGATAAAGAATCAGTGGAGAGGAGACACTTTTTTTCCCATATTAACTCTTACAGGAGATAATTTGCCTTCCTAGGGGTAGATTTCCTCTCACTTCCTGTTGTATCCTTCCGTTTGCAAGGAGGAGTCGTTTGTAAGTTGGATGTTTGAAAGTAGGGGCCTGCCGTATATACTCAGCTGAAATTTGCCCCTTACATGTTGGTGTTGCCACAACACTGTGAGCCCTCACAGTTACTCTTGGTGGGCGCATGAATGGGCCCTGCTGTGAATTATTAGATCAAGAATTGTAATTACATGTCCCTGTTAAACAGGGGCAGAAAAATTGAGCCTTAGGCACTGGTGCCACAACACTGCAACCCCTCACAGATACTGTACTTGGAGCACAGCAATGAGCCCTGTTGCAAAGTATTGCATCAAAAATTGTAATTACATGCCCCTGTTAAACAGGGGCTGAAAAATTGGGCCTTAGCCACTGGTGCTGGTGCCACGACACTGCAACCACTCCCAGATACTCTACTTGGAGTACAGGAATGAGCCCTGCTGCAAAGCATTGCATAAAAAATTGTAATAACACACCCCTTTTAAACAGGGGCTGAAAAATTGGGCCTTAGCCACTGGTGGGGGCACCCAGAAACAAAAAATTTCTTCCAAGCTATCATCGTCAATTGGATCATTGAGGAGGACAACAGGACAAACTCTCAGCATCAGTCTTGAAGGGATGTGACATTTGAAAATAAATTAGTCTGTTATATCAGCTTCAGGTGTTTGGTAGCTGGTGGTGATCCAAGACTGGTTCATCTTTATGAAGGTCAGTCGATCAACAGAGTCGGTGGACAGGCGCACCCTGTGATCCGTGACAAATCCTCCAGCAGCACTGAATGTGCGTTCTGAAAGAACGCTGGATGCAGGACAGGCCAGTAGCTCAATTGCATACTGTGCAAGCTCTGGCCAGTGATCCATCCTCAAGACCTAGTAAGCCAGAGGATTTTCGGTGGGGAAGGTGTCCAAGTCTGACCTTGCCCCTAGGTATTCCTGCACCATGTATATCAGACGCTGGCGATGGTTGCTGGAACCGATCATACCTTGGGGCTGCGGACTAAAGAATTGTCTGAACGCTTCGGTCAGACGGCCACCTTCCCCACCGCTCCTTCTTTGACTGACCGAAGACTCAGCAACTCGTTGTCCAAGACCAGGAGTTTGTAACCTCCCAGTCTCTGGGAACGCGTTGCACAGACCTTTCTGCAAGGCCTCCCGGAGTTGTCTCATCCTCTGCGACGGTAAGATAAGGTCCGCAACCTTACCCTTGTACCGTGGATCAAGGAGAGTGGCCAGCCAGTAATGGTCCCTCTCCTTGATCCGAAGAATACGAGGATCCTTCTGCAGACTTTGCAGGATCAGGGAGGCCATGCAGCGTAGGTTAGCTGAGGCATTCAGTCCGGAGTCCTCTGGGTCACTAAGGATGACATGATCCGCAGCCACCTCCTCCCAGCCACGTACAAGTCCACTGGTTTCTTGGGACTGTAAATCATCCCTAAAAGACTGCTGCTGATGATGCTGAGTGCCAGCCTCCACCTCCATGCTGACACAATCCTCCTCTTCTTCCTGTGCGATGGGTGGGACAGAAGGAACACTGTCTGGGTAAAGGGGGCCTTGAGAGGCAAGGAAGTCCTCCTCTTCCTGCCTCTGTTCTGCCTCAAGTGCCCTGTCCATTATTCCACGCAGCGTGTGCTCCAACAGGTGGACAAGAGGTACAGTGTCACTGATGCACTGCTCACCATCCTCGTGGCCTCCTCAAATGGTGCCAGGACAGTGCATGCATCCCTGATCATGCCCCACTGGCGTGGTGAAAAAAACCCAAGCTCCCCTGACCCTGTCCTGGTGCCGTAGTCGCACAGGTACTCATTGATGGCCCTCTGCTGCGTGTGCAGCCGCTGCAGCATGGCCAACGTTGAGTTCCACCTGGTGGGCATGTCACATATAAGGCGGTTCTTGGGCAGGTTCAACTCCTTTTGCAGCTCAGCCAGGCGAGCACTGGCATTATAAGATCTGCGGAAATGCACACAGACTTTCCTGGCCTGCCTCAGGACATCCTGTAATCCCGGTTACCTGCCCAAGAACCGCTGCACCACCAGGTTAAGGACGTGAGCCACACAGGGCACATGGGTCAGTTGTCCCTGTCGGAGAGCGGAGAGGAGGTTGGTGCCATTGTCGCAAACTACCATTCCTGGCTTAAGCTGGCGTGGCGTCAACCACCTCTCAGCCTGCCCCTGCAGAGCAGACAGAACCTCTGCCCCAGTGTGGCTCCTGTCCCCCAAACACACCAGTGCAAGCACGGCATGGCATCTTTTTGCCTGCGTACTTGCTTAGCCCCTTGAACGCCTACGGAGCACCGCTGGTTCCGAGGACAAAGCACAGGAAGAGGCCACGGAGGAAGAAGAGGAGGGGGTGGAGGACAGAGGTGTGTCACAACTAGTAGTAGCATTTTGGAGGCGTGGCGGTGGAACAACCTCCAACACTACTGCACCTTGTCCTGCATCCTTCCCAGCTGCCAAAAGAGTGACCCAATGGGCCGTGAAAGAAAGGTAACGTCCCTGTCCATGCCTGCTGGACCATGAGTCAGCGGTAATATGCACCTTACCGCTGACCGCCCTGTCCAGCGAGGCCAAGACATTGCCTTCCACATAAAGAAAGAAAGGTCTTCTGGACGCAGCACTCCGGTTAAAAAGCCTTTATTCCAAAAAAAGGTTCAGGAAACCAAAAACACTCTGCACAACACAACAAACTGATCACGTCTGGCTGACGCGTTTCACACTATTTAAAGTGCTTACTCATAGCTATGAGTAAGCACTTTAAATAGTGTGAAACGCGTCAGCCAGACGTGATCAGTTTGTTGTGTTGTGCAGAGTGTTTTTGGTTTCCTGAACCTTTTTTTGGAATAAAGGCTTTTTAACCGGAGTGCTGCGTCCAGAAGACCTTTCTTTCTTTCTTCAATTGCATTTGCATTTGCTTGCACCCTTGGTTGCTGGGAGGAGGTAATTCCAGGGACTTCCACACCTGAGCGGCTTCCTTTCTCCATTGCCTTCCACATGCCGGTAGAGAGCCGGAATCGCCTTCCGTGAGAAAAAGTGGCGTTTGGGAACCTGCCACTGAGGAACCGCACATTGCACAAACTCACGGAAGGGGGCCGAGTCTACCAACTGAAAAGGCAGCAGTTGAAGCGCTAGCAATTTAGCCAAGCTAGCATTCAACCGCTGGGCATGTGGATGGCTGGGAGTGAACTTCTTTCGACGGTCCAGCAGCTGGGGCAGGAAAATTTGCCTGCTAGAATCGGACGTCGGTGTACTGCTAGCAGAGTGGCTGCAAGTACTTGGCTGTGACACACCTAATTCTACACCTTCATTCCTCTCAGTGCAGGTTTCAGAGAGGACTGAAGGTATAGTGGGGTTGGAGATCCCAGCTGATGCGGTGCAAGGAGAGGTCCGCTTTGTTCTTTGGTGTGGGTCTTTAAGGTAGGCTTGCCAACGAGCTGCATGGCAGGTCAACATATGTCTGGTCAAGCATGTGGTGCCCAAGCGGCTGATGTTTTGGCCACGCTTGAGACATATGTTGCAAACAGGAGCTGTGCGATCTGATGCACTCGCCTCAAAAAAGGCCCACACCAAAGAACTTTTGGAATGACGGGCAGAGGCAGCGCCCTGCACAGGCGGAGTCCTGCGGTATGATTCCGTCGGTGTGCTTCCCTTACGCTGGCCACCCAAGGGCATCCTGCCTCGTTGGAGATGTGCCTCCTCCTCATCCTCCTCCTCTCTCCTATTAGGCACCCACGTGGAGTCAGTGACCTCATCATCTCCTCCCTCCTCATCACTGGAGCCAATCTGGCAGTATGCTGCAGCTGCTGGAACATGACTGCCAGATTGGTGTCCTTCTTGAGCATCCCCTCTCTCTGCTCTCACGCTACTGCCTTCCTCTAGCTGGGTATCATCATCAGACCCTTTGAAACGCCGGGCATCCTCCTGGAGCATGTACCCAACACTGTGCTCAAACAGTTCGGGGGACTCCTCAGGAGGAGGACATGGTGGGTCTAGGGAAGGAGTGACTGATGATATTGATACCAGGGAAGAGGACGCTTTGGCAGCTGCTTTGCCAGTACCCTGAGCCTGGGTGAGAGAGGATGAGGAGGATGAGGAGGGCTTGGTCATCCACTCTACCAAGTCTTCGGCATGATGTGGCTCAACATGTCCAGCTGCTGAAAAGAAGGGCAAGCGTGTCCCATGGCCATGTGCTGATGACAATGCACTGCGTCCACGACCAGCACTGTTGCCCCCAGACACAGAGTCTGCTTGCCCTCTTTTATTGGCTCCTGACTGTCTGCCTCTCCTTGTTTGCCTTCCAGACATTCTAATGGCCTGCAGGGAGATGGGAAAACCAGCAATAAGGGCTAGCTTCAGGTGTATACTGTGCAGGAGGCTTAGCAACAATGACACTGACACTGTCCCCTGCCTATCCTTCTCTCTCCCTGCACACAAGGTTTAGCAAAGAATAGGACACTGACACTCTCGACTGCCTATCCTTGTCTGTCCCTACACACAAGGTTTAGCAATATGGTTCAGCGCACTAGGTTTAGCAAAGATTATGACACTGACACTCTCCCTGCCTATCCTTGTCTGTCCCTACACACAAGGTTTAGCAATATGGTTCAGCACACAAGGTTTAGCAAAGTATATGAAACTGACACTCTCCCTGCCTATCCTTGTCTGTCCCTACACACAAGGTTTAGCAATATGGTTCAGCACACAAGGTTTAGCAAAGAATATGAAACTGACACTCTCCCTGCCTATCCTTCTCTGTCCCTACAAACAAGGTTTAGCAAAGAATATGACACTGACACTCTCCCTGCCTATCCTTGTCTGTCCCTACACACAAGGTTTAGTAATATGGTTCAGCACACAAGGTTTAGCAAAGAATATGAAACTGACACTCTCCCTGCCTATCCTTCTCTGTCCCTACAAACAAGGTTTAGCAAAGAATATGACACTGACACTCTCCCTACCTATCCTTCTCTGTCCCTACACACAAGGTTTAGCAAAGAAAAAATATGACACTGTCCCTGCCTATCCTTCTCTTTCCCTGCGCCGGAACACACTACACGAGGCCGCCACGCTGGCGGCCTTTTATAGTGTGGGGCGTGTATTAAACCCCCTCAGCAATAATTGGCCACAGGCATCCTGCCTGTGGCCAATCATTGCTCTCCTCGCTGCCGGCGCTGTGATTGGCCAAGCATGCAGGGTCACAGTGCATGCTTGGCCAATCACAGCGCCGGGATTACACTGCGATGGCGCAGTGTATTGTGGGCCGTTCGCGTCACTCGAATTTGGCGCGAACGGCCCAAATCGTTCGTTGTTTGCCGAACGCGCGAACAGCCGATGTTCGAGTCGAGCCTATGTTCGACTCGAACACCGAGCTCATCCCTATTTGTTAGTTTTAGGAGGGCAGTTTCTGTGTCTTGAGGGCAAAATCCAGATCAATGGGGATCAAGAAGGTTATTATTGGCGAGGTGGTCGCTCATTTGGTTGTAGACCAGACATTCAAGGAGTTTGGATAAAAAGGGGAGCAAGTAGATCGGGCATAGGTTGTTAAGATTGGTGGGGTCCAGTGAGGGCTTTGTAAGTATGGGGGTGACTAGTGCCAAGGGCTACCTTCAGGTGTATACTGTGCAGGAGGCTTAGCAACAAAGACACTGACACTGTCCCCTGCCTATCCTTCTCTGTCCCTAAACACAAGGATTTGCAATATGCTTCAGCAAGATTGGTTTAGCACAGAATAGCACACTGACAGTTTCCCTCACTGTCCTTCTCTATCCCTACAAACAAGGTTTAGCACAGAATAGCACACTGATAGTTTCCCCGCGTGTCCTTCTCTGTCCCTAAACTCAAGGATTTAAAATATGGTTCAGCAAGATTGGTTTAGGACAGAATAGCACACTGACAGTTTCCCCGAGTATCCTTCTCTGTCCCTAAACTCAAGGATTTCAAATATGGTTCAGCAAGATTGGTTTAGCACAGAATAGCACACTGACACTTTCCCTCACTGTCCTTCTCTGTCCCTACAAACAAGATTTAGCACAGAATAGCACACTGATAGTTTCCCTGAGTGTCCTTCTCTGTCCCCACAAACAAGGTTTAGCACAGAATGACACACTGACACTCTCCCTACCTATCCTTCTCTGTCCCTAAACACAAGGAATCCAGGATTAGTAAAGGAAAAAAATGACACTGTCCCTGCCTATGCTTCTCTTTCCCTGCTCCGGAACACACTACACAAGGCCGCCGCGCTGGCGGCCTTTTATAGTGTGGGGCGTGTACTAAACCCCCATAGCAATAATTGGCCACAGGCATCCTGCCTGTGGCCAATCATTGCTCTCCTCGCTGCCGGCGCTGTGATTGGCCAAGCATGCGGGGTCACAGTGCATGCTTGGCCAATCACAGCGCCTGGATGACACTGCGATGGCGTAGTGCATTGTGGGCCGTTCGCGTCACTCGAATTTGGCGCGAACGGCCCAAATCGTTCGATCTTCGTCGAACGATCGAACAGCCGATGTTCGAGTCGAACGTATGTTCGACTCGAACACGAAGCTCATCCCTAGCAATGATATTCCAATTACTAATCTCACTCACGTGACCGTAGACAAAGTATGCACACAGTAGCCACTATTCAGCTCAGTTGGAGCGATCTCCTTCACTCGCTGCGGCTTCCAGTTCCTTCGAACACCGCTAGCGTAACTAGGCTCCACTCCCTACGCGTTACGTCACACCTCACGTGACTTAGTCATGGGTTTTCATACATGTTTACTGCAGTCATAATAAATGTATACATCAAAAGGAAAAAATAAAGCATATTCATGATATAATGTTTAGCAAAGCTTTATTAATATTATTTGCATGCATACATCTTCCAAGACAGATAGTGCCCTCCTTCCCCATGTAATCACTGAGAGCTATGGGAGATTGGAGTGTGATCTAGCTAGCATCATATAATATATAGGCAGCATCCTTGGGGAAGGACATGGTATTGTAGCAAGCATGGCTAAGGCAGTAAAAGATTGTCAATATAGAGGAAAGTGAGATCAGGTAGACACACAGCTGTGGAACTTGCTCGTTATCTACAAAAATTATATTTGATTTTTTATGGTGAAGACGGTCTATTCTGGGATAGAAAGGTTTGGAATGTTGGTGTCCCTTTAATGCTTCTTCTACATCTGAGAGAAGTTCCATCTTGGATAATTATAGTGAGACTTTTTCAGTCCTGAAGACACAATTTCAGAACAGTTGCACTAAATTGAGATTGACTAAATCCACTCAGGTTTAGTTTGGCTTTTGGTAGATTCTGTGTAGTTAAACTGTACCTTTATTACAAGTTGCCTTTCAATAAATATGCCCACCGCCCACAAGTGCAGCCCATATGTTTGGCCCTGCCGAGCATGTGATCCTCAGAAAATTTACCCATTGGGTGTTCTTGTTAGTGGGGGATGTAAACTGCAATCCTATTCAAACCTATGGGAGAGCAATGCTGGAGGCCACCATGAGTATGGCTCCCCCATAGGAATGAAAGAGGCCACGATGTGCATGCATACAAGATAACTGGAATGGGGAGGAAGATAAGTACGTTACCAATTGTGCGCACTCAGAGAGGTCGGGGGATTAGTTAAATGACAACCTGTATTATGGGTACAGTTTTCTTTTAAAGTCTATCTATAATTGTTTTTTGTTTTGGCAGGGAACAGTTATAACCCCTGTCACCACGAGAGGAAATAATGGGAGATCAAAAACCTTACAGATGTCACCAAAACAGAAAATGAGGGGAAATCTTCCAATGGAGATGTGTGCACAAAGGGGGACATCTCGAACCTTTGGATAGGTTTTCTCTTGCTTCCTGTAGTGTCTCCTGAACACCTGGATATCCCAAACAGGACACAGACATAGCAAAAATATAACAGTGACAGGGGTCCTGACCATAACTTGCTCCATCCAAAATTATTTTGGCAATAGATGCACTTTAAAGGTCCCTCAAGGTGGCAATCACATCTTCTTTAGTGATACTTTCCCACTGGTGTGGAATTTCTCCTTTGTGTTCAAACTTCAAGCCATAGTCATTTTCCAAATTTGTACGGAATTTGCACACATACCACTTCCAGTAGGGCTGAGAAGATGTGTCCGGGGTGATGCTCCAGTTGGCATAATTAGGGCCAATTTTTCTGTAATGTTTGTAAGGAATTTGAGTTGCGCTGTCTGCGACCAGGCAGGAATCTGAGCTAACGAGGCTTGAACATATCTCTGTGACAAATTCATTTGAATCCACCCATGGCATGCCATTAATTGCCTGGGAACGGTGGAAAGCCACAGAATGATCTCCATCATGGCAAGGGATTGTGTTAGTGCATATTGCTTTGCAGAATGGGCACTGTTCCCAGCAGCCACAGAGCTGATCAATAAGTATTTCATGAGGCTTCTTCTCAAAAGAGTCAAAATTAATTGTTGCTAATTCTTTTTGAAAATTCTCAATGGCAGTATCCCAAGAAGTACACATGACTTCCTGAAAGAACTGGATGTCCTGGATCTCCTGGTGCTCAATGCTCTTCAGATCTGCTCTCGAAAAACTCACAAGATCCTCAATTCGTTTGTAGAAAACATCAAGCCAGTTGGACATATCACTGCTTTTATTCCTAAATTTGGTGGATTCAATAATGCTCTCGAGAATTTTTTTGTGGAAATAATCAAGACTGATCTGCAAGAAATTCTTCATTCTTTGAGAGTTCTTGCCCAGACAGTAATCATTAACGCATTTCTCAATAAAGCTTTTGAAAAAACTGTTGGGGAAGTGAATATATTCTCTGTATTTTTCAAAGTCTTCCTGTTCAGCTAAGTCTATTAAAATGTAATTTTCCAGTTTGGAACGGTTACCACTAAAGGGTGGAAAGTTACAGGTCATCTCATCGACAATCGCCAGAGTTGTTCTATCATACAATGCTGGACACATAGCTTCCACAATCTTCGCACACAGGAAGTCAGAAAAGGTTTTGATGGAGGCAGCACCTTGGCAAGAAATTTTAAAACAATTGAAAAACTCTTCACGGTTGTTCTCAAGAGTTACAACAGGATTGTTGGCTCTCTGAAATGCATCATGCATGGATTCAAACTTTGGCACTGCCAAGCCAAAGAGATGCAAGGACACCTCAAACTTGAATAAGTTGGTCACTGTAAATTTCCTTAATGTGTCAGAATTTATGCTGCTAACAGAGTCAGATACTTTATTAATTATCTCATGAAAGTATGCTTGATTATAATCTACCCGTTCTTTCCTTTTTTTCTCCAGGTAATCGCAAATGTCTACAACAAGGTTATTGAACACTATCATGATTTGTTTCCTATCAGATTCATTTGGTTTATGGGGTAGTATCTTCCATTGTTTTTTACCAACAGCATGGTTTGACAAGTCAATGGAGAATGACGTCCATCTACTGAAAGTTTTAAGTTTATAATTCATACTACGTTCATACCTGAAATACCCCAACAGGACATCCTCTGCTTCAGCAATTATGTTAGGTTTTTCTGTATGTGGGGTAGTGGCATTTATTTCAGCAACCCATGCTTGCCACAGCATGTTGAAGTGGTCACTTAGTTGAGATTCATCTAGACCTTCATCTTTAATATCAAGTGCCAGCTGTTTACTTTTACTAAATAATTCTTCCTCATATCCCGTCTGCCTTTGCTTTACTTTTCTCTGACTCTTTTTCAGATTGATGTGTTCCATTGCTTGCCTTGTAGTTTCTTCTACAAGCTCTGTATATAGATACTTTAATCTGTTTTCAGTGTTGGCTTTCCACTGGATCAGTATCTCTTTGTCCTTATCTTCACTGAAAAATATTTCAAATTCTTCTTTAATAGAGTCAAATGTTTTTGTCACCTCTTCCTCCACAGCCTTTTGGCTGACAGTGCTTATGTCACCCTTCTTAATTTTGTTGTTCAGTCTTGTTTGGAGTTCAAGAAAACTGCGTCTCAGCTGCCAGGTTAGATTTCTGTATCTGTGTTCTACCTTGCTGTAGGCAGAAATCTCCAAGGTGTTTTTAAAACTAAACACAAAGTTCTCATTTCTCAGAGCTGACCAAAGGTCCTCTATACGGACAATGAGCTCTGAGATGTTCAGAATGCTGTGGGGATCTTTTTGCTTACTCAGTATGATATCTTTGACTATTTGAGCATTCTCACTATAGCACGGGTTGGGTGGAGCCATTGGAGGGTTTCCTTCCCACAAATGAGCAAAATAATATATGTGTGTTTTTGCATCAAATCTGATGACCTCACTGAATCGCTGAATATTACACTGTTCTTGTTCAGCTGCGAGAGCCGTCATTTTGTCTAATTCCATCTGAAGGTTATGACGTCCTTCCATGTTTTTATCCCTAGCGGTTACGTCTCCAACATTTTGATGAACAAAGAGGCAACTTGAGGAGAGCTTTACCCGTTTCATTCTGAGAAATGCCTGGACAGCAATCTGGAGAATATCTTTGATGTCAGAAGGATTTTCACCAAAGACGTTGATCAATGTCATGTTGCCCACACCTATAACAAATGTTGCTAGCTCATTGTCATGATTCAAGGTTACTTTGCTTGATAGTTCCATGGCTCTCAGGCCTTCAGTATCAATAACCAGGATGTAATCAATACCCAAGTCTTTTCTGAGCTCATCTGCAATTTCAACAAGCTGCATGAAAGCTCCTCGGGTACATCTCCCAGCACTGACGGCAAACTGTAGACCAAACATGGTGTTGAGCAGAGTTGATTTACCCGAACTCTGAACCCCAAGTACAGATAGAACAAATAATTTCTTATCTCCTATGATTTTGTTTAATTCTCCTAGAACAGCTTTTATCCATTTCAAGGGCACATAGCAAGCATCACCATCCATCAGCTCAATAGGGTATCCAGCAATCATCATGTCTGCAGCAATTTTAGGCAGTTCATAGAAGCAGTCATCTTTATATTGCAAGTCATAGAGAGCTTCATAAGTCTGCCCAACTTCCCTAAGAACATGCTCAAGACCAAACATACAGGCATTCATCTGCTCCGAGAGAGACTCCAAGGCTTCCTGTACTGCATTCTTCAAATCTTTGGTTTCGATTTGTTCTGATTGAAGTTGACTCCACAGTTTGTTGTATTCATTCCTTAGATCCATCACCCGGTCACAGGACAAGTCATCAATGTAGATTTTTAGCCACTGAAGGAAAAACACTTTGGTTGTTTTTGAAGGAGATCTCAACTGAGAGATGAAGGTTTTCATGAATTCATTGTGACTTGCGTTTTCTATCTGTTTCTTCCTGATTAATTTTTTCTCCATCTCAATATTGCTGGAGTGCTGCTCAATGCTTTGGTTCATCTTGTTCTGTAGTCGAGTCAGCTCTTTGTCTTTTTTGCACCAGGAATGCCAGAGCTGACCTGAAAGGGGTAACAATTCGTTCTTGGCCTTCAGAAGATCTTTTTGTTTTAAAAGAGACATAATCTTCTGAGCTTGGGATTTGCCCTCTGTGCATTCCTTGCTGTCTTCATCCACTAGGAACCCATGCTGTCGACCTAGTTCAGCACAACGTTCAAGGCTGCAAGGCTTAGAATACAAAGCCAACAAACGACAAATAGAATCAGTTAGTTCCTTCAAGACTTTTGCTTCATTTTGGTTTTTTAGGCCAATTATCACCTGTTTGCTTTCAGTGTTCACATTCGTAGAAGACTCTCTGTCTGGGGAGAGAATGATCAGTGGTTTCTCTTTTAGTTTTTTTAACAATTCACTACCTTGTTCTTTTTTATCAGATCTTGAGAAAAGAATTACATTTACTGAAGAAATCTCTTGTAAAATTGAAGCTTGTTTGGCATATGTCAAGGCATCGCCATGGAGGTTAACAAAGGCAGTGAATTTTTTAAACTGGTCTGTATCCTTCCCACTTGGGCAAAACCAGAAGATCTCAGCAAGTCCATCAACCAAAATGCGATTTTTCACACTTCCTTCACAGTTCCTATGAAAGAATACATCATGTTTGTGCTTACTCAGCAGATTGTTCAAAATCTGGGATTTTGAAAATGGAGCTGTTCCAAACCGAGTGAAACAGACAACTGGAAAATCACTTTGACAGATCGTTTTTTCTTTATGCTTCACAACGTCTGATAAATCAGTGTCCAAAATACTCTTATAGACCTGTCTGAAAGCCCACAGAGGTATTTCTATCATGGAATCATAAGGCCTGGGAACTATAAGTGGCAGTGCAAATTGGCACATGGACATTTTGGTAAAAATATACTGCCTCATCATATCATCTGCACAGTGGAAGATGGCCAACAACAGGTCCATGGGGTGTATCACCTTTGTCTCGGTTTGAACCACATGTGTCTCTTCTTTGGAACAGAAATCAAATAGGTCATCAACTGTGTCAAACTTGCTAATGTCATCTTCAGGGTTTTTTACATTTTCAGCATTGTTAACAACATCAGTGTTCTTGCATACAAGGTACCTAAAGCGATAATCTAAACCCATCAGCATCTGTATAAACTGCAGAGGGAGCTCATTCTCCTTCTCTGGATGAATCTGAAGAGATTTGTGAACTACATGAAAGTTTCTTCTAGGTAATCCTTTAGGGTAATATTTCCCCAAGCCCAACGTTTCCATGAAACTGTGAACATTTTGATTGTCAGTAGTAGTTTCTACAGTGGTAATGGTTGGTTGGTCTTGTGATTCCGTAGCTGATACAATTATTGTTTTTAATGTGTTTACAAGGCTTTCTGTAGTATCGTTGCCAATGGCTTCAGAAGTACCCAAGCGTAAATGGTTCAAATCAGAAATTAAATACTGCAAATCAAAAGGTTCACTATGCTTTTGTAGAACAGTCATTATCTCTGGTTCCAGGGTACTTCCTATGTTCTCCAACATGAATTGAAGAAATTCCTTTTTTTGTGTAGGAGACCTGGGCCTACTGTCCTTGTCACCCAATGTTAGTCCTTCTGCCAATATAAAGGCTTGCCCTCTATATGCTTTGATGTCTTTGAGATTCCTATATTCCTGGAATAAATACTGCATCGTTTCAACCATGAAGGTGACCTCTTGCCACCCAAGACCCTGCTGGAAATAATGATTCTGCAATGAGTATCCCACACAGCTTGCAGCACAAACAACCAAAAGCTCCTCTTCTTTTTGTTCCATGCGTCTCAATGTTTTTAAGAAGGATTGAAGATAAGAATTGATAATAACTGAAAGTTTAGTTGTTGCTTCTTGAATTTCCTCATCACCATCATCAGTTGAATTAACTTGTAGATCTTCTTTAGCCTGGGACATCAGTTCAATTAGAGCTGAAAAATCTGAGACGTCAAGAAGGTGTTGCTCTTTCTTAGACTGGTAAATCCAATTAATTAGAGATGCATATGAATCTTCAATGTCACTTGAACATGCAATGTTTTGAAGAAGACATTTCAACATGCAACGAATAACAGACTCATCTTCTCTGGAGCTTTGACTGTAAAATTCTTGAACTCTTCCTAGGAAACTTTTTAATTCCTCATGAGGGAGGCAAACATTTAACCAGACATTGTAGTTCCCAGTCTTTTCATTGAGATACTGTCTAAAATCAATCAACTTTTTTAATTGCTGCTGTGTTGGATGAACCTCCCAAGATTGCAGTTGTGAAAAAAATGAATTGGCTTCATTAACGGCGGTGGAAACATTTTCACCAATTGGCAAATTGTGGTGTAGACCAGTAGCAGATGCATATATGTTTTTTAGATCTGTTGCTACTTGATACACGTTTTTAAATTCCTCTTTGTGGCTAGACAGTAGTATATCCCAGACTGGAATGAGATGGGTACCTCGATCGATCACACTCCAGGTCTTATTGTTGGCTTGAAGACCCGATTTCCAGTCATTTAGAGAGTCCACTGTTGGCGGTCCTCCAGTTTTTGTTACAGACAGTTCGATGTTTTTCTCAAGCTTCTTAGTTTCATGTTTGGAAGAGGATTGTTTTGCGTCAGTTTTTGCAACATCAATACCGGCTGATGCTGAAAATAGACCAGAATAACTTGCATGCACTGAAGCATTTACAGCCCTGGTAGTTTCCTCTTTAACTTTTTCCAGCATCTCCTGTTTAAACCCCCGGGATGAAGCCGTCCACCAATATATTCCTCCGAAATGAAGTGGCCCTTGATTAGCATGAGAGCCAAAACTGCTGAAGAACTTTTTATATCGTTCCTTCATGGAAGCTTTTTCTACCTTATCACAATAATCCAAAAGTTCCTCAATTGATTTTAATTCTTCCAGGGCTGCTAAAGAGAGATGGAGCTTCTCTTTGGGAATATAGCAGGAGGCCAATGGAATGTAGTTGTATTTTGTTGTAGAGATATAGGCATGTTCTGTGTGAGACTCTCTCTTTTTCTCTGACATATTGGTTAAGCTGTAGCCAAAACTGGCCTCAGCTTGGAACCCCCAGAAGCCACCTTTAGCTGCAGTAGTAATACTGAAACCCAACTTCTCCATTGAGTGTTGGAATATTGATTCTTCATCAGAGGATGAGAACTCTTTCTGCTTAAGCACAGGTTGCAGCAGAGGACCAGTGAGAGCAATGCCACTTGGAACAGCGAGAAGTCTTTCCCGTTTCAGTAGAACATCCTCCTGCCTCTTTGTCATGTAAATTCCTTCCAAAGCAAGGCCACCTGATGCCTGGCATAGAACATCTGCATCTGATAGGTTAGTAGCATTGGAAGGTGATCCCCCTGTCACAGTCAGCTCTTTGTGTGATTTTTCAATCATTTCATTTAGCGGTTTGGAGGATTTTACAGATTTATCTTTGCACTTCTGGAGGCTCTCAGCTGCTGACTTAGCAGTGTTATCGGTCAAAGTTTTGGCTTCTTTCTGCAATTTTTTAGTTTCCTCTAGCTCTCTCTTGGCTTTGTCTTGGTTTTCTTTCTTCTTTGCAAACTGTTCATCCAGTAATTTCTTCTGGGTAATCTGAGGATCTTCTATATTCAAAAGCTTCCGTAGTGCTTGTTTTTCCCAAGGATGTTCTGTGTTCTTTTCAAGCTTAAGGTAGTCCTCGGTACCCAGATATTGCAAGGCCTCTGTGTTTTCCACTCCCAGGAGTTGCTGGAAATGCGGCACCCATTTTTCTGGGTTGAGTGCAAATGTTTTAAGCTTCTTGCCAAGCTCTGTTTCTGCTGGTTTGGGTCCAACATCTTTTTTGCCAAGCTCCATTTTTGCAGGAGTCTCATCTCTTGCTGCCATTTGAGGCTCTTCAGACAGGGCTACAAAACAAAGACAATATGCTTTAATACTCTGAGACTTAAAGGGGTTGTTGTTAATTTTTTTTTTTTTAAATAACAAACATGTTATACTTACCTCCACTGTGCAGCTCATTTTGCACAGAGTGGCCCCGAACCTGGTCTTCTGGGGTCCCTCGGCGGCTGTCTCGGCTCCTCCCCGCAAGAACTCACCACCTATATGTGAGCGAGCTCGCATGATGGCGAGTGATTGCGGGCACGCTCCAGTGATACAGCCGGCGGCTATAGGCGCTCACTGTATCACTCGGCCCCGCCCCCCAGCGCGCCGCATCATTGGATGTGATTGACAGCAGCATGAGCCTATGGCTGCGCTGCTTTCAATCCATCCAGTGTAGCCAATTAACGGCCAGGCTCAGAAACGAGGAGGATGACGGGGGCGAGCGCGGGACTTTCAAGGGCTCAGGTAAGTAAAACGGGGGCTCGGGGGGGGGGGGGGGCGTTATTGTCAGATGTTTTCTTACCTTAATGCCTAGGATGCATTAAGGTAAAAAAACTTTTACCTTTACAACCCCTTTAAGCTGGCCATAGACAGATCGAAATTCAACCAGTTCAGCAAGAGCCAGATGAATTTTGATCCATCTATGGACAGGCTGGTTGTACTGAAATTGATTTCAGTGCAACCAGCCTGTCTGTTTCTTTTTCTTGCGATCAATGCTGGTGGATATAGTGTAGCTGCCATCAGTGATGATTGTATTCTGCTGGTGGTGAAGACTCCCTGGCAGCAGAACACAATAGCGCTGCAGGCGGGATTCCTCCATCTACACTGGCTGCTTTGATGGGGGAATCAAGCAATTTTCCAAAGGTGGAAGGAAAGAAAATTGCAAAATATATGGCCTGTCTTAAAGATAAAAGTTGTTTCTTTAAAAAATGCATAATGTACGCAACCCAATAATAAATACAGTGAAAAACATTTCAATTAACACCCTTAGAAGTGGAATTTTGGGATTGCGTTGGCTACCACATTTGATAGTAGAAATCTACAGAAGGTACAACATTTTGGGATCTGCAGTCTGATCTGGATGTTTAAGTTCAAGAGACAAGAAATCCCCCTAACAACATCGAACATTCATTTAACATTAGTCATGTATGAGAGTGGAGTGCCTTGAAATCCGAACTTCCTCAGTGCCTAGTTAAATGTGCCAGTGCTAGTATGAAGTGCTTTTCACCATTGCCACCAATTTCTGAGTGTCTCTACAGCAGCCAAGGACTTCTGTTACAAAGCTTCACTGCTTAGGGGTCTTTGTATAAATAATTTGCTTTGTGAATGTCTCAGCACAAAAGTCACAAATAACAGCTGTATAGTTTGTAATACAGTATGTGTGTAACGTCAGTTTCTATTTGTTGCCTTTTGGCAAATGTAACATTCCCAGATATTCAATCGTTAGAGAAAATAGCCTTAAGAACATACTTTATAACCAAAGGCGTTAAAGAAATTTGATCAATGGAGAAAAAAGCCTGAAGGTGTGGTGCAGCGTGATGCGATGGCAATAATTTACACAGTCAGGTGCAATTGAAGACTTGTATTGAAGTAATGCAGCAGCAGTTAAAAACAAACCCAGTGGAAAGGCTGCCCAACCGGGTACACTCATGGTTTTCAGCAACATGAAGAGAGCAGGTTTCTGCAGGACTGACAACATCTGTTAAGAGGGCAGAATGCAGCCTGGCCATCTCATGCCCAAGCGGGAAGATGTCCAGAGGAGTTGTGACCCTACGCTTTCCCTCCTAATCAGGAACCTTTTCTTACTGCTAGTACTGTCGCTATCAGATGGGATACCTTTTTCTTTCACTACCCACTCCCACAAAGCACACGAAACCTGGGAGCCAGGGCCCTAAATAGGCTCTGCCTGACCTAGGATGGCTGCCAAAGTCACATGGGCAGCAGCATCCAACCGGATGGTTTCCCCAGTGACCCAGGAAACCATAGTGGAACTATGTTCCTCTTGACTTCCTCTCCAGCTACAAGGCCGCTGTGGATGAGCTTCACCTGCAGTGGAGAAAGTAGACTGCACCTGCCTACAAGCCTAACACTATAGGCCAAAAACATTCGATCAGAAGAGGAAATAATATAATATGAGGGAGGCCTTGGCAAGGTATACAAAGTATAGGTGCCAATGAAGTGAATCCTGTGCAAGCAGCTAGACAAATTGGTATCTGGCTAAGTGAACCTCAATCTGCAGTGGGAAGTGAGACATTTAGTCGCGGTATTCCTACCACTGCTAAATGTGAAAGCTTCCTGCTGGCTGTTGAGAGGGATCATTATGACGTCCTGACTAAATATGATCGGACGTGCAGGTGGGTTTTTTTCTTCTGGCAGGGTGTTCATTATGAATGACATGGATCGGCATTGCTGGATGATGTAATTGACGGTTTATTTACATTGTGGCAAATTTTTTTTTAATGAAAGGACTTGATAAAAACTGTGTGTGTTTATTTACATTTTTTTTTTTGTGAATGAGTAGGAGTACTATGTACCCGCTACCCATTTGCGTTTGGGTCAGTATCTGGGGTCCCCTCTATAGTTTAAGGGTGCCTCCGGATCCCAATAAGCCTCCCACCTGCAGACCCCCACAACCACCAGGCCAGGGTTGTGGGAAAAAAGGCCATTGTCATTAACAAGTTCCCCCCCCCCCCCCCCATAGTAAGAGCATGTGGCCTAGAGTGGTTAAGGAGGGAGCAGGCATACAATCATCCTATAACTATTCTGTTTGCATGCTTGGAAAAGGGTCAGGTATAGGTTTTGGTGTGGACCCCACGCTTTTTTTCTCTTGTTTTTGTGTGGGGTTCCCCCTTACAGTCCATATCAAATTTTAAGCTTCTGGTATGGAATTTCGGGGGACCCATGCCCTTTTTTTCAGGGTTCACCCATAAATCCAGACCTAAAGGGGTTGGTATAAATTTTGAGGGCTAACCCACATAATTTTTTTTACACTATCCCCGCCCCTTTGTTTACATTCACTTGTCAAGCCGGAATCCCCAGCTGACAGCTGAACGTGCCAGGCAGGCATTAGTCACTGGTTGATAGAATGCCAGCCAGTGCTGGCTCCGTCCTGAGCCCTAAGCAGGAAGCTTTCACAGGAGTAGCGATGATACCACTTCACTTCCCACTGCAGTTGGAGGTTTGCTTGTTCAAACACCCATTAATTTGATCATTCTTACAGGAATCTTTATAGACTGTACACAGTGCTGAGGTTTCCTCCATATTGTTTCCTCCTCTGGAAAGTAAAAGAAAATCCCAGATTTTTGGGTTGTTCCCAGAAAAGTAATAGAGGGGAAGTCTTCCAATGGGGACACTAGTTCTTGTGACCTGGGGGTCCCCAAGGAATTCCCTTAATTTGCAGGGATTTCCTCTCACTTCCTGTTTGGCTATGGGGCAGGAATTGAAGGGAAAACTCTCCAATGGGACACAGATGGCAACTGGGGTTATAACCCTCCTTTGCTCTATCCAAAAAGAAAAAAAAAGTTTTTCCTATAGTTTTACTTGAAGGCTATTTTCTCATAGGATCAGATGTTAGGGAATGTTACATTCACTATGGCTGCAAAAACAGGTCCTTCTACAACCTACAAAAGGAACAGTTTGCATTTCCAGGAGGTAGGAGAGCCACTTCATACACAGGTATGTTAGGTGCTGAAGATTTAAAGAAAAGGTCTAACTGTTTGTACAAAATCTAATTAAAAGATAAAAAAAACAGTTGAAGCCTATAAGATTATTTATTCATCTGAAAAGGTAAAAACAGTTTGTATATAGTAGGATGGGCCCAGTCATAGAATTTACCTTTTATATACCTAGGATCCACCCTTTCTGAACTTCTGATACTTGCAGGTCTTGTCTCTCCCCCAGTCTATGATTGGATAGTGAGAAGAAAAGCAGCAGACTAATGCACTAATTCCCTGTTCTATTACCATCCCAATTCCTGTTCATTTGCCATTACAATCCCTGCCCCATTACAATCCCATTACTACACAAATCTTTATCCCATTGCCATCCCAAACGGCGTCTCATTAATATCCCATTGCCCATCTCATTAGTGTCCCATTCCCCATCCAATTGCCATCCCAATCCCTGTCCTATTACCATCCCAGTCCCTGCCCCATTACCATGCCAATACACATCCCATTAAGATCTCAGTCCCCATTCCATTAACTTCCAATTCCCCTATGACAGTTCCACTACCATCCCATTCCCTGTCCCATTATTGTCCCACTACCATTCCCTGTCCCATTACCATCTCAATCAATGTCCAATTACTATCCCAATCCTTGTTCCATTGCCATTCTAATCCTCATCCCATTACCATCCCATTTTCTTTTCCATTACTATACCAAGCCTTGTTCCATTGCCATCCCAAACCATGTCCCATTACCATCCCAATTTCCACCCCATTACTGTCCAATTCCCTGTCCTATTTTCAACCCAGTCCATTCCCTAGTACCATTCCAATCTGCTTACTATTATGATCTTCTTAATCCCCATTCCATTACCTTCCCATTCCATGTCCCATTACGATCCCATTCCCTGTTCATTTGTGTGACAGACCCAACCAGGACAGGGGATTTTGGAGAGGACTAGGAGCCAGCCTCCTACTCACCGATCATGGCCCATGGAGAGAGCAGATAATTCTCGAATAAAGGACAGCCACATAATGGACACTTTGAGCAAGGCTTGGATTACTTCTCCGAATAAGGAAAATAAAGCTTCCCTTCTGGAGTGGATGGAAAGGTGTAATATTAATCTTGTACAGGTAATGGTCAGAGGGAATATGGTCATTGTGGTGGCTCTTCTGCACACTGGGTTGGAGAGGCTCCTTCACTTGGGACAGAAATATTTATCAACAATTTCTCTCAAGAAATCTATGAATATAAATAAATTCCACCTTATTGTAGGAGTTTGTCTCAGAATGTTGCATACTTTTTGCCGGATAGTCTGAGGTGGGGTATGTTATGTGTTTATTGTTAAGTTGGTCATTCCCATTGTTCTTTTGTTTCTGTCTGGCTGAGCATCTCTTGTAGATGAGATTCATCTTGTGACCACTTTAACTTGTTACCAAATTATTGTGGGATGTTATGTTTTATGGTTGTGTAGCAAGGTGTAACCATTGCAAGCATCCAAGAGGACTGCAATTTGTGCTTTGAATATAAGTTTGGCTACCTCTGGTGTTTATTTCATGTTAGTTTGTTGCAACTCGTTAGGTTCAGTTATCCAGAGACAGAGACCCTACTGCAGTGGGTAGCACAGAGACTATGTTGCCCACAAGGCCACTGTGCTACCAGAGGGCAGTGCGCCGCGCAAAGCCTTGTGGGAGGACTTATTTAAGCCAATCGTGCCTTCAGATCGCTCTCTCGGGATGCCATCTTCAAGCCGGCAGGAGGCCTGTGCTGAGGCCTGCTGTAAGTGTGACTAGGCCCGAGAAGCCTGGGCCTGCAGGAACTGAGAGTGGATCGCCTAGCCAGAGAGGGATCCCTGCGGACAGTCTCGCTGATCAACTGAAGGAGGATCGGTCTGCAGCTCGCAGCGTCTGGAGTCACCTATCCACCGTCACCCAGAAAACGGCTGTGTGGAGGACCAGGAGCCTCGTGTTACCAAAAGACGGACCATTGAAAGATGGTTTTGGAACTGAAGAAATCAGCGAAGCAAGGCCTCATCTGGTGAGCGGGGACTTGCCAATCAACTTAGCTAACTGACTGCCAGGAGTGTGACTCTCACAAGCTTTATTTGTACTCGCTGGCATCCACAGCGCTGCAAGTGGGGACACACTGCCTTGGGGAAATCACTCAAATCAGTATCCACTTTACTGTTAACTTGTGTGCCTCAATCAATAGTTCCTTTCTTCACCATACCTTTTGGAGTACAAATAAGTAAGTGCACCAACGTGGCTAGCTGAAGATTAATTGACTCTTAAAGGAACAGTCACCTGCTTTCCCATCCTTGCAAGTAGTTGCTACAGGACACGCACAAGTTGAGCTGTTCACTAGGGGGAGCAATACAGTTGAGCATTTATATGTTGGATATTGTTGTTTGCATTATTTCTGTGATTTCTACTGTTTTATGTGACACTTGGTGGAGAGGTGCCCCAGTGTTGGTGTCATTTCACTGAGAGATTCCTCCACCATACTCTCACTCAGGCCTGGCCCTCCGGTCACCTTAATTAGGTCTGATTATAGAGATATTCCGTACCAGTGGGGTTTCACTGACTTATACAGGGAACTGCATGCATTGGGTGTTTATTGTATAACCACTGTTCTACCCTTTTACCAAGTAAACGTCTTACCACTGGTTAAGCTACGTTTTGTGTGGAACTCTGTCTTTGCAGCTGTGTAGCCGGCAAACAACAACAAGGTAACAACACTTTACTGCATTTATTGTTGTGTGGTACCATTGAGGTCCCCTATTGCCAATTGGGGTCCCCAATCATATTACTGTCCATTTGTGCCAAGGGGGGATCGAGCCAAATTCTGGGGGTTGACAGGCAAAGTACAGGCCCAAATCTAAACCAGCAGCTGCTACGGGGGTAGTGCTACACTTATAATGTGTATTGTACAGTACATTGTATTCAGGGTTGTAGGTGCCAAATTATCTGGTCACCTAGGTTGGTTTAAGTGCCTAGTTAGATATTTAATATTAATTAGTTAGCTATTAGTTGCTAGAGGGGGGAATTTTTCCAACAGTCCTTCCTGCTGATAAGGCTGTCTACGTGCCCAGTTACTGATTGAATTGTTTGTTGAAAAGTTTGAATGTGAACCGCCCTTTGTTATTATGGAAAGAAGGAGGGAGTGTCCCAGAGTATATACAGTATCTCTTTGTGCCTGTGTTTCAATAAAAAGTTTGATGTTTTGCACCACCCTACGCTGTATCCCGACAAGTGACTGGGTGAGCAGCGGGATCTTGGATCATTCTGTTATCAAGCAAGGGAAGCTCCTTTTGAGTACGGGGATCCGTCACAATTTGAAACTACAATCTCTGTCCCATTAACCACTTAAGCCCCGGACCATTTGGCTGGCCAAAGACCAGGCCCCTTTTTGCGATTCGGCACTGCGTCGCTTTAACTGACAATTGCGTGTTCGTGCGACGTGGCTCCCAAACAAAATTAACGTCCTTTTTTCCCACAAATAGAGCTTTCTTTTGGTGGTATTTGATCACCTCTGCGTTTTTTTTTTTTTCCCCCATACAAACAAAAATAGAGCGACAATTTTGAAAAAAAATTAATATTTTTTACTTTTTGCTATAATAAATATCCCCCAAAAATATATTAAAAAAACAATTTTTTTCCTCAGTTTAGGCCGATACGTATTCTTCTACATATTTTTGGTAAAAAAAAATTGCAATAAGCGTTTATTGATTGGTTTGCGCAAAAGTTATAGCGTCTACAAAATAGGGCATAGTTTTATGGCATTTTTATAAAAAACATTTTTTTACTAGTAATGGCGGCGATCAGCGATTTTTATCCTGACTGCGACATTATGGCGGACACATCGGACACCTTTGACACATTTTTGGGACCATTGTCATTTTTAAAGCGATCAGTGCTATAAAAATGCACTGATTACTGTAAAAATGACACTGGCAGTGAAGGGGTTAACCTGTAGGGGGCGCTGAAGGGGTTAAGTGTGTCCTAGGGAGTGATTCTAACGGTTAGGGGGCATGGCCAAGAGTAACATGTCACTGATCGCTGTTCCCGATGAGAGGAAACAGACAATCAGTGACTTGTCACTAGGAATAACAGGGAGATGTGTTTACACAGGCATCTCCCCCTTCCTCAGCTCCGTGACCCGATCGTGGGACACTGGCGGACATCGAGTCCGCGGGCACAGTCACGGAGCTCGCGACAGGGTTGCGAGCGCGCCGCCGGTGTTGCGCGACCACATGGCGGCAAATTAAAGGGGACGTATATATACGCCCATTTGCGCAGCCGTGCCATTCTGTCGAGGTGTAAGTTTGTGCGGCGGTCGGCAAGCGGTTAACATACAATTTTCTATCCCATTATCATCCCAATCCCTTTCCTATTCCCCATGCCATTTCTGTCCCATTTCCCTTCCTATTCCCATCCCATTCTCCATCATATTACCATCCCAATCCCTATCCCATTACCGGCCTATTCCCTATTCTATTACCCATCCCAATCTCTATCCCATTACTGTGCCATTACCTGGAGTTTCCATGTCCATCCCTCTGTCCGCCATTCCAATGTCCTCACCCGAGGCGGCTCTCCTAATCTGCAGACGAAAAGTTAGTATGAATATTTATTATCAACAAGTCCAATCTTCTAGATTTTATTTTATTTTTTAAATCTCAGTAACCCATATTTGTACATAAATCACTAAAATCCCAAATCATCATTCTATAGACAGCTTGTGTTCTGTGAGAGAAACCTATTTTTAAGGGGTCTCCATTCTATGAGGAATTGCAGAGAAATTTGCATTTTTGTTCCTGTATGTGGGCCGCCCCCTCAGCATTAGAGATTACTGGGTCTGAACCAGGAAAAGAAAGGTTGTGTTCCCATCACATATTCCTACATGAACTTGGCTGCCAATCATCCCAATGCAGTGGATGGGGAGGGCACTTACACCATACTTTGCATGGTGTCAGGCACTGGTGTGCGGGGGAGGTGCTCTCCTACTGCAAATTGGGGAGATAATTGTGGTGGTTGGTTAGGTTGGGTTGAATTTGGTTTAAATCACGGTGGAGTTCTTGTTGTGTTGTCTAGGAGCAATATGAAAGGTCTCAGGGTTGGGTGGATTCTGGGCTGGAGCCATCTTTCCAACAATGACAGGTGAGGGGACGTCTGCCAATCATCACACTGATGCCCGCTGTGGGGTACCCAACCTGGGGGCATTGGCTGGTTAGAGCTCTTCTGTCCCTCTCCTCCATCAGTCCATCACACATACATTATCCAACAGACCTGAACATCTTTGTGAGTGAACCAGAGTTTTCAGTGGTTGGAAGTGTCCCCCATGCCCCCTGGTGCAGGCATATCATATGAGAGGACCTACCGCTCCTTCTTTATGGCCTTAGGTCATTTTAAGCTGATCTCCAGCCTTCCCTCCAGTCTTGCACAGCTTTACCGGCTCCTCTCCAGTACTGAAATGTATTACTTTGATTTCACTGCACACTGTGAGCTTCTCACAATGCACATTAGAAGCTCGAGCAATTCATTTCCAGGCTGGAGGATACCCAGCTTCATCTAGCTCTTTGTTCCCCAGCCTGACTCTCCCTGTCCCTTCCCTTTCATTCTTTAAACTTCAGATCTTTTGAACATGCATCCCATGTGGGTGTTACCTAGGGTGGTCTGCATGTAAATATAGCCTGCCTAGGAACGCCCTCTCCTCCAGGCTGACAAAGGGTGACCACTTTTTTAAGCTACCATTCAGGGACACCCCAACCCCACCCCCTTCACAAAAAAAGATGTACATCATGGGGTCCCTTAGTCTGCCTGTAAAGTGGCAAATCTGTAGCAAGCATAGAACATGCTGCAGCGAAAATGACATTCTCAAAGAAAAAAATCCGTTAAATTGACTCGTAGCTGCAATTGCGGGCACCCGGCTATTGAAAAAATAGCGTGGGCCCCCCCAAAATCCATAGCAGACCCTTATTACAGCAAGGACGCAAAGGGTGCGGGGGGAGGCCCACGCCGTTTTTTGGTTACTTTTCTTTTTTTATTATTCAGCTATCAACGGGGAAGCCCATTGACAGCTGATGACTCATTGGTTGTTAAGGATGCCGTGGCCGGCCCCGCTCATTAACCACTTCCCGCCCGGCCTATAGCAAAATGACGGCCGGGCGGTGGTTGCGTTATCCTGACCGGGCATCATATGACGTCCAGCAGAATAACAGCCGCCGTGCGCCCGGGGGGCGCGCATCGCGGCGATCGGTGGTGCAGTGTGTCAGTCTGACACACCGCTACACCGATCTTGGTAAAAAACCTCAGATCGGCGGCTCTCCTGACGGGGGGGTTCACGCTGATTGTTTATCAGTGCATCCCCCCCGCGGTTGCCCACACTGGACCACCAGGGAAGCCGCTAGGACCACCAGGGAAGCGGGCAACATGTGGATGGCCAGGTATGTACCCCATGGCCATCCACATATTAAAAAATAAGCTCAATAGATGCCAATCAGTGCCCACAAATGGGCACTGACTGGCAACATTATGGACGGAAAAAAATGTGATGCCCAGCAATGCCACCCATCAGTATCAGCAGTGCTACCCATCACTATTGCAACCCCCCACCTTCCTATTACTCACCACCCTCACTATTGCGCCCCCCACCTTCCTATTACTCACCACCCCCACTATTGCAACCCCCCACCTTCCTATTACTCGCCACCCTCACTATTGCGCCCCCCACCTTCCTATTACTTACCACCCTCACTATTGCACCCCCACCTTCCTATTACTCACCACCCTCACTATTGCGATCCCCCCCACCTTCCTATTACTCACCACCCTCACTATTGCGCCCCCCCACATTCCTATTACTCACCCCCTCACTATTGCGCCCCACCTTCCTATTACTCACCACCCTCACTATTGCGCCCCCCCACCATCCTATTACTCACCCCCTTCACTATTGCGCCCCCCACCTTCCTATTACCACCATAACTATTGCAACCCCCACCTTCCTATTACTTACCACCCTCACTATTGCGCCCCCCACCTTCCAATCACTCACCACCCTCACTATTGCGCCCCCCACCTTCCTCTTACTCACCATCCCCACTATTGCAAACCCCCACCTTCCTATAACTCATTACATTCACTATTGCGCCCCCCCCCACCTTCCTATTACTCACCAACCTCACTATTGCAACCCCCCACCTTCCTATTACTCACCCCTTTCACTATTGCGCCCCCCACTTCCTATTACTCACCACCCTCACTATTGCAACCCCCAACCTTCCTATTACTCACCACCCTCACTATTGCGCCCCCCACCTTCCTATTACTCACCACCCTCACTATTGCGCCCCCCCACCTACCTATCACTCACCACCCTCACTATTGCACCCCCACCTTCCTATTACTCACCACTTCACTATTGCGCCCCCACCTTCCTATTACTCACCACTTTACTATTGCGCCCCCACCTTCCTGTTACTCACCACCCTCACTATTGCGCCCCCCCACCTTCCTATTACTTACCACCCTCACTATTGCCGCCCCCCCTTCTCGCCATCTTCCTCTCTCTTTCTATCACATAGTCCAAAACACACCAAAAACAACCATTGTGCTTTTTGTAGAAGGATGGCGTTTAGGAAACCACAACACATACATAACCCTCCATCAGGAGAGAGGAAAAATACGTGTAGCGGCCTCACCCCTCTCACCCCTTCTCATTCTCGGCTTGTCTTTCTTCGTCTAGGGGTGTTAGTACCGGGGGGAGGGATTAGATACACCACGGCCCATAACCTCCATAGTGACGAGGTGAAGGCCAGAAAGATCGGGCTTTGTGTAGGTGTCTTAGAGTCAAGTCCTGTACTTTGTCCTTGCCTCCTTTGCTCCTAGTAACCCGAGTTCCACACAGTGAATAGGTCCAACACAGTTTTATTCTTCTCAGCGAATAAACATACAGCACGGTTACGTTGGATTCTTTTGCAACAACTTAGTAGTATTGGGAATAGAAATCAAAATTTGTACTTGAGGTAGGCCTACCCTCATAAAACAAAAACAAGCGCTCCTGGAAAAAAAGATACTCCAGACAATAGAAATATATGTATATGTCTGTCTATAAAAGGTCCATACACATATAAAATTATGGAAATCGTGGAAAAAAGCTGCTATCTTAAAAGTAATAAAATACTTTAACCTAGAAACTGTAAAAAAAGGTGGATCTAAACAATATAATAAAATATGAATAAAATCAACCCAGATAGCGCTAGTGCATGTATAACATTCAAGCACCAACAATAATAATTGAAGTCCACATAAGAGTTCACAATAGTAGATGATAAAGGAAATAATAAAACGTCCAGTAATCCAGTTAAGTGGAGAGATGCTGCTGTCACCAGAAGAAAAATAAAGGGAAAGAACACCTTCACTCATGTGCTGCAATCAAAGATAGAGGGGGGTGTGTGTATAGGACCCCCTCCTAAATGGACTCTTACCACAAGGTAATCAGATACCAGCCTGTATGCAATCAACCAAAAGGGCTTCCCAGCAAACAATTCCTCACTCCTGGTCCGTGGTTACAGCTCTCATCAATCACCATCGAAAAAACAAAGGTGCAGACATAGTATAACTCAGTTTTAAAATCCTTTATTTAAACTATATATAAACTCCCATACAATTTTGCACTCACATGTACAAAATGAATAAAGGCTTATGTTCTCATTTAAATAGCGCCAGAACCAGGCTCTAATAGGTGAACTTCTGTTTCCTACCACATTCCCCAGCTGTCCGTACTGAGGGGATGGAAGCAACCCAGTTCACAGCTGGCTGGCGTCTCCTCCTGCGTGTCTTGTTCTCACCCTGACTAGTTTCGTCTATGTGACTTCATCTGAGGGTAGAGACAAGACACGCTGTGCTTCATTTTATATGAGTATTGGGAATAGGCACAACCCTTTTCCTTCTCTCGCTAACCACTATGGTATCACCAGTGGCGAATAGTCACTGCCACTGACTATGTGAAGTAGAACGTGAATTACCTTCGCTAGCAAAGCCCCTGTCAGGGGAAGGATATCCGTCCAAGGGAGTCACCGGAGGCCTCTCTGTCACCAGCGATGCCGCGCCGGACTCTCCAGAGAAGTTCTGCTCACCAGACCTCACGAACTCAGACACGGGCACCCAAGGAGTTAGGGCCCCCTCGGATTCCTCCACCCTCGCGGAACTCAGTCGAAGGTACTGAGCTCCAGGCATCCACCATAGTACCTCACCCCAGGCTAAAGGTGCCTGAGATGGACTCCATCTCCGCTCCGGCCAGGTCAAGGGCACCTGGGCCCGGAACACCGGAACGCCGGCACCCAAGCTGAAGGTGCCCGGGTGCGGCCGAGTCCTCCGACTCCAACTCCGAACTCTGAACCCCGTGGTAAAGGCGTCCGCCCCTTTTATCCCCTCTCCCTTTGCGTCACAGCGGGTTCCCCGCCCCGCTGTACCAGCGCCAGGGGAGGACAAAAAGGCACAGTCTTGCGGTGTGAGTCCAACTCCGGCCCAGGGCAACAACGCCACCTGTGGACCGCAGGGAACCTCACACCACCAGAGTCCTCCAAGAACCATAAAAGGGTCTCGGATTCCCTAGCAATCAGTGCATCTGGGTTACACTACCACCCAGATGCTTCCCCTAAATTCAAATACCCGCTACATACTTCTCATGTGTAACACAGAGCAAGGAAGGGAGAGATATTCAGCAGAGGGAAAGTGATAGTCTTTAGACAGAGAGAGAAATGCCGTAGGTGGGAGCAGAAGAGACATGATAGATACTCTGCATAGAGAGGAGCATGGCGAGGACAGATACTGAGGACGGATACTCTGCAAAGAGAGGACGGATACTCTGCAAAGAGAGGACGGATACTCTGCACGGAGAGGGGAGATACTCTGCACGGAGAGGGGAGATACTCTGCACGGAGTGGGGAGATACTCTGCAGGGAGATACTCTGCACGGAGAGGGGAGATACTCTGCGCGGAGAGGGGAGATACTCTGCACGGAGAGGAAAGATACTCTGCAGAAAAAGGAAAGATGCTCTACAGGTAAAGGAAAGATACTCCAGATAAAGAAGAGAGATACTTTGCAGGGAATAAGGGGAAGCCCCACCTTAGTCAGAGGTTCCTGCAGACCGTCTTTCCATTCTTCTGTTCCTCTTTGCTGTGCTGTGTCTGTACAAATCGGTTTCACTTTCTCTTTCTTACACAAACAAGTTTGCACTGACATTGGGGCCGCACCTAACATTTTTTTCCACTGACGTATTCACCAACATCTTCTTCCTTATATGAAGGTCGGTGTCAGGTTATTATTTTAACCCTTTTCCGACCAGCTGCCATTGATGGATTTTATCCGGCACATCATTTTCATAAATATCCTGCTCAGAATTTATAGTATAAGTTGAGGGAAGTGCCGGAATGTGAAAATAATGTATTTTTGGTTATTTTACACGTAATAGTTTTAGATCACAATAAAGCGATTCCTTGCGGTGTGTTAATGTGCGTTATGACATGCGTTACCGAGCATTGTGATACGGACGCACCTTTATTATGAATGGGCTGCCAACGCACCCCAACAGATGAAAAACCGCACATGACCCATCATGACGCATCCTGCGCTCTACAGTGTGTTGGGATGCCATTCAAAATGAATAGCCCAGGTATACACCACACAGAGAGCGGGTCATTGTCATGCATTGTGGTAACACATTGTTCAGCACATGTCACAATGCAGAAGTATTAATGGGCCCTCCCTTGTTTATTTGTGCATGTTGTATCTATTAGACATGTGCAATTCGCTTAGTTCCGAATTCGTTTTTAACGAATTTTGACAAATTCGTTAAATCCGAAATTTCCGAATTTTTAAAGTTTCGAATTCCGAATTTTTAAATTTCCGAATTCCGAATTTTCGATTTTCGAATTTCTGAATTTCCGATTTTCTAAATTTTCGAATTTCCGAAACTTAAACTTTCGAATTTCCGAAATTAAAATTTTCGAATTTCCGAAATTAAAATTTTCGAATTTCCGAAATTAAAATTTTCGAATTTCCGAAATTCAAATTTTCGAATTTCCGAAATCTCGAATTTTCACATTTCGGATTTCGAAATTTTGGAAATTCGTAATACGGAAATTCGGAAATGTGAAAATAAGAAATTTCTAAAATCGGAAATTCGAAAATCGGAAATTCGAAAATTTAGAATTTGAAAATTCGAAATTCAGAATTAGAAAATTTTCGAATGTCCGAATTTTCAAAATTTCAGAAAAAAGCTAAGAAACGAAAATGGAAATGAATGAATTTTTCGGCAGTGCACATGTCTAGTATCTATTGCTACTACCCTTTCTATTGCCCCCTTCCGATTGCTACCTACCTTAACTATTGCCCCCTTCCTATTATTCCCTGTCCTCACTATTGCCCCACCTCATATTACTACCTCCCCTTGCTATTGCCCGCTTCCTATTATTCCCTGTCCTGAACTTATGCCCCCCCACCCTTCCTATTGCTCCCTCCCTCTCTATTTCTCCTCCTTATTGTCACCTATCCTCACTATTGCCCCTCCATTTCAATTACTCCCTAGCCTCACTTTTGCCTTTCCCTTCTTATTTCTCCCTACCCTCACTATTGCCCCCTTCCTGTTGCTCCATACCCTCACTATTGCCCATCCCCTCGCTATTGCCCCTCCTTATTGTCACCTATCCTTACTATTGCCCCTCCCTTCCCATTACTCCCTAGCCTCACTATTGCCTCTCTCATCTTATTGCTCCCTACCCTCACTATTGCCCCCCCTCCTATTGATCCTCCGCTCACTACTGCCCCTCCTTATTGTCACCCATCCTCACTATTGCCCCTCCCTTCCTATTTCTCCGTAGCCTCACTATTGCCTTTCCCATATTATTGCTCCCTACCCTCACTATTGCCCCCTTCCTATTGCTCCCTACCCTCACTATTGCCCCTCCTTATTTTCACCTATCCTCACTATTGCCCCTCCTTTCCTATTACTCCCTAGCTTCACTATTGCCCCTCCTTATTATTGCTCTCTACCTTCACTATTGCCCATCCCCTCGCTATTGCCCCTCCTTATTTTCACCTATCCTCACTATTTACCCTCCCTTCCTATTACTCCCTACCCTCACTCTTGCCCCCATATTCCTATTGCTCCCTACCCTCACTATTGTCCTCCCCACCCCTTTCTAATTGCTCACCGCCCGCACTATTGCCCTTCCCTTTCTGCCCATAAGGCTGCCCATAGATGGGTAATTTTCTTTGATCAGCCAGCAGGCAGATTGAAAAAAAAAACCATAATGGATTCCCCATCCACACAATCAAGGTGGATGGAGGAATTCTCCTTGCTAGGCTATTGCATTCTGACAGCGAGGTCACTAATCAAATGCAACTGTAGCCCCAGTAGGAGGCAATCCCTGGACTACAGCTGCAAGGACCAGACTGTCACTGCAGCATTTCAGCAGTGAGGAAAGGGGGGGACGCTGTCCATTTGTAGGACTGTATGCAGCCACAGAGAGAGCTGGAGGAAAGCCCCGCCCACCACCTGGGATCACATAGAGGAAACTGAGCTGCTGTGGATTGTGGGAGGAACTGAGACTTGTGGGAGATGTAGTCCCCAGACACACCAAGCCTGTATTACAGATTGTCAGTGGAACTACACATGCCAGCATGACTGGAGCTCTGTGAAGAGGGTAAGGAAGGTCCGCTTCCGGGCTTGGGTGAGATGTGGTAAGGATATTGTGGGAGGCAGACCGTACTGCAAGCTTTTAGCATACATTTTGTCATGGCATCAGGGACACAGAGAGGCAGAGAAGCAGGCATGGGAACACCACTGTCACTGACTGATGCTGCTGCCGATCGCTGGGGAGAATGTCAAAAGGAGAATAGGAGACCAGCTGTCACCAAAAGAGTTGGTGAGAAGCTGCTGGCCAACCCCTTCTGCACCCCATTAAAGAGGAACAGAATCGTTTGCTTGGGAGACGGCATAGGTGTTCTATTGATTTGTGTCCACCGTCGAAAAGTGCCCGTGCATGCGCAGAACAGAAGGGCACTCCAGCTGATTAGCCGATCAGCTGGAGTGACGTCACCATAGCCCATTCGCACATCGTAGGAGGGTTTTTTCGATGGGAGATACCATTTCACAGGCACAATTGAAAGCTAGGCAAGGAGCGGAGGGACACCGTAGATGTCAGATTGTGCCTCGCTGTAAACCCACGGCGCAACAGCGAGGAACAATATGACAAATATGGTGTCCCTCCAATGTTTGCATAGCATTAATTTGTGGCCATGAAATGGTATCTCCCGTCGAACAAAGGCTCCTATGATGTGCGCATGCGCTATGGTGACGTCACTCCAGCTGATCGGGAAATCAGCTGGAGTGTCGTTCCGTTCTGCGCACTTTTCAACGGCGAGCACATATCGACAGAACACCGAAAAAACTTAAAGCAAAGTTTCACTAGTTTTTCAGTTTATTAAAAGGCAGCAGCTACACAAAGTGTATCTGCTGACTTTTAATAAACACACTCACCTGTCCCACAGTCCAGCGATGCGGCCGACCAAAGCCTCGCTCCTCTCCTTCTCCTCTCCGCGGCGCCGGCATTGCAAGTGTTGACACCCGGCTGTGACAGCTTGCGGCTCTTTGTAATGCACCACTGCTTTGCATCCTATTTCTAAATCATTGAACTACAACTTAGGGGGATCCAATCTGTAGGATATTATACAATTACATTGTGGTATTTGTGTGTATATGCCCAACACTGTTTGCTGGTCTGTAAGGCCTCAGAGAAAAGTTATCCAATACATGTGTTAAGGGTGTTGGATATTTGTTTCTCTGTATACCTGTTCACATAGGTCTTGTGGAGGTTTTATGTTAAAGGGGTTGTAAAGGTATTTTTTTTTTAAATAACAAACATACCATACTTACCTCCACTGTGCAGTTCGTTTTGTACAGAGTGGCCCCAATCCTCGTCTTCTGGGGTCCCTCTGTGGCTGTCTCGGCTCCTCGCCTAATAAATTACTTTAAAAACCTGCCTAGTGTGTTTTTTTTTCTTCACATTTTTCCCCCCAGGTGAATGGGTAGGGGTACGATGTACCCCATACTCATTCACATAGGGTGGGGGGCCGGGATCTGGGGGCCCCCTTATTAAAGGGGGCTCCCGGACTCCGATAAGCCCCCCGCCCGCAGAACCCAACAACCAAGGTCCAGGGTTGTCAGGAAGAGGCCCTTGTCCTCATCAACATGGAGACAGGGTGCTTTGGGGTGGGGGGGGCCGCAGGGCGCCCCCCTGCCCCAAAGCACCCACCCCCCCATGTTTAGGGCATGCGGCCTGGTACGGTTCAGGAGGGGGGGCGCTCGCTCGTGTCCTCCCCCTTTCCTGACCGACCAGGCTGCGTGCTCGGATAAGGGTCTGGTATGGATTTTGGGGGGGACCCCCATGCCGTTTTTTCAGCGTAGGGGGTTCCCCTTAAAATCCATACCAGACCGAAGGGCCTGGTATGCTCTTGGAGGGGGAACCCATGCCGGTTTTTTATTTAAAATTTGGCGTGGAGTTCCCCCTCAAGATCCTTAGAGCACAAGTCGCATGCCAAAGTCGGATCATGCAAGACGGTGTTCCGACTTTGATCCGACTTCAATGATAGTCAATGGGCTGAAGTCAGATGAAATTCGGACCAAAGTAGTACAGGGAGCATTTTCAAAGTCGGACCCACATGTGTCGGACCAGTTAAGACGTCTCCCATAGGGAAACATTGATTTTCACACGTCATGCGACATTAGGGTTGCCACCTCATCCCTTTAAAACCGAACACATATTAATTACACAGGTTCTGTGGCTGATTGAGGTGGTAATTAAACTCACTTGGTGCCTTATCTGAATTCAATTTGCCTCAGAACCTGTGTAATTCATATGTGTTTGGGTTTAAAAGGATGAGGTGGCAACCTTATGCGACATGAGCTCCTAATGTCGGAGCATTTGTCGTACCAGTGTGAACCTGGCCTCATCATGGGGCACAGACAGCAATAAACAGTGACAAGCATTCTATTCCCTCTCCACTCTATCCAAAACTAAAAGAAAAGTTTTGCCTTTAGTTATACTTGGGTTCTTTCACACTGGCAGCAGACCATGCCAACCCTCTGAAAAGCTGCCTATGGTGAATCACCTCTCAGAGGGCAGTTGACAGGTGGCTGGGAATCATTATGTCACCTCCTCACCACCTGTTTTAACCCTGAAAAGCCCACAACACAGGGCATGTGGTTGCGGAGCAGCTCCATTTACTTAAATGGATTGTTTTCACTGTCAATGCTGCCCGTCAAACCCGACATGGAGTATAATTTTTGCCCGGGTTTGTGTGTGTACAACTCTATCCAGCTGCTGTTGAGGCTTAAGGGGGGCAGTTAAAACGCCACTATTTTCTGCCCCCCACCTTCTATCACTCACCACCCTCACTATTGCACCCCCCCCCCTCACTTCTCGTCATCTTACTCTCTCACATAGTCCAAAACACACCAAAAACAACCGTTGCAGGGAGAAGAGAGATCCTCTGCAAGTAAAGGAGATACTCTGCATGGAGAGGGGAGATACTCTGCAGAGAAAGGAGATACACTTTGCAGGGAAAGGAGAGATACTCTGCAGAGAAAGGAGAGATACTCTGCAGGGAGAGGAGAGATACTCTGCACGGAGAGAAGAGATACTCTGCAGGTAAATGAGAGATACTCTGCACGGAGAGAAGAGATACTCTGCAAGTAAATGAGAGATACTCTGCAGGGAGAGGAGAGATACTTTGGACGGAGAGGAGAGATACTCTGCAGGGAGATAAGAGATACTCTGCAGGGAGAGGAGAGATACTTTGCACGGAGAGGAGAGATACTCTGCAGAGAGAGGAGAGACACTTTGCACGGAGAGGAGAGATACTCTGCACGGAGAGGAGAGATACTCTGCACGGAGAGGGGAGATACTCTGGAAGTAAAGGAAAGATACTCTGCACGGAGAAGAGATACTCTGCAGAGAAAAGAAGATACTATTTGCAGGGAAAGGATAGATACTCTGCAGGGAGAGGACAGATACTCTGCACGGCAAGGGGAGATACACTGCATGGAGTGGAGAGATACTAGGCAAGAAAAGGAGAGATACTCTGCACGGAGAGAAGAGATACTCTGCAGGTAAATGAGAGATACTCTGCAGGGAGAGGAGAGATACTCTGAAGTAAATGAGAGATACTTTGCACGGAGAGAAGAGATACTCTGCAGGGAGAGGAGAGATACTCTGCAGGGAGAGGAGAGATACTCTGCACGGAGAGGAGAGATACTCTGCACGGAGAGGAGAGATACTCTGCACAGAGAGGGGAGATACTCTGCATGTAAAGGAGAGATACTCTCTAGAGAAAAGAAGATACAGGGAAAGGACAGATACTCTGCAGGGAGAGGAGAGATACTCTGCACGGAGAGGGGAGATACTCTGCATGGAGTGGAGAGATACTCGGCAAGAAAAGGAGAGATACTCTGCACGGAGAGAAGAGATACTCTGCAGGTAAATGAGAGATACTCTGAACGGAGAGGAGAGATACTCTGCACGGAGAGGAGAGATACTCTGCAAGTAAAAGAGAGATAGTCTGCACGGAGAGGGGAGATACTCTGCAGAGAAAGGAGAAATGCTCTAGATCAGTTCTCAACGCCTGTCCTCACCTGTGATGTATTTCAGTTATCTTTTAACCCTGGCCTGTAAGTGGGTCCTGAGGAGTGGACAGGAGTTGATGATCACTGATCTAGATAAAGAAGAGAAATACTCTGCAGGGAATGATAAGGGGAAGCCCCCACCTTAGTCAGAGGTTCCTGCAGACCGTCTCTCCGTTCTTTTGTTCCTTTTTTCATTCTTTTTTTTCTGTACAAATCAGTTTCACTTTCTCTTTCTTACACAAACAAGTTTGCGCTGACATTGGGGCCGCACCTAACATTTTTTTCCACTGACGTATTCACCACCATCTTCTTCCTTATATGACTGTCAGTGTCAGGTTATTATTTTAACCCTTTTCCGACCAGCTGCCATTGATGGCTTTTATCCGGCACACCATTTTCATAAATATCCCGCTCAGAATTTATATTATAAGTTGAGGGAAGTGCCAGAATGTGAAAATATTGTATATTTTTGGTTATTTTACACATAATAGTTTTAGATCACAATTAAGCGATTTGTTGCGGTGTGTTACTGCGCGTTATGACATGTGTCACCGAGCATTGTGTTACGGCCGCACCTTTATTATGAATGGGCTGCCAACGCACGACAACAGATGAAAAACCGCACATGACCCATCATGACGCATCCTGCACTCTACAGTGTGTTGGGATGCCATTCACAATGAATAGCCCAGGTATACACCACACAGAGAGCGAGTCATTGTCATGCATTGTGGTATCTGATATCCTTTTATTGCATCCTTTTTTTTCTTAGCCTGATGGAGCCGAGAAAATAAAATAACAAGTCTCTGCGAAGCTTAAGCTGCCTGTTGACCTTAAGGACTGTAAATGGAAAGTGAGTGAACACATACATAACCTGGCAGGCTTGCTATATGTAGCGGGGTGCTCAATTTAGGGGAAGTGTTTGAGTGGTAGTTGGGCTCAAACACCCTAATTGTAAGGATTCTATCAACCATTTTTATCCACAGGGAGAGTATCAGTGTGTAGTTCCCTGTGGCCTGCAGGTGGCGCTGCCATGGTAGGTCAGGGTTGAACCGCTCATACAGTGCTGTGCCTTGTGTGTCCTCTCTCGGCAGCCATACAGTGGGTGTGGTAGGCCTGCTGTGCATGCTGGGAGAGGATATAAAAGGGCAGACGCTGCCTGTTCGTGGTTTTCGGTTCGTCTTCCACCCCAGGGGGGTGTGTGTGTTCCTGTCCGCCCTGGGCACCTTTGGCCCAGGGGCGGAGGTCGGTGGATCAGTCCCAGGCACCTTTAGCCCTGGGACTGCAGCAAAGGCCTTGGACACAGCATCTTTGGCTGGGGCCCATCAAGGATCGAGGAATCCCAGGGTGCCACCTTGCGAGGGGACCCGTATCTTAGACGAGGAGGCTGGGGGAGGAACTGTTCCGAGGGACCGGTGAGAAGTCACGGTGAAGGAAGGGTCCGGGTAACTCTCTGGAGGGATGTCTTCTCCTTAACAGAGGCCAAGTTCACCAGGTCTGTGGCAGAGACCAAGTTCACCAGGTCTGTGGCAGAGACCAAGTTCACCAGGTCTGTGGCAGAGACCAAGTTCACCAGGTCTGTGGCAGAGACCAAGTTCACCGGGTCTGTGGCAGAGACCAAGTTCACCGGGTCTGTGGCAGAGACCAAGTTCACCGGGTCTGGGGCAGAGACCAAGTTCACCGGGTCTGGGGCAGAGACCAAGTTCACCAGGTCTGTGGCAGAGACCAAGTTCACCGGGTCTGGGGCAGAGACCAAGTTCACCGGGTCTGTGGCAGAGACCAAGTTCACCGGGTCTGTGGCAGAGACCAAGTTCACCGGGTCTGGGGCAGAGACCAAGTTCACCGGGTCTGGGGCAGAGACCAAGTTCACCAGGTCTGTGGCAGAGACCAAGTTCACCGGGTCTGTGGCAGAGACCAAGTTCACCGGGTCTGTGGCAGAGACCAAGTTCACCGGGTCTGTGGCAGAGACCAAGTTCACCGGGTCTGGGGCAGAGACCAAGTTCACCGGGTCTGGGGCAGAGACCAAGTTCACCGGGTCTGGGGCAGAGACCAAGTTCACCGGGTCTGGGGCAGAGACCAAGTTCACCGGGTCTGTGGCAGAGACCAAGTTCACCAGGTCTGGGGCAGAGACCAAGTTCACCGGGTCTGGGGCAGAGACCAAGTTCACCAGGTCTGGGGCAGAGACCAAGTTCACCGGGTCTGTGGCAGAGACCTTGACGGTTAAGTTCGAGCACCATTCTGGCTGCTAGTCCCAAGCTAGGGAGACTATCCAGAGGGGCTGAGTCTGCTTGAGAATCTGAGCAGTGAATTGTGTTGCGTTTGTGCCTGGACCTCCTCCACACTTTAAGCTGTCCTGTTCTCCCTCCAACCTTTCCTATCAGAGACTGTGTTTTAAGAAGAAAATAAACTCTACGTTGGAGTTACAGCTGGTGTGGACATTCAAGTCACTGGGGGGACAAGGACTTATCTTTATAACATCTAAAGGTGAGAAACATTCTCGGCCTTTCCAGCTGTAGAGACCCGCCAACAACACCGCTCAACCTCTTCACGCAGGAAGGTACGGGCTTGTGGCGTGGTGTGCCCCTTCTTCCTGTGAGGAGCCGAACAAGGCAGGTAAAAGGGGGTCTGTGTGCTACACATATGAACTGTGATATGTGAACTGGTATCCATCATTTTGGCAATTATGGGCCTGGAGGATATCTGCTCGCTTACTATCTGTGTGTGCAGTGTGGTCGGTGGGATCAGAGTGATTAAAACCTGAATCTCTGAGTTGGTCAATTTTCTCTACTGGTCCTGTATTAGCCTTGTAATGAACAGATAGAGTGGAAAATATAAGAAAAAGTACCCATGATTGAAATATTTTTTGGAAGCTTTGATGAACTGAAATTGCGGGCGTTATAATATAAAAAGCATCCATCTAACTATATCTGTACCATATCTGTACCGATCTGAAAATAGGAGATGGCCATCAGACGGAAGGCATAAACTGTGGGTGTGCATACAAGGGAGATCGGCCCCGGATATACATTGCAAAAGAAAAAAAAAGGGCGAAATACTGTTTTTTTTCCCTCTCTTTCTCTGAGCAGAATTGCATACACAGTAAATATATATTGATTTATCTTTTGTTTTTCCATATCCTGAATTTGCTGCTGATGGAGTACAAATGTACAGTATGTGTTCGATACTGGGAATCATATTGCATGTGCGTTTTTTGCCAGGAGGACCGAAGACCCGGGTGTTGTGGAATCTGTGTACCAAGACACAGCAACAGAAGATAAGGACACGGACTGGTCCGGTTGGGTGAGAAAGCACCTGCTCAGAGACAAACACAGGATCCCTTAGGCCAGCTAACTGTTGTTCGGAACTAACGTTAGTGTTTGTAGTCGCACGCCGGAGGGACCTTATTCTGTGTTCACCAAGTTATCAAACCCCCCTTTATCTTTGTGGATTACAACTTGTTTCTTCAAAAGTGCACCACCATCTGCTAGCGAAGATCTTTCTCTGCAGAACTTCTACATAGTACAGTCAGGCCTGACTTAGTAGCGTAGACATTGCTGGGCGCCATTTTTTGCCCATGAGGGAGAACAGCTTCAGCGGGATCCGTTAGCTTTTTGTCATAAGATTGTATATCTGCCTGTTTGCAAAAATACTCTTTCATTGCAGGGCTCTGCATATGTTTATGTATACTGTCTTACATGCTTAACCATTATTCTCAGTAAAGTGTCAGGGTTAAGTATACCTGTGTTTGTGTCATTTACTGTGCAGAAAAGACGGTTAGTGATAGCTATACCATACTGCTGTGTGTCTTTATTGTAGGATTGTGCCTCCAAGAGTACAGGTTACACAATTCTATCATCCCCTACTAACTGTGCCAAGGGAGGTTAGAGCCAATTGCTGGGGGTTGACAGCGGTGCGTTACAGGCCCAAAATTCATATCAGCAGCCCTCTTAGCTGGGGGTATCGCTACAATGTGCGGGCTCGAGTCCGGGATTCCTGTACACTGCACGCTGCAATCACGCCTGCCAGAAGCACCGGCATAGACTCGCTAGTAGTGCGCCCCCCGCCTCTGGCCGTATGCGGTATTGCATCCTATTGAAATCAATGCAGAACAAATTATTTTAGTTGACTTCAATGGGGAAACTCGCTTTGATATGCGAGTACTTTGGATTACGATCATTCTCCTAGAACGGATTATGCTCGTAATCCGAGGTTCCACTGTACAACTGAGTCAATCTCTGTGTCACATTCAGTGAGCAAGTCTTCACGGATTGGAAGGCTTCCTCCCACTGATCCCCATTGAGCTGGCCAATATCCCTCTCCCACTTCTCCAGCATCCGCAAAGGGTGTTTCTTCAAATAAACTGAAGCAACTTAACATAGCATTATGATATAAATCCTTTAGAGCACAGGTGTCAAACACAAGGCCCGCGGGCCGAATCCGGCCCTCCAGGCCATTTCATGTGGCCCTCGCACCTCTTCTGCAGCTGCAGGAGAACTCCAGCCCTCCTCTGGTCCTACTCCAGACCCTTACTTTCTGCTTTCAAGCAATGCATCCAGCTTCTTCCCAGCAGCAGCATAAGGAAAGGGGGGAGTACTGTTATGTAAGGGAGAGTGGGGGACTCAACTTCTGATGGTGGGGTGGCTCTTGACATCTAATGTAAAGGAGGGTGGGGTGCGCTGGACATCTAATCTTACAGATACAACCGGTCCTTTTGAGGGCAATCATAATGCTGATGCGGCCCACAATGAAATGGAGTTTGACACCCCTGCTTTAGAGGATTCTGTGTCCTTGATTCAATTAAACAGGGGAGTTGGGGATAAAGTCCACTCAGAAGATTAGCCCTGAGCCACAATAGCATGTCTCAACTGTGTATAGTAATACATAGAGGGTGGTAAACGGAATTTCTCCCGCACAGCAAGCATCAAATGATAACAGTACTCCATCATGGAAAATTTAACTAAGATATAGTACCCCGCATTCTTTCCACTTTGTCCCATGCTGCAATTTGGCCAATTCAAGATAGGTTCTATTCTGCCAAATGGGGCTAAACTCTGTATACCCAGTCACCCATTGGGGATACTTGGCTTTATTCCAAATTTTCTGAAGGAGGTTAAACGTCGGGAACGTATTGTGCCTTGTGCCAAAGGCCTGTGCCTCAACAGCCAATGGAATGGATTCTCTATGTACCGTGTAGATCATCACCGCTGAGGATGAACCACATCTAGAGTCCCCTTACCGATCAGCCTCAGAAAATGCTGCAATTGAGCTGCTAAATAATACAGCCATGGGTTGAGTAGTGCCTAACCCCCATCATCCTTAGGGCACTGCAAGTGCATAACTCCCAACTTTTTGAGATGGGAATGAGGGACACCTATCAGCAAAAGTATGCAGGCATAGGACACGCCCCTTGCCACGCCCCCTTAAAGGAGAATTGTATAAAAAAACAAGATTGGTTAAACCCACAAGTGCTTTTTTTTTTTTTACCACTACTATTCCTTTATATTGGCTTTTGGAATTTTTCAAATGCAGCAATTTAGAAATCCAATGAAATGTTTAGCTCTGGAAAACACTTTTTGATAGATAAAAAGAACATTTTATATACAAGTATATATCGATCAGACCAAAATGAGGGACAAATGAGGAGGAATGAGGGACAGAGGGACATTGCTCCAAATCAGGGACAGTCCCTCGAAATCAGGGACAGTTGGGAGATATGCAAGTGTTCTAATTTTATTCTAGGAGTATGATCCTTCCAAATTAAAGTACAAAACAGGGAATTGACTGTCCTAAAAACTTTTAGTGGGATCATCACCGGGGTATTATACAGAAAATAGAGCAATTGTGGCATGAGGATCATCTTAAAGTGGTTGTAAACCCTGTTAAAAAATGTTTTTTTGTTAAACTAACCTGCAAGACAAAGGCATAATGAGCTAGTGTGACTAGCAAACTAGCTCATTATGCATCACTTACCTTAGATCGGGGCCCCCAAAGGCGTCCTCGTCTCCCTCTCCAGCCGCAGCCATCGCTGCGGCGATAGCTGGAAGGTTACTTCCGGGTATCACCGCTCCAGCCAATCACAGCGCCGCTCCGGCGCTGTGATTGGCCGGAGTGGCGAAGACGTGACTCCGCGCATGCGCGCGGGAGCCGTCAAATCCGGCTGAGCCGGATTTGTGAATGGGATTAGTCCTATGAATGCGCCATTGTCTACGGCACGCATGCGCCGTAGACACGGATGCATGTCATTTTTAGCAAATATCTCCTAAACCGTGTAGGTTAAGGAGGTATTTCTTGCACCTACAGGTAAGGCTTAATCTAGGCTTACCTGTAGGTGCAAGTTGCAAAAGTGGGTTTACAACCACTTTAATAAGGTGACCTTCCCAGCCATCGGAAGGTGGAGAGAGTGCCATGCTTTAAAGAGGAACTGCAGTCTGCTCACAAAATTTGTAATAAAAACATCTTTGCCATTCTGAAGCTTCCCTCCAACCACTTTGCATATTTTTTTATATATACTGTGATTCTGTACTTGCCAAATATGCTGCAGAGATCTCCTTCCAATAAGTCTGGCTGCAGCCATTTTAACTGTGGGCAGCTGAAGCTTCTGCCTGTTCACTTCCTGGATTTACACAGACACACAGAGCCACACCTCCAGCTCTGCTGCTTTCATTGGCCCTCGTACGACTCATCCCCCCCTCCCTTCCTGGCAAACTCTCAGGAGAATTGAATTACAATATGACTTGTGTCTCAATTGTATACGCTACATTATAATTTTTTCCCAGGAAAGTAGAGTTACCCTTTAACTGTAGCAAAGGAAGTGGCTTCATCGTCCTGGCTGTGCTGTGAAGGAGATCTGTGTAAATCGTAGGGCTGAATAGACAGAAATATAAATCAGTTGGCAATTAACAGCTTCCTTATTTGTGTTCCCTCTGTGATTGGCTATCTGTCCGGAGATCAGCTTTATAAAAATAATTGCCAAATACATGGGGAAAAAAAACTCAAACACACATCACATACATGATTTATTTCTATCAGAAGACACCTGACAAAGTGCATTGTGATAGGAGAGGTGTGTCGGCTTTAGACTTGGGTACATAAAGCGCATTAAAGAAGGCATTCACCCCCCCCCCCCTTGAACAATTCTCCCATCTTTCTGTATACCAAAGACCAGTGCCAGGACAAGGTCATCTAGAACCCAAGGGCTGACATGCCAAATTGTAACCCCCCCAAGATGTAGGGGCATTATGTGTCAGTGAAAATCCCCTCTCCCTCAAAAAAAAAAAATCGAGCACTAATCTGCTTGCTAACCCTCTAAGCATAAATTCTCCCACCTCCCAGTACAAATCCACCCCCCTGCTTAAACCCCCCACAGCTCAAATCCTTTCTTTCCCTATGTGCCCCTGGCACAAATTCCCCCCCCCCCCCAAGAAAAAACCTCCCTCTTTCTAGCACAAATCCTCTACCCCTCAAACTTCCACTCCAAACACAAATATCCCCCCCTCCTCTGAGTACGAATCCACACCCCTGCTTAACTCCCCTCAGCTCAAATCCTTTCTTTCCCCATAAGCCCCTAACACAAATCCCCCCCCCAAAGAAAAAATCTCCCCTCCTATTACAAATCCTCTACCCCCAAACTTCCCCTCCAAGAACACTTCAAATTCCCCCTTCCAGCACAAATTCCTGCCACAAATTTCACCTCCTAGCACAAATTCCTCCCAATCATCCCTACTAGCAGAAACCCACCCTCCTCCGAGTACGAATCCACCCACCCCCTGCTTAAACCCCCCCCCCATCCCCCCAGTTCAAATCATTTCTTTCCCCATATGCTCCTAGCACAAATCCCCCTCCCCAAAAAAAAAATCCCCTCCTAGCACAAATCCTTTACCCCTCAAATTTCCCCTCCAAGTACAAATCCCCTCTCCCTACTTCATATCCCCCCCCTTCAAGCACAAATCCCCTTCCCCCAACCTAGCACAAATCCCCCCACACATTTTCCCTACTAGCAAAAATCTCCCCCAACCATCCCTACTAGCACAAATCTCCCCCCTCCCCCAAAAAAATATTTCCCCTACCATTTTACTTATATAGCACAAACTCCCCAAATCCCCCCTTCTAGCACAAACCATCTTTCCCCATCCCCCTCCCCCTCCCAAAACGAATTCCCACCGCCCCACCCCCCAAATCACCACTCCTAGTGCACCTCCCTAAATTTGCCCTCCTAGAACAAGTCTTACCCCCGCCCAAATTCCCTTTCTCAACACAAATCCCCTGCCCCCAATCGCCTTGTGGTGCCCCCCCCACCTCACATGATACCACAGTGCCCAGGGCAGCCGCCCCTCCTGCCCACCCTTTGCTCCTGCCCTGACAAAGACTATTTTGGGATCACAGGACTCGCATTTTGTTCCCTTTCCTAACCATAAAAAAGAAGAAGGAGCTCTCTAATTATACGTATTTCTTTATTACAGATTCCTGATCTGAGAGTATGTGGGACAATTGTCCCCGATTATCTTCCACACAATAAGTTGTAGATCCAGAATAAGGTCCAATCCAGTGACTTAGAACTATTATCATATATTACAGTCATTCTGTCCTCCTCCTGCACCCGATCAGCTGGAGGCGCCAGGCAGGGCAATGAGAGTAATCAGACACAGGGCAGTCAGTGCGCGGGATCCGACGGGGACACTGGACGCCCCATCTATGTTCTTTTCATCCTCTGTGTCTCCTCTGCCCTCTGTGTTCTCTGTGATCTCTGGGTTCCTGGTATAGATGTATGGATGATCCTGCAAAATATATTAAAATGGTTCAAAAGCGAAAAAGTTTTGCGCCCACGGAGATTCGGGGCTCAGGTAAGTAAAATGGGGGCTTGGGGGGGGGGGGGGGCAGTGACAGCAAGGTGTTCCACCCTAATGTATAGGATGCATTAAGGTGAAAAAACACGAACCTTTACAACCACTTCAAGAGGGAGAATGAGAATCTGCTGCTGCTGAAAAGGTACAAGCTACTGTATACTATATTACCAAAAGTATTAGGCCGTCCACAAGGTTTAGGAGTGTGTCTATGGGAATGTTTGACCATTCTTCCAGAAGTGCATTTGTGAGGTCAGGCACTGATGTTGGACGAGAAGGTCTGGCTCACAGTCTCCGATCTAATTCAACCCAAAGGTGTTCACAACTCTGTGCAGGCCAGTCAAGTTCCTCCACCCCAAACTCGCTCATCCAGGTCATTATGGACCTTGCTTTGTGCACTGGTCCAAATCATTTGGTGGAGGGGGGATTATGGTGTGGGGTTAGGGTGACCACATTTCCAAACTACCATTCAGGGACACCCTCCCTTCCCAAAAATCAGCTTGTGCTGTAACGAATCACAGCACAGTGATTGGACACAAGAGGCGGGATTTATGATTTCTCCAATCACAAGCAGGGGGCGGGGATTGTGCTCCTCCAGGCATTCCCGGCCAGGACAAGTGCTGTCAGTGAGTAAAACGGTGATGTGGCGCCCTTTTTTGGGGGCATCAGATTGGCCCGGGGGGGTGGCTGTGTCAGTTTCATTCCGGGACACTGTATTGTCCTGGAATGAAGGTGCCCGGGACAGACCTGCAAAATGCGGGACTGTCCCGGGCAATCCGGGACATGTGGTCACCCTATGTGGGGTTGTTTTTCAGGGGTTGGGCTTGGCCCTTTAGTTCCAGTGAAGGGAACACTTAAGGTATCAGCATACCTAGACATTTTGGAGAATTTCATACTCCCAACTTTGTGGGAACAGTTTGGGGATGTCCCCTTCCTGTTCCAACATGACTGCACACCAGTGTACAAAGCAAGGTCCATAAAGACATGTATGAGCGAGTTTGGGGTGGGGGAACTTGACTGCACAGAGTCCTGACCTCAACCCGATAGAACACCTTTCGGGTGAATTAGAGCGGAGACTGCGAGCCAGGCCTTCTCATCCAACATCAGTGCCTGACCTCACAAATGCGCTTCTGGAAGAATGGTCAAACATCCCCATAGACACACTCCTAAACCTTGTGGACAGTCTTCCCAGAAGAGTTGAAGCGGTTATAGCTGCAAAGGGTGGGCCAACTCAATATTGAACCCTACAGACTAAGACTGGGATGCCATGAAAGTTCATGTGCGTGTAAAGGCAGGCGTCCCAATACTTTTGGTAATATAGTGTGTGTATATATATTTACTGTATATATTTATTACAGGTACTTATTTGGCACTTTCAATTCATGCAGCACTTTACACATATATATTGTACATTGACATCAGTCCCTTCACTCAAGGACCTTACAATCTAAGGCCCCTTTCACACTGGGGCAGGGGCGGCGTCAGCGGTAAAGCGCCGCTATTTTTAGCGGCGCTTTACCACCAATTTTGCGGCGCTATTCGGCCAGCGGCGCATTGCCGGCGGTATAGCCGCAGTGTCCCATTGATTCCAATGGGCAGGAGCGGTGGAGGAGTGGTATACACACCGCTCCTTCACTGCTCCAAAGATGCGGCTCGGAGGACTTTTTTAACCATCTTGCTAGCGCACCGCTCCAGTGTGAAAGCCCTTCGGGCTTCTTCTTTGCAAAATAGCTCAAGTTCTGTCAGATTAGATGGAGAGCGTCTGTGAACAGCAATTTTCAACTCTTGTCACAGATTCTCAATTGGATTTAGGTCTGGACTTTGACTGGGCCATTCTAACACATGAATATACTTTGCTCTAAACCATTCCATTGTAGCTCTGCCTGTATGTTTAGGCCGTTGTCCTGCTGGAAGGTGAACCTCCCCCCCAGTCTCAAGTCTTTTGCAGACTCTAATGCCGCGTACACACGACCAATTATCATGACGAGAAAAATGCCATTTTATAAAATGGTCATTAAAAACTATCGTGTGTAGACTCCAGAGCATTTTTCTCGACGCGAAAAATGGCCAATTTAGAACATGCTCTTTTTTTTCTCGTCGTTTTTCTCGTCATGAAAAACGGCCGTGTGTACGCTTTAATGACGGGAAAAAAAACGTGCATGCTCAGAAGCAAGTTATGAGATGGGAGCGCTCGTTCTGGTAAAACTAGCGTTCGTAATGGAGATAGCACATTCGTCACGCTGTAACGGACTGAAGAGCACGAAGCTGAAAAGCGCGAATCGTCTCTCACCAAACTTTACTAACACGAGGATCAGCAAATGCAGCCCAAGGGGTGGCGCCATCCGAATGGAACTTCCCCTTTAAAGTGCCGTCCGATGTGTTGTACGTCACCGCGCTTTTACTCGAGCATTTATTTTCACGATAGTGTGTAGGCAAGGCAGGCTTGAGAAGAATCACGTCGAGAAAAACTTAGTTTTTTTCAATGACATTAAAAACGGCCGTGTGTACTAGGCATAACAGGTTATCTTCTAAGATTTTCCTGTATTTGGCTCCATCCATCTTCCTATCAACTCTGACCAGCTTCCCTGTCCCTGCTGAAAAAAAGCATCCCCACAACATGATGTTGCCACCACCATGTTTCACGATGGGGTGTTCAGGTTGATGTGCAGTGTTAGTTTTTCACCACACATAGCGTTTTGCTTTTAGGCCAAAAAGTTCAATTTTGTTCTCATCTGACCAGAGCACCTTCTTCCACATGTTTGCTGTGTCCCTCGCAAACTGCAAACGGGACTCCTCATGGCTTTCTTTCAGAAATGGCTTTCTTCTTATCACTCTTCCATAAAGGGCAGATTTGTGGAGAACACGACTAATAGTTGTCCTGTGGACAGATTCTCCTACCTGAGCTGTGGATCTCTGCAGCTCCTCCAGAGTTACCATGTGTGACGATCTCACAAAATGGACACATGCCTAGAGCATTAGTGCAACCATTTTGTTGGGACTGGCGTCCATGACAGTTTGTGGTTTAGAGCAAGCAGGAGAAATCAACTCGCTCTTCCCCCCTCCCTCATCCTTAAGGAATTTGCAGGCTTTTATTTCAAACAGTTATCGGAGATTCCAAGCTTTCTACATCAAACACACCTTTTCTCGGCAGAGGAAGCTAGGTTTGATAACGGGCCTGGCAGTTTCTGGCCTGTCGTTAAAATGTCACCTTGTAAAGCCTCAGAGTTATAACAGGCCAGGGTCGTAAAACCCTGAGTGACCCTCAAGCTTACACAGGAAGAATTGGAGTATAAAATTCAACATGTTTTATAACTTTCGAATAACAAAACCCACAGTCCTAACATGAATATATTCAGTCTCCTCAGAGAATTTGTAACGCGTCAAGTCCAGACATGGATAGGTTAGGCCATAGGGAACCCGAGTAGTGACCGTTATTGCCCCTGGGTCAACTGGAGCTGACAGGCTGGTCATGTTTGGATTCAAATGAAAAGTTAAATAACACTGAATAAGAATATGAAGATTGTTAATATGTAAAACGTATAGTTGCCGAGTTATGAATATATATCTCAAAAGGGGTACATGAGGGAGACACCTCCCAGGGCTCAGCCCCTGTCTCAGGAGGACCAGTAATTGGTCATTGGTCCCTGTCAACACCCCCTGGAGATTGAGAGAAAAAGGAGCTCTCAGAGAGCACAAACAATTCTCCTTTCACCATCAAAGAAGCAAGACCTGTGGAGTTCCCTTTTAACATTTAAGCAGGAACCTTCTGCAAGTTGAGAACCGGATTCATCGATCGAACTCTGATCAACCTTTGGACATTTAATTGCAAGTATTCTTCTTCTTCAATTCTACCTATTTCTTTGTGGCTGATATATTATCTCTTGAAACATATTTTTCTGTAACATTTTATTGCATCAACTTGACCCTTTTCAAAATAAATCCTTATGTTGGAGAGGTTACTCTTGTCTCTAAAAACTCTTAATGCAAACTATAAAAGAACCTGCCTCTTGAAGAGCGCTACTAAAATCATAATTGGTATTGTTGAAATCACGAGTATCCCCTGGCTCGGGCTTTGTTTAAACCGGGGTGGTGGCAGAGAAAGGGTTAATTGTGACATTAGCCCGGTAACAATCGCTCTCAGGCTGCTGGCACTCAGATTGTCGTCCCGCAAGCTGGAAAATCTTTGTGCTGGACGCAGCTGAGAGGGGCATTGTTACGCAAGTGACAGCGTGGTGTGAGGTGAACCGGTCCTTCGACGCAAGTTAGCGTGGAGGGCGGGGATCTGACACTCGCGTTCGTCACACCATGGACCTCTTGGTTGCTCCTCTGATGAATGCTCTCCTTGCCCGGCCTGTCAGTTTAGGTGGACGGCCATGTCTTGGTAGGTTTGCAGTTGTGCCATACTCTTCCATTTTCCGATGATAGATTGAACAGAGCTCTGTGAGATGTTCAAAGCTTGGGATTTTTTTTTTGTAACCTAACCCTGCTTTATACTTCTCCACAACTTAATTGATTTGATTATGATTTTAGTTAGGGGTTTTAGAGTAAAGGGGGCTGAATACAAATACACCCCACACTTTCCACATATTTATTTGTGTAGCGAGGTCCCAGACCCCTAGAGGCCTAATGGTGACCTCCAGAGTCAGGGACAGCTGACATCCTTCTATGTAGAGTGGGTTTCAAGGCATCGTGGGTGTAATGTAAGATGCAGTGATGGGCGCCAGACACTTTTTGAATGCAAAGAGATTTATTGTCTCTTTAACAAGAACTGTGGGAGAGAGGGTTAGGGCCAGGACAGTCTTAAGTAGATGCAATGTTAATTGTCAGACTCCTATATGTAGACAGCTATACAGGTGAAGGCCTCCACCACTTCTGTATAGGTAGGACCACTGTCTCCTATGGCAACAATCTTGTAACAGTCACTAACGGTTGTACTTAACTATTGGAAACACAGTCTCTCCGTGTAGGTCTTCGCCCACTGAGCTCCCAATCTCTCGCTAGACTTCTGAATCCAATCGATACTGGATCTCCTGAGCTCTTCTATCGCTGGTAAGCAATATCTTCCTCAAGCGTCACCCCTGCTTCCCTGCTGGGTCCCTGGCATGGCACCTACTGATGCTCCACAAGCGTCACCGATGCTGTCCCGCTGGGTTCCTGGCTTGGCACTCGCTGAAGCTTTCCCTCTTCTTCACTGTCCCTGATTGGTGAGAATCTGGTACAGACTCCAGTTTACTCACGGTGGTCTCCGGTAACAAGGTGGATGGTCCCTTAGTGGCGACAGCTTCCCCTCTACCTCTGACCACAACTGGTTCCCCGTCTGGCTGAACCTTTACTCTCTGTGGGACTTAAAATCCTGCAGTCCTAACCCTGCGCTGCTTCTCCAGCTCCTGGATACTCCCTCAGGCAGCCTAGCAGCCAGGTGTCCCCGGGATAGGCCTCAGGCTTCCGGTCTAGCAGCCCAGGGCAGCATAACACACGTTCACCCAGACAGCCGTCCAGGTGGCACAGAACCCGATCACCTGACTCCACCCAAATAAATAGGTTCTCCCAGCAGGCCAAGGGACCCAAAGAAATCCCTGCCAATTGGCTGAGACACCCCATCTATCCATGGTGCCATCTTACTACACCCTTGTCAATCCAATGCCACCAGCATATTGACAGAAGGGAGGGAGTACAGCCTGAGAGGAATCAATTGATCTTCTATCAATTAACCAGGACAATTACCCCCTGTTGAACTAATTTTAATAGCAACCCTGCCTAAACTTCAGGGTGCTACATCTGTAAAGAAAAATAAAAAAATAAAACCATTTATCATTTTCTTTCCACTTCACAATTATGTGCCACTTTGTGTTGGTCTGTCACATAAAATCCCAATAAAATACATTGACGTTTTTGGTTGTAACATGACAAAATGTGGAAAATTTCAAGGGGTATGAATACTTTTTCATGGCACTTTAATAATGCTGTACTGAAACACCCTGCGCTGCTGTACACGGGTCTTACCTCGGACGGGCACAGAGGCTCAATATCGTCTGAAAACCTTTCCAGCAGAGACTTCTTCCCCACCGGCTGCAGCTGGACCAGAAAAAACAATGTGAATCAGAAGATGAAATGTTATTTGAAGTAATATACAATCTGTGGAGGATTCCAGCACCTTCCATATATTACCATGTTATTCCACAGAGCCTTTGCCATCTGCTCGTGACCCTTGATGGTCAGGTGGAAACAGTCCGGGGTGAAGAACGAATAGTCAATCTGACCGCTCTGTACAAGAGAAGAAACACCTCAGTTGCACAGTGAGACGATTCTCTGGGTGACATGACATGACATGAGCACAGAAATACAACGATGAATGAAAACTACAGCAAAGCATTTTGCCCCCGATACATGTCACATACCTGGTCAATGGCCGGCTCTACGTGCTGCAGAAAGGGTTGCAGAACGACAGCAAAGTCCCTCTTCCCATCATATCTCCCCGACTTCTCTATCAGATCTTCCAACTTCTCCTGCAGAATGTGGACACAAAATATCAGAAACTAAAGAGAATATGAATGTATTATTGTCTGTGTACAGAACTGCGGTATATGTCTGAGCTATATGAATGTAAAATGATGTGTGACTGCGGTGGGACATTAGAGTGTGAGCTCCTTTGGTACAGAGACATATTAAATGGCTCAGTGATCTCTGTACAGCACTGCAGTATAGGTCTAAGCTATACAAATCTATAATAATAATAATAATAGTGTGTTACCAGGGCTGGACTGGGACAAAAATGTGGCCCTGGACTTCATCCAGACTGGCCCAGGGCACAAAACATCAGGGTACAGTGCACATCAGGGCACAGTACAGAGCTCAGCACATTAGGGCACAGCACATCAGGGCACAGGGCACAGCACATCAGGGTACAGAGCCCAGCACATTGGGGCACATCAGGGCACATCACATCAGGGTACAGGGCACAGCACACCAGGGCTCATCACAGCACATCAGGGAACACCACATTGAGGCACAGCACATCGGGGCATGGGGCACATCAGAGCACGGGGCACATCAGATCACATCAGGACACATAGCACATCAGGGCACAGGACACATGGCACATCAGGGCATGGGGCACATAGCACATCAGGGCACATAGCACATCAGGGCACATAGCACATCAGGGCACGGGGCATATCAGGGCACGGGGCACATCAGGGCATGGGGCACATAGCACATCAGGGCACGGAGCACATCAGGGCATGGGGGACAAAGCACATCAGGGCACATAGCACATCAGGGCACATCAGGGCACATAGCACATCAGGGCACAGAGCACATCAGGGCACAGGGCACATAGCATATCAGGGCACAGGGTACGGAGCACATCAGAACACAGGGCACATCAGGGCACATAGCACATCAGGGCATATATCTAGGGATGAGCTCGGTGTTCGAGTCGAACATACGTTCGACTCGAACATCGGCTGTTCGATCGTTCGACGAAGATCGAACGATTTGGGCCGTTCGCGCCTAATTCGAGTGACGCGAACGGCCCACAATGCACTACGCCATCGCAGTGTCATCCAGGCGCTGTGATTGGCCAAGCATGCACTGTGACCCCGCATGCTTGGCCAATCACAGCGCCGGCAGCGAGGAGAGCAATGATTGGCCACAGGCAGGATGCCTGTGGCCAATTATTGCTGAGGGTGTTTAGTACACGCCCCACACTATAAAAGGCCGCCAGCACGACGGCCTAGTGTAGTGTGTTCCGGAGCAGGGAAAGAGAAGCATAGGCAGGGACAGTGACATTTTTTTTTCTTGCTTAACCTGGATTCCTTTAGTTTAGGGAAAGAGAAGGATAGGTAGGGAGAGTGTCAGTGTGTTTTACTGTGCGAATCCTTGTTTCTAGGGACAGGGAAGGACAGTGAGGGAAATTCTCCTTGTGCTATAGTGTGCTTTAAAAAAACATTTTTTCTAGGGACAGAAAACTATAGGTAGGAAGAGTGTCAGTTTCTTTCACTGTGATAATCCTTGTTTCTAGGGACAGGGAAGGACAGTGAGGGAAATTCTCCTTGTGCTATAGTGTGCTTTAAAAAAACATTTTTTCTAGGGACAGAAAACTATAGGTAGGAAGAGTGTCAGTTTCTTTCACTGTGATAATCCTTGTTTCTAAGGACAGGGAAGGACAGTGAGGGAAATTCTCCTTGTGCTATAGTGTGCTTTAAAAAAACATTTTTTCTAGGGACAGAAAACTATAGGTAGGAAGAGTGTCAGTTTCTTTCACTGTGATAATCCTTGTTTCTAGGGACAGGGAAGGACAGTGAGGGAAATTCTCCTTGTGCTATAGTGTGCTTTAAAAAAACATTTTTTCTAGGGACAGAAAACTATAGGTAGGAAGAGTGTCAGTTTCTTTCACTGTGATAATCCTTGTTTCTAGGGACAGGGAAGGACAGTGAGGGAAATTCTCCTTGTGCTATAGTGTGCTTTAAAAAAACATTTTTTCTAGGGACAGAAAACTATAGGTAGGAAGAGTGTCAGTTTCTTTCACTGTGATAATCCTTGTTTCTAGGGACAGGGAAGGACAGTGAGGGAAATTCTCCTTGTGCTATAGTGTGCTTTAAAAAAACATTTTTTCTAGGGACAGAAAACTATAGGTAGGAAGAGTGTCAGTTTCTTTCACTGTGATAATCCTTGTTTCTAGGGACAGGGAAGGACAGTGAGGGAAATTCTCCTTGTGCTATAGTGTGCTTTAAAAAAACATTTTTTCTAGGGACAGAAAACTATAGGTAGGAAGAGTGTCAGTTTCTTTCACTGTGATAATCCTTGTTTCTAGGGACAGGGAAGGACAGTGAGGGAAATTCTCCTTGTGCTATAGTGTGCTTTAAAAAAACATTTTTTCTAGGGACAGAAAACTATAGGTAGGAAGAGTGTCAGTTTCTTTCACTGTGATAATCCTTGTTTCTAGGGACAGGGAAGGACAGTGAGGGAAATTCTCCTTGTGCTATAGTGTGCTTTAAAAAAACATTTTTTCTAGGGACAGAAAACTATAGGTAGGAAGAGTGTCAGTTTCTTTCACTGTGATAATCCTTGTTTCTAGGGACAGGGTGTCATGGATATGCATTAATGTCTGTCTGCCATCTTACCTTCCTCCTCATGTGTTCATCTAGAGACCGGACCTCCTTCACCTGGCTTCCTTTATAATCTCCTCCCAGCCTGACTCCACCCCAGGCCCTATCACTGAACACTATATTAACCTGTGCACTGCAAGCCTGCTTTGCTGATCAACGTGTTTGTTAGGCATTGTGTGTTTGGGTTCCTGCCTGCCGTGTGCTACGTCTGTCTCTCTGTTACGTTATTGGCTTGTCCCCGACCATCCCTGTCTGCTCGTGACCCTTGACCTTCGGCTCGTTCTTCGTTATCCTTGTCTGCTTGTGGCCCCTGACCTTCGGCTTGTTATTCGGTTCTCTCTATCGTGTGCTGCTGCTTCCCCTTATCCTACGGGGCGTGAGCTAGGAAACTCCAGGGGCTGCGACCTGGTCCCAGCCTGCAGCGTAACATCCTCACCACTAGAGGCCCTGGAGAAGACCAGCTGGGTCTTAGACTCCGCGCCCTGGGGAATCTTGGCTCTCGCTTCCGTTGGGATCCCGGTTGTGCTCCTCTGGTCCCGCTTTCCACAACCACCCAGTTTCCTATCCACAGAAGCCAGCCATAGGGTTCACTACCTCGCGGTGCACTCCTGTCCCCCTACGGTGTGCATCTGTCACCTGGCCACAGGTGACCCTGACAGTTTGATCAGCCATGAACCCGGCTGACATCCCGCTTCCCGCGGATGATCCATTGCAGGGCATAGTTCGCAGACTTGAGACCCAGGAATCAAATCAGACCCAGGTGATGCGATTCCTCCAGGATCTGGCTTCTCGATTCGAGCAGCTTCAGGTCTCCTTGGGAACCCCGAATCCGCAACCCCAAGTACAACCAGCGGCTGTACCTATCGCACCAGTCGCAGCCTCACACTCACTAAGATTGCCAGCTCCGTTCCGTTTCTCTGGGGACTCCAAGGCCTGCAGGGGGTTTCTCAGCCAATGCACTATTCATTTTGAGCTTCAGCCTCAAAGCTTCCTATCTGACCGGGCTAAGGTAGCCTATATCATTTCCCTCCTCTCCGGTGAAGCTTTGGCCTGGGCTGCCCCCCTGTGGGAGAGGAACGATCCGGTGGTTTCCAGTCTGTCCGAATTCTTGAAGCTCTTTCGTAATATCTTCGAAGAGCCGGCTCGGGCTTCTTCAGCGGCTAGTGCTGTCTTACGTCTTCGCCAAGAATCTAGTTCAGTGGGGCAATATGCTCTTCAGTTCCGTATCCACACAGCTGAATTGAGCTGGAATAATGAGGCCCTGGTCGCTACCTTTTTACATGGCCTCTCTGACCGAGTGAAAGACAAATTAGCGGGAAGAGCCATTCCCGTCGGTCTGGACGATGTAATTTCATTATGCAACCAGATCGACATTCGTTTTCAAGAGAGGTCCTTAGAAAAAAGACGCCAGCACTCTCTGGGTCCTAGCCAGTCTGAGCTCCCCTCCCTTCATTCCGTGGAGCATCCTCTACCTGCTGAAGAACCTATGCAGCTGGGCCGGACCAGACTAACCCCCGAAGAATGTGCTAGGCGCAGAACTCTGGGCTTGTGCCTCTATTGTGGGGGCAAGGGTCATTTTCGTGACTCCTGCTCGCTTCGTCCGGGAAACGCTCGGGTCTAATACATTTGGAAGGTGGAGTATTGGACCCAGAAACATCACCTTCTCGCCTGCTCTTGCCGGTGTCCCTTCATGTAGGCACTTCTCCTCAGTCAACCCTTGCATACCTGGATTCCGGGGCTGCCGGCAATTTCATGGATTGGAGAACTGCTTCTTCTATGAAGCTTACCCTTTCACCTCTCACTACCCCATTGGTAGTCTCGGCAATTGATGGCACTGTTCTCCCAGGGGCCCTATTCGCTTCCAGACGCTACCCATTAGGATGTCGGTAGGGATTCTCCACCAGGAGTGGATATCCTTTCTTATTCTACCCAAGGCCTCTACCCCAGTTGTATTGGGCCTCCCTTGGCTACAGCTCCACTCTCCACATGTGGACTGGGTCTCTGGGCAGATCCTGGCCTGGGGTTCCTCATGTTTCTCGTCGTGTCTTCTCAAGGTGACCCCCAAGGAGAGTCTTCCGGTTGCTGCCACTTCTGTTTCTTCTGATCTTCCCGCCGCATACAGCGATTACCGGGATGTGTTCTGTAAAAAATCAGCTGAGGTGCTTCCTCCCCACAGGTCTTTTGACTGTGCTATTGATCTTGTCCCCGGAGCAACTCTACCCAGGGGTCGTACCTACCCTCTGTCCATCCCAGAGACCCAGGCCATGTCGGAGTATGTAGCAGAGAATCTGGAGAGAGGTTTCATCCGGAAATCCTCATCGCCTGCAGGGGCAGGGTTCTTTTTTGTTGCCAAAAAGGATGGTACCTTAAGACCCTGCATCGATTATCGGGGTTTAAATGCGGTTACTATTAAAAATCGATACCCCTTACCCTTAATATCTGAGCTATTCGACAGGTTGAAGGGTGCCTCCATTTTCACCAAGTTGGATCTCAGAGGCGCGTACAATCTCATTCGAATACGGGAGGGTGACGAATGGAAGACTGCATTTAACACTAGAGACGGGCATTATGAATATCTGGTGATGCCTTTTGGTCTGTGTAATGCTCCAGCCGTGTTTCAAAACTTTGTCAATGAAATCTTCAGAGATCTGCTGTACCAGTTTGTTGTCATCTATCTGGATGACATTCTGATCTTTTCTGAAAATCTGCTCGTCCACAGAAACCATGTCCGCACTGTACTTCAACGTCTTAGAGAGAACAATCTCTATGCCAAGCTGGAGAAATGTTCCTTTGAATGTTCTGAGGTCCTGTTTTTGGGGTGCTTCGTCTCATGTTCGGGGCTTCGTATGGACCCTGGGAAGGTCTTGGCTATCACCAACTGGCCTCTTCCTGCTAGCCTCAAGGCCACACAGCGCTTTCTTGGCTTCACTAATTATTATAGGCAGTTCATAAGGAACCCTGGGTCCATATTGCCATGGATTTTATCACCGATCTCCCACTGTCTGAGAATAATACAGTCATTTGGGTGGTAATCGATCGATTCTCCAAGATGGCTCATTTTGTTCCTCTTCCTGGTCTTCCTTCTGCCCCTGCCTTGGTTCCCATTTTCATTCGAGAAATTCTCCGCCTACATGGGGTCCCTTCTCATATTGTTTCCGACAGGGGAGTCCAATTCACGTCTCGTTTTTGGAGAGCCTTTTGCAAATCCCTCAATATTGTCTTGGATTTTTCTTCTTCTTACCATCCCCAATCCAATGGACAGACTGAGAGGGTTAATCAGGAGTTAGAGGTCTTTCTTCGCACCTTTGTGTCTTCTCACCATGACGATTGGTCCTCTCTACTCCCGTGGGCAGAATTCTCCCATAACAATCATGTGAATACCAGTTCGCAGAAGACACCCTTTTTCACAGTTTATGGAAAACACCCTCAACTTCCTCTTCCCATGATCTGTTCTCCAGACATTCCAGCTTTGGCTTCGGTTCAGGAGTCTCTCAATTCCGTTTGGGGTCACGTTCAGCTGCTGAAAAATTCAAAGGCTGCTGAAAAATTCAAAGGCTTTGCCGACCGCCGCAGGCGTAAACCGCCTTCTCTTCAGCCAGGGGACAAAGTCTGGCTCTCTACCAGGAACATCAAGCTCCGAGTTCCTTCTCTGAAGTTTGCTCCACGATTCATCGGTCCATACACGGTAACTGCTAAACTGAATCCGGTTTGTTTCAAACTCCAGATTCCTAAGAGCCTTAAAATCACTAACTCCTTTCATGTTGCTCTTCTAAAGCCTTTAGTCCTCAATAAATTCTCTCGTCCTCTCCCTACCGTGGCGCCTGTCTCTGAGGATAATCAGGAGTACGAGATCAGTCAAATTCTGGACTCCCGACTCTGTAAAGGCGTTCTTCAGTACCTTGTTCATTGGAAAGGGTTTGGTCCTGAGGAGAGGTCTTGGATCACTGCATCTGAGGTCTTTGCACCTCGTCTGTTAAAGGAGTTTCATCTGAAGTTTCCCTCTAAACCTGGGCCCAGGCGGGGAAGGGGGAGGCCTCGTAAGAGGGAGGGTACTGTCATGGATATGCATTAATGTCTGTCTGCCATCTTACCTTCCTCCTCATGTGTTCATCTAGAGACCAGACCTCCTTCACCTGGCTTCCTTTATAATCTCCTCCCAGCCTGACTCCACCCCAGGCCCTATCACTGAACACTATATTAACCTGTGCACTGCAAGCCTGCTTTGCTGATCAACGTGTTTGTTAGGCATTGTGTGTTTGGGTTCCTGCCTGCCGTGTGCTACGTCTGTCTCTCTGTTACGTTATTGGCTTGTCCCCGACCATCCCTGTCTGCTCGTGACCCTTGACCTTCGGCTCGTTCTTCGTTATCCTTGTCTGCTTGTGGCCCCTGACCTTCGGCTTGTTATTCGGTTCTCTCTATCGTGTGCTGCTGCTTCCCCTTATCCTACGGGGCGTGAGCTAGGAAACTCCAGGGGCCGCGACCTGGTCCCAGCCTGCAGCGTAACATCCTCACCACTAGAGGCCCTGGAGAAGACCAGCTGGGTCTTAGACTCCGCGCCCTGGGGAATCTTGGCTCTCGCTTCCGTTGGGATCCCGGTTGTGCTCCTCTGGTCCCGCTTTCCACAACCACCCAGTTTCCTATCCACAGAAGCCAGCCATAGGGTTCACTACCTCGCGGTGCACTCCTGTCCCCCTACGGTGTGCATCTGTCACCTGGCCACAGGTGACCCTGACACAGGGAAGGACAGTGAGGGAAATTCTCCTTGTGCTATAGTGTGCTTTAAAAAAACATTTTTTCTAGGGACAGAAAACTATAGGTAGGAAGAGTGTCAGTTTCTTTCACTGTGATAATCCTTGTTTCTAGGGACAGGGAAGGACAGTGAGGGAAATTCTCCTTGTGCTATAGTGTGCTTTAAAAAAACATTTTTTCTAGGGACAGAAAACTATAGGTAGGAAGAGTGTCAGTTTCTTTCACTGTGATAATCCTTGTTTCTAGGGACAGGGAAGGACAGTGAGGGAAATTCTCCTTGTGCTATAGTGTGCTTTAAAAAACATTTTTTCTAGGGACAGAAAACTATAGGTAGGAAGAGTGTCAGTTTCTTTCACTGTGATAATCCTTGTTTCTAGGGACAGGGAAGGACAGTGAGGGAAATTCTCCTTGTGCTATAGTGTGCTTTAAAAAAAAATTTTTTCTAGGGACAGAAAACTATAGGTAGGAAGAGTGTCAGTTTCTTTCACTGTGATAATCCTTGTTTCTAGGGACAGGGAAGGACAGTGAGGGAAATTCTCCTTGTGCTATAGTGTGCTTTAAAAAAAAAATTTTCTAGGGACAGAAAACTATAGGTAGGAAGAGTGTCAGTTTCTTTCACTGTGATAATCCTTGTTTCTAGGGACAGGGAAGGACAGTGAGGGAAATTCTCCTTGTGCTATAGTGTGCTTTAAAAAAACATTTTTTCTAGGGACAGAAAACTATAGGTAGGAAGAGTGTCAGTTTCTTTCACTGTGATAATCCTTGTTTCTAGGGACAGGGAAGGACAGTGAGGGAAATTCTCCTTGTGCTATAGTGTGCTTTAAAAAAACATTTTTTCTAGGGACAGAAAACTATAGGTAGGAAGAGTGTCAGTTTCTTTCACTGTGATAATCCTTGTTTCTAGGGACAGGGAAGGACAGTGAGGGAAATTCTCCTTGTGCTATAGTGTGCTTTAAAAAAACATTTTTTCTAGGGACAGAAAACTATAGGTAGGAAGAGTGTCAGTTTCTTTCACTGTGATAATCCTTGTTTCTAGGGACAGGGAAGGACAGTGAGGGAAATTCTCCTTGTGCTATAGTGTGCTTTAAAAAAACATTTTTTCTAGGGACAGAAAACTATAGGTAGGAAGAGTGTCAGTTTCTTTCACTGTGATAATCCTTGTTTCTAGGGACAGGGAAGGACAGTGAGGGAAATTCTCCTTGTGCTATAGTGTGCTTTAAAAAAACATTTTTTCTAGGGACAGAAAACTATAGGTAGGAAGAGTGTCAGTTTCTTTCACTGTGATAATCCTTGTTTCTAGGGACAGGGAAGGACAGTGAGGGAAATTCTCCTTGTGCTATAGTGTGCTTTAAAAAAACATTTTTTCTAGGGACAGAAAACTATAGGTAGGAAGAGTGTCAGTTTCTTTCACTGTGATAATCCTTGTTTCTAGGGACAGGGAAGGACAGTGAGGGAAATTCTCCTTGTGCTATAGTGTGCTTTAAAAAAACATTTTTTCTAGGGACAGAAAACTATAGGTAGGAAGAGTGTCAGTTTCTTTCACTGTGATAATCCTTGTTTCTAGGGACAGGGAAGGACAGTGAGGGAAATTCTCCTTGTGCTATAGTGTGCTTTAAAAAAACATTTTTTCTAGGGACAGAAAACTATAGGTAGGAAGAGTGTCAGTTTCTTTCACTGTGATAATCCTTGTTTCTAGGGACAGGGAAGGACAGTGAGGGAAATTCTCCTTGTGCTATAGTGTGCTTTAAAAAAACATTTTTTCTAGGGACAGAAAACTATAGGTAGGAAGAGTGTCAGTTTCTTTCACTGTGATAATCCTTGTTTCTAGGGACAGGGAAGGACAGTGAGGGAAATTCTCCTTGTGCTATAGTGTGCTTTAAAAAAACATTTTTTCTAGGGACAGAAAACTATAGGTAGGAAGAGTGTCAGTTTCTTTCACTGTGATAATCCTTGTTTCTAGGGACAGGGAAGGACAGTGAGGGAAATTCTCCTTGTGCTATAGTGTGCTTTAAAAAAACATTTTTTCTAGGGACAGAAAACTATAGGTAGGAAGAGTGTCAGTTTCTTTCACTGTGATAATCCTTGTTTCTAGGGACAGGGAAGGACAGTGAGGGAAATTCTCCTTGTGCTATAGTGTGCTTTAAAAAAACATTTTTTCTAGGGACAGAAAACTATAGGTAGGAAGAGTGTCAGTTTCTTTCACTGTGATAATCCTTGTTTCTAGGGACAGGGAAGGACAGTGAGGGAAATTCTCCTTGTGCTATAGTGTGCTTTAAAAAAACATTTTTTCTAGGGACAGAAAACTATAGGTAGGAAGAGTGTCAGTTTCTTTCACTGTGATAATCCTTGTTTCTAGGGACAGGGAAGGACAGTGAGGGAAATTCTCCTTGTGCTATAGTGTGCTTTAAAAAAACATTTTTTCTAGGGACAGAAAACTATAGGTAGGAAGAGTGTCAGTTTCTTTCACTGTGATAATCCTTGTTTCTAGGGACAGGGAAGGACAGTGAGGGAAATTCTCCTTGTGCTATAGTGTGCTTTAAAAAAACATTTTTTCTAGGGACAGAAAACTATAGGTAGGAAGAGTGTCAGTTTCTTTCACTGTGATAATCCTTGTTTCTAGGGACAGGGAAGGACAGTGAGGGAAATTCTCCTTGTGCTATAGTGTGCTTTAAAAAAACATTTTTTCTAGGGACAGAAAACTATAGGTAGGAAGAGTGTCAGTTTCTTTCACTGTGATAATCCTTGTTTCTAGGGACAGGGAAGGACAGTGAGGGAAATTCTCCTTGTGCTATAGTGTGCTAAAGCATTCCTCATCAACCATCTTTGAAATCCTTGTTTTTTGGACAGTCAGGGAAATTGTCGTTGTGCTATTCTGTGCGAAAGCAATCATCCTCAACCATATTTAGAAATCCTTAAGTAAAGGGACAGAGAAGGACACCTGAAGGTAGCCCTTATTGCTTTTTTCCCATCTCCCTGCAGGCCATCTATTAGAATGTCTGGAAGGCAAACAAGGAGAGGCAGACAGTCAGGAGGCAATAAATGAGGGCAAGCAGGCTCTGTGTCTGGGGGCAACAGTGCTGGTCGTGGACGCGGTGCATTGTCATCAGCACATGGCCATGGGACACGCTTGTCCTTCTTTTCGGCAGCTGGACATGTTGAGCCACATCATGCCGAAGACTTGGTAGAGTGGATGACCAAGCCCTCCTCCTCCTCCTCATCCTCTCTCACCCAGGCTCAGGGTACTGGCAAAGCAGCTGCCAAAGCGTCCTCTTCCCTGGTATCAATGTCAGACTCATCATCAGTCACTCCTTCCCTAGACCCACCATGTCCTCCTCCTGAGGAGTCCCCCGAACTGTTTGAGCACAGTGTTGGGTACATGCTCCAGGAGGATGCCCAGCGTTTCGAAGGGTCTGATGATGAAACCCAGCTACAGGAAGGCAGTAGCGTGAGAGCAGACAGAGGGGATGCTCAAGAAGGACACCAATCTGGCAGTCATGTTCCAGCAGCTGCAGCATACTGCCAGATTGGCTCCAGTGATGAGGAGGGAGGGGATGATGAGGTCACTGACTCCACGTGGGTGCCTAATAGGAGAGAGGAGGAGGAGGAGGATGAGGAGGAGGCACATCTCCAACGAGGCAGGATGCCCTTTGGTGGCCAGCGTAAGGGCAGTACACCGGCGGAATCACACCGCAGAGCTCCGCCTGTGCAGGGCGCTGCCTCTGCCCGTCATTCAAAAAGTTCTTTGGTGTGGGCCTTTTTTGATGCTAGTGCATCAGATCGCACAGCTGCTGTTTGCAACATATGTCTCAAGCGTATATCGCGTGGCCAAAACATCAGCCGCTTGGGTACCACATGCCTGACCAGACATATGTTGACCTGCCATGCAGCTCGTTGGCAAGCCTACCTCAAAGACCCACACCAAAGAACAAAGCGGACCTCTCCTTGCACCGCATCAGCTGGGATCTCCAACCCCACTATAACTTCAGTCCTCTCTGAAACATGCACTGAGAGGAATGAAGGTGTAGAATTAGGTGTGTCACAGCCAAGTACTTGCGGCCACTCTGCTAGCAGTACACCGACGTCCGATTCTAGCAGGCAAATTTCCCTGCCCCAGCTGCTGGACCGTCGAAAGAAGTTCACTCCCAGCCATCCACATGCCCAGCGGTTGAATGCTAGCTTGGCTAAATTGCTAGCGCTTCAACTGCTGCCTTTTCAGTTGGTAGACTCGGCCCCCTTCCGTGAGTTTGTGCAATGTGCGGTTCCTCAGTGGCAGGTTCCCAAACGCCACTTTTTCTCACGGAAGGCTATTCCGGCTCTCTACCGGCATGTGGAAGGCAATGTCTTGGCCTCGCTGGACAGGGCGGTCAGCGGTAAGGTGCATATTACCGCTGACTCATGGTCCAGCAGGCATGGACAGGGACGTTACCTTTCTTTCACGGCCCATTGGGTCACTCTTTTGGCAGCTGGGAAGGATGTAGGACAAGGTGCAGTAGTGTTGGAGGTTGTTCCACCGCCACGCCTCCAAAATGCTACTACTGGTTGTGACACACCTCTCTCCTCCACCCCCTCCTCTTCTTCTTCCTCCATGGCCTCTTCCTGTGGTTTGTCCTATGAACCAGCGGTGCTCCGTAGCCGTTCAAGGGGCTACGCAAGTACGCAGGCAAAAAGATGCCATGCCGTGCTTGCGCTGGTGTGTTTGGGGGACAGAAGCCACACTGGGGCAGAGGTCCTGTCTGCTCTGCAGGGCCAGGCCGAGAGGTGGTTGATGCCACGCCAGCTTAAGCCAGGAATGGTGGTTTGCGACAATGGCACCAACCTCCTCTCCGCCCTCCGACAGGGACAACTGACCCATGTGCCCTGTGTGGCTCACGTCCTTAACCTGGTGGTGCAGCGGTTCTTGGGCAGGTACCCGGGCTTACAGGATGTCCTGAGGCAGGCCAGGAAAGTCTGTGTGCATTTCCGCAGATCTTATAATGCCAGTGCTCGCCTGGCTGAGCTGCAAAAGGAGTTGAACCTGCCCAAGAACCGCCTTATATGTGACATGCCCACCAGGTGGAACTCAACGTTGGCCATGCTGCAGCGGCTGCACACGCAGCAGAGGGCCATCAATGAGTACCTGTGCGACTACGGCACCAGGACAGGGTCAGGGGAGCTTGGTTTTTTTTCTCCACGCCAGTGGGGCATGATCAGGGATGCATGCACTGTCCTGGCACCATTTGAGGAGGCCACGAGGATGGTGAGCAGTGACAGTGCATGCATCAGTGACACTGTACCTCTTGTCCACCTGTTGGAGCACACGCTGCGTGGAATAATGGACAGGGCACTTGAGGCAGAACAGAGGCAGAAAGAGGAGGACTTCCTTGCCTCTCAAGGCCCCCTTTACCCAGACAGTGTTCCTTCTGTCCCACCCATCGCACAGGAAGAGGAGGAGGAGGAGGAGGAGGAGGAGGATTGTGTCAGCATGGAGGTGGAGGCTGGCACTCAGCATCATCAGCAGCAGTCTTTTAGGGATGATTTACAGTCCCAAGAAACCAGTGGACTTGTACGTGGCTGGGAGGAGGTGGCTGCGGATCATGTCGTCCTTAGTGACCCAGAGGACTCCGGACCGAATGCCTCAGCAAACCTACGCTGCATGGCCTCCCTGATCCTGCAAAGTCTGCGGAAGGATCCTCGTATTCTTCGGATCAAGGAGAGGGACCATTACTGGCTGGCCACTCTCCTTGATCCACGGTACAAGGGTAAGGTTGCGGACCTTATGTTACCGTCGCAGAGGGAGCAGAGGATGAGACAACTCCGGGAGGCCTTGCAGAAAGGTCTGTGCAACGCGTTCCCAGAGACTGGGAGGTTACAAACTCCTGGTCCTGGACAACGAGTTGCTGAGGCTTCGGCCAGTCAAAGAAGGAGCGGTGGGGAAGGTGGCCGTCTGACCGATGCGTTCAGACAATTCTTTAGTCCGCAGCCCCAAAGTATGATCGGTTCCAGCAACCATCGCCAGCGTCTGATAAACATGGTGCAGGAATATCTAGGGGCAAGGTCAGACTTGGACACCTTCCCCACCGAAAATCCTCTGGCTTACTGGGTCTTGAGGATGGATCACTGGCCAGAGCTTGCACAGTATGCAATTGAGCTACTGGCCTGTCCTGCATCCAGCGTTCTTTCGGAACGCACATTCAGTGCTGCTGGAGGATTTGTCACGGATCACAGGGTGCGCCTGTCCACCGACTCGGTTGATCGACTGACTTTCATCAAGATGAACCAGTCTTGGATCACCACCAGCTACCACACACCTGATGCTGATATAACAGACTAATTGATTTTAACATGTCACATCCCTTCAAGACTGATGCTGATGCTGAGTGCCTGTGCTGTTATGTTGACTGGCTATCCTCCTCCTCCGAGTCCTCAATGATACGAATGATGATGATAGCTTGGAAGATCATTTTTGTTTATGGGTGCCGCCACCAGTGGCTAAGGCCCAATTTTTCAGCCCCTGTTTTACAGGGGCGTGTAATTACAATTTTTTTAGCAATAATTTGCCATAGGGCTCATTGCTGTGCTCCAAGTACAGTATCTGTGAGGGGTTGTAGTGTTGTGCCACCAGTGCCTAAGGCCCAATTTTTCAGCCCCTGTTCAACAGGGGCATGTAATTACAATTCTTGATCTAATAATTCACAGCAGGGCCCATTGCTGCACCCACCAAGAGTAACTCTGAGGGCTTACAGTGTTGTAGCAACGCCACCACCACCACCACCACGAAAGGCCCAATTTTTCAGCCCCTGTTCAAAAGGGGCATGTAATTACAATTCTTGATCTAATAATTCACAGCAGGGCCCATTCCTGCACCCACCAAGAGTAACTCTGAGGGCTTACAGTGTTGTGGCAACGCCACCACCACCACCACCACGAAAGGCCCAATTTTTCAGCCCCTGTTCAAAAGGGGCATGTAATTACAATTCTTGATCTAATAATTCACAGCAGGGCCCATTCCTGCACCCACCAAGAGTAACTCTGAGGGCTTACAGTGTTGTGGCAACGCCACCACCACCACCACCACGAAAGGCCCAATTTTTCAGCCCCTGTTCAAAAGGGGCATGTAATTACAATTCTTGATCTAATAATTCACAGCAGGGCCCATTCCTGCACCCACCAAGAGTAACTCTGAGGGCTTACAGTGTTGTGGCAACAACACCACCACCACCACCACCACGAAAGGCCCAATTTTTCAGCCCCTGTTCAACAGGGGCATGCAATTACAATTCTTGATCTAATAATTCACAGCAGGGCCCATTGCTGCACCCACCAAGAGTAACTGTCAGGGCTTACAGTGTTGTGGCAACGCTACCACCACCACCACCACGAAAGGCCCAATTTTTCAGCCCCTGTTCAAAAGGGGCATGTAATTACAATTCTTGATCTAATAATTCACAGCAGGGCCCATTCCTGCACCCACCAAGAGTAACTCTGAGGGCTTACAGTGTTGTGGCAACGCCACCACCACCACCACCACGAAAGGCCCAATTTTTCAGCCCCTGTTCAAAAGGGGCATGTAATTACAATTCTTGATCTAATAATTCACAGCAGGGCCCATTCCTGCACCCACCAAGAGTAACTCTGAGGGCTTACAGTGTTGTGGCAACGCCACCACCACCACCACCACGAAAGGCCCAATTTTTCAGCCCCTGTTCAAAAGGGGCATGTAATTACAATTCTTGATCTAATAATTCACAGCAGGGCCCATTCCTGCACCCACCAAGAGTAACTCTGAGGGCTTACAGTGTTGTGGCAACGCCACCACCACCACCACCACGAAAGGCCCAATTTTTCAGCCCCTGTTCAACAGGGGCATGCAATTACAATTCTTGATCTAATAATTCACAGCAGGGCCCATTGCTGCACCCACCAAGAGTAACTGTCAGGGCTTACAGTGTTGTGGCACCAGCACCACCATCAAAGGCCCAATTTTTACTACCACTGTTCAACAATTATATGTAATTAAAATTCCTGATATAATAGTTGACAGCAGGGCGTTCCAGCACCAACCAAGAGTAACTGTGAGTGCTTACAGTGTTGTGCCAACACCAACAACTAAGGGGCCTATTTCTGCAGAGTATATACGGCAGGTCCCTACTTTCAAACATCCAACTTACAAACGACTCCTACTTGCAAACGCAAGAAGACAACAGGAAGTGAGAGGAAATCTACCCCTTGGAAGGAAAATTCTCTCCTGTAAGAATTAATATGGGAGAAAGGTGTCTCCTCTGTACTGATGCTTTATCAGCAATCCTTGTTTCAAGAAAAACACCACATTTCAAAAACAGTTGTCATTGGGACGGAAAGTGAGGTGAAATGTTCTGAACAGGGGCACAGACAGCAAAACAAATGTTACAGGGGTGATAACCCTTACCTATGTTTTCCAAAAAGTTTAAAAATAGATTTTTGGGCTGGAGCTACACTTAAACAATGTACCTGTTCAAAATTACAAACACATTCTACATAAGAACAAACCTACAGTCCCTGTCTTGTATGCACCGCCTGTATACGGCTGTTCAGAGTATATAGGGCCTTTTTTATTTTGTGTGCGGTGTTCCCCTTAATATCCATACAAGACCCAAAGGGGCTGGTAATGGGCTGGGGTGGGGGGGGGGGGGTCATGGGGTAGCTATGCCATTTTTCTTAAAGATTTTCATCCATATTACCGGGAGCAGACATTACATTAAAGCCGCAAGCAGTTTTAAATGGCTTTTTTTTCCTTTAGAAGTGTCATTTTGTGCAGGGACAGTTTTAAACACGGGAAACACGTGGCACTTCACAGGCATACTTTAGACACCCCCCAGGTATGATATTTAAAGGAATATTTGACTTTTTTTTTTTCACTTTATGCATCATTAAAATGACTGCTCCCGAAAAACGACCGTTTTTAAAACTTCTTTTTGCATTGATACATGTCCCCTGGTGCACAACCCGGGTTCCCAAACCCTTTTTAGGACAATAACATGCATAATAGTTGTTATAATTAGCACTTTAGAATTCGAACGTTCGCATCCATTGTATTTAATAGGGTTCTAATGTTCGTACGAACTTTCGGTCCGTTCGCGGGTTCTGGTGCGAACCGAACCCGGGGGTGTTCGGCTCATCACTACATATATCACATCAGGACACGGGGCACATAGTACATCTGGGCACATGGCACATCTTTTACCAGCCAGCATGCAGAGTAGCACAGGAAGCGTGTGTTCTCTCTCAAGTCACGCTGCGGCTGCTCCCCGCCCCCCCCCCCCCCGGCAGCACCTCCTCTCTTCTCGTCCATCCCAGATGATGTCACAAGCAAATGGGGATGGACGAGAAGAGAGTAGGGGCCGCCGGGGGGCGGGGAGCAGCCGCAGCGTGACTTGAGAGAGAACACACGCTTCCTGCGCTACTTTGCATGCTGGCTAATCTCGATCTACCTGTCAGGCGCCAGCTGTCGGCGTTTGACGGGTAGATCGCCGCGGACCTCCGATCGGCCCACTGAACCATCGGCCCACCGGGAATCTCCCGGTAGTCCCGATGGCCAGTCCATTCCTGTGTGTTACTGTGGAAGGACATTAGAGTGTCGGCTCCTCCAATACAGAGTCTGCTGAGACTGGCTCAGTGTTCTCTGTACAGCACTTCAGAATATGTTGGAGCTATATAAATGTATATAATACTGCACGACTGTAGCAAGGATATTAGAGTATAAACTCTTCTGGTGCAGAGACTGATGTGACTGGCTCAGGGTTCTATGTACAGCACTATGACTGTGGTATATGTCACAGCTATATAAATGTATAATAATGATGTGTGTGACTGTGAGGGAATGTTAGAATGTAAGTTCCTCAGGCACAGAGACTGATGTGACTGGCTCAGTGTTCTCAGTACAGCACTACAGAATATGTCAGAGCTATATACAGTAAATGTATAATAATAATAGTGTGTGGCTGTAGTTGGACATCAGAGTGTAAGCTCCACTGGTCCAAACTGGTCAAACCATGTCTTTATGGAATGGTCTGAACTGGTCAAACCTTGACTTTATGGAGCTGGTCCGAACCGGTCAAACCATCTCTTTATGGAGCTGGTTCGAACTGGTCAAACCATGCCTTTTTGGAGCTGGTCCGAACTGGTCAAACCATCTCTTTATGGAGCTGGTCCGAACTGGTCAAACCATGCCTTTATGGAGCTGGTCCGAACTGGTCAATCCATCTCTTTGTGGAGCTGGTCCGAACTGGTCAAACCATGCCATTTTGGAGCTGGTCCGAACTGGTCAAACCATGTCTTTATGGAGCTGGTCCGAACTGTTCAAACCATGCCTTTTATGGAGCTGGTCCGAACTGCTCAAACCATCTCTTTATGGAGCTGGTCCGAACTGGTCAAACCATGCCTTTTTGGAGCTGGTCCGAACTGGTCAAACCATGCCTTTTTGGAGCCGGTCCGAACTGCTCAAACCATGTCTCTATGGAACTGGTCCGAACTGGTCAAACCATGCCTTTATGGAGCTAGTCCGAACTGCTCAAACCATGCCTTTATGGAGTTGGTCCGAACTGGTCAAACCATGTCTCTATGGAACTGGTCCAAACTGGTCAAACCATGTCTTTATGGAGCTGGTCCGAACTGGTCAAACCATGTCTTTATGGAATTACTACACTTGCAAGAGTAACATTTTCTAAAAGGTTTTTGTATGATATAGAAGTAAGAGTTTCTTTCAGTGGAGAGAGAAAATATGTGGGAGCCGACAGAACAGATAAGAGGCTAGAGGAGTGTGACCACATACAACAACGACAATGCTCAGTGGATCTTCTTCTATGTGGTGTTCAGAGGGTTCTTTGATAATATTAGTGTGATCAGATAAAGGTACAGAGGAAGATTTACCTGGAACTGGCGATTCTGATCCATGACCTCCAACAACTCCGGAGAATTTTCTTTTGGTTTCACCACACAGGCACAGAAGGACCTGTGGTGAGGAACACAAGTGGAATGTGATGGATGGAACAACTTCCGTCTCTCTCCTTCCCACCATACCTCTGCCTGGTCATACCATATCCCGCCATTGTTACCAGAAAGTAACATCATAACATCATACTTCGAATATATGTGAAAACATATACATATACATTAAGTTATACATGTAACACCCTCTAGGTAGGTAGGTGCTAGAGATAGGATTTTGTAGGACAGATACATTTAGGCAGGCCTGGCTGGTAACCAGGCTTGTTTGTTTTGGTCTGATCTGGGAATGGCTCAGCGTAGCAGCTGGTGACTCATAGGCAGCATCACTGAGACCTCCCTCTTCTTTCTAGAGTTTGCTAGCAGGTTCTAGAAAGAGAGGAGGAGAGAAGAGGTGGAGCTTCCTGTGGTGTTTTAGGGAGCCCTGACCAATCCCCAACCTGGATTGGCAGGCCTCCTTAAATACCCAGGGTCAGCCCAACTGGGGAGGAGTTGTTTGGGTGGAAGAGCTGGAGATGGAGTGCTAGGCTGTCGGTGCCTTTGAGGGAGCTCCCCAGTCTGGGGAGAGGGGGTGACCTTGGGCTTGGGTGCAGACAGGGCCCTCCAAGTAATCGTGGAGGTGTCCTGGACAGGAGGCACAGGAGGAGCAGGAGAGGACAGCAGGAGAGAGCACTGCCGGGCAAGTCTCCAGGGAGAGGAACAACTGGTTGCAGCCAGGAGGGCTGGTGAGTGACATGCACAGGCCTGAGAGGACTGGGAGAATGCAGTCTGGGATGGGTGCAGAACCAAAGGAATGGACTGTGGTGTCATGGGCAGCGGAGAAGGAGAAGCTCAGTAGCCGCATGTAGGACAGCTAGCACCAGGAACTTTCTATATTATGCTACACTATAAGGGCCCGCGGTTAAAAAAAAGTCCAAACTATTGCTGAAATGGAAGATTTAATACAACAGGCCAATGACACACCATTTAAATTCAATAAAACTTGGGCTAACTGGATACAATTTACTAATTCTTCAGAATATCGTACACTAACCTCTTTTATTCCTTAACTTGACTGGATGTTTACACTAATAGTAATCTTAATATAATTAATATTTTATTCTTTGTACAATTATCAACTCTTCCCCTTATTTGACCTTATTCCCTTTTATTTCTTTTAATATATACTACATTATCACATGAGATATTTAGATTACCTTGTTTAATTAATTTTATTTAGTTCTGTATATTTTATTTTTCAATACATTGTATGTTTTACTTGCTCATAATATATATTTAATACACTTTATATTTATGAATATTATTCTGAACATGGAATTTCTTTTACTATTTCTAATGCATTTTTTTATATAATGTTATTTATACCCCTTTAATTTTTATGTTGAAAAATTTAATAAAAACATTGAAACTATAAGGGCCCGCGGACCCTGCCTGCAAAGGGCAATTGCAAAGGCCTGGCTGTGTCAGGGTCAGGCCTGACCATTTTTGTGCTAGCCGTGCCTGGAAGCTCAAGTAAGCAAAGTGCCGGAGGAGCTGAGGAGTGATAGTCTGCAGCAAGAGTTATGCTGGAGTGAAGATTGGAGTTTATATACCAGAGTGTATATAGTTGTCCCAAGCAGGTTCTGCAAATTCCATTGGGCATCCCATACTTCCCTTACCCCATCCAAGTTCAAACCCCTCAATAAAATATAAAAGACAAAGTACATGGACTGTTTTATGTCTTGGAGTGTCTGAGAGGTGAATGCTGGGCTGGGCAGGGTGACAGGTGGGCCACAACACTTAGCAGCCCCTACGAGGTACTGCTACATACATATATATAATTGGACATTGAAAGGGTATGTAGAGCGTAAACTTTTTTTTTTTGTGGGTTTTGGATAGAGTAGGGAAAAGTTAAAGTTGCCATCAGGGTATTTTTTTGCCATGTACTGTATGTCCTTCTGGGGAGATTTTCATTAATTTTCCCAACTCTCAGAGACAAAACAGGAGGTATGAAGAATCTCCCCAAAGTGAAAGGAGTTCCCATCTAGTGATGATGAGCTTGGCCTCAGTCAAAACACAGAAGTAAGCTGTCATTTTCGAGCCAATCAGCTGTGGGACAGAAATTCCCAGCTGCACATAAACAAGGGGGGCAGCTGGTGACATGTGTAGCGCCCTTCCCAAATGGTTGGGATGCTATTTCTAAATTTAAGGGATATCTGGGCCGATAGTTGGGCCCAGACCTGTTTAATCATATTCAAATTCGCTTCTGCTCTGGCTGTGATACTTCCTGGTAGTTATTTCCCATGTTGCCTGTAGGTGGCACTGCCACTTCGGGCCTATGTTGGAACGCAGGTGTATCATGATGTATTGGGTGTCCTCTCTCGGCAGCGGTATAGTGGGCGTGGTCAACCAGCTGTGCATGCTGGGAGAGGGTACATAAGGGGCAGACGTAGGGTTGCCACCTGTCCAGGATTGACCCGGACAGTCCGGGTTTTGAATCATGTGTCCGGGTTTCGGACCGCCTGAAACCCGGACACATTATTCAGAATGGAATGCAGTTCCCCAAGTAACTGAGTACCACAACACCCAAGTACATAGGTGTGCGCAAGGGCCCCACCCCCATACATGGACAGGAGAGGAGAGATGGCTCAATCTGCTCCTCCTCCTTCTACCCTTACCTCTCTGTCTGCCCACCAACACTCCAATCCCCCGTGTTCTGTGCCTCAGGAAAGGGATGGCTGGCTAGAAATTTGAAGCTCAGCATACATTGTGGATGAAAGGTGTGATGCCTGAGCCTCCATCCTCGGGTGAGTGAGCTCACCATCCAATGTCTGTGCATACACTAAGGTAAGGGGGACTCAGATGTAAGGGGTGCCCTGTGGACTCTGTTGTAAGGGGGGCTTTGGGAACCTTGATTTAAGGGGGAATGGTGGGAACTCTAAAGTAAGTGGGAGCTTTGGTGAGATGAAACACCCTTACATCAGAGTTCTCCTTTACACCGCATTCGCCCTTAAAAAAAATTGCCGTGCGTGGCTAAAGTGTTCGGGTTTGGCTTGAAGAAAAGGTGGCAACCCTAGGCAGACGCCATTGATTGAGGTTCGTTCGTCTTCAGCGCCTCGTGGCCCTCATGGCACGGGGTACGTGTGTGTGTGGTTCCAGTCTCGGGGCCACGTTGGCCCAAGGCTGCATCGCTGTTTAGTAGGCTGGCACTGCTGGCTGGGTCCTATGTTCCTGAGGGGATCCCAAGCTGTCCATTTGTGGGAAGGAAGCTGTCTTGACGAAGGAAACCGGGGGAGGACCTGCCCTGGAGGAGACCGGCAAAGCGCCGATGTCTCGGGTGAGGCCTGGTGACCTAATCAAGGAGGGATCCACTTCATTGAAAGCCCTGCAATACGCCGGTCCGGCTTAAAGGTTCTTTTATTGCTCGGCTAGGAGGTTTGGGACTTTAAAATCCTGTGTCATAGGATTCCTGGACGCATCCCAAGTTCATCTAAAAGGTCTGTGGCAGAGACCCGCAGTTCATCTAAATGGTCTGTGGCTGAGACCCCAAGTTCATCTAAAAGGTCTGTGGCTGAGACCCCAAGTTCATCTAACAGCAGTCTGTTGCAGAGACTGTCTGGACTTTGGTTCGTGCATCACTCCGGCTGCTAGCCCTTTGAGAGGGGACTATCCGGGTGAGCAATACCCACTTAGGCTTAAGTGGCGAAACATTGACTGTTTGTGTTTTCTGTGCCGCGTGCCTGAACCTTCCCCTACTGTTTTCCTCCAACATACTTTCTTTCCTTCAAGTTACCCTGCAGAGAAAATAAAACCAACTGTTGAAGGTTTTACATCTGTCTGGACCTTGCATTTATTACAGACTTTTCCTCCCCTGACAACCTAGAGGTAGTTTGCATGACCCAAAATTGAAACCAGCAGCTCCTTCGGGGGTAGTGCTACACATAATTTACCTAATATGGTCTCATGGCCATATTAGGTCAAGGACATTGACTTAATTTGGCCATATTAGGTCAATGTCATTGACCTAGCATAGCCACATGACCATGTTGACTCAATGACTTTGACCTAATACAGCTATGTTAGGTCAATGTAATTGATCTAATATGGCCAGTGTCATTGACCCAATATGGTGGCATCAGTGAAGTGGGAAATGTCCCGGCTAGAGCTAATTGGCTCGGCAATAAGAACTTACTTCTGGCTTGCAGACCAAACCCAAGCTCATTACTAGTAGTCACCAGAACATTTGTTCACATTGGAGGATTTTCCTCCCCTTTTGCTCTCATGATAAATCAAAAATTGTCCCATTTCCCACCAGTACTGATGATAATGGTCACCAAAAGTCCAAAATAAGTCCAAAATAAAACTTAGCAGGGGGTATAACTACTCATTGCTCTAGCTAGACTTAAATAACAATAAGTTTGTCCTTACATACACTTTAATGGTCAGGACAGATGGCGACCCTAGACAGATGGCCATGACCTGTAGAGGAATATTGAATGACAAACTAACAATGGCGGCATCTCACCTTTGCAGGATACATCCCAGGCTGTTATCATTGACCTGACGGAGTTTGTAGATTTGGAGCAGCTGGACCACATTGACAATGGATCGCGGCAGCTAAAGAGAGAAGAATATTATGACCCCATCCTCTGGACCACTGGGGGTGGGAAAGGCTAAATATGATGGACGAGGAAAGGCATATCTATAATCATAGCACACCATGCAACTGCCGCGGGGCCCGGAGCTAGAGTATTCTATAATATAATTGCTTACTTTAAAAAAAATTGGGGGGGGGGGGTCTGGATGTTCTCGTAAAGAAGGGACACTAAAGCTTCAGTTTTTTTTTTTAAACAAACACGTTATACTTCCCTCCTCTGTGCAAGAGTTTAGCACAGAGTGGCCCAGATCCTCCTCTTCTGGGGTCCCTCAGCGGCGCTCCTGGCTCCTCCTCTTCTCAAGTGCCCGTCAGAGAAGCGCTCTCCCTTGGGGCACTCGTGCGGGCAGGCTCCCGAGTCCTGCTGTCTTTTGACACAGACAGCAGGACTCGGCCCCACCCCCTCCCCAGCCAATGGCTGCGCTGCTATCAATCTATCCAATCAGGGCCCGAGACACCACCTGGAGATGGTGTGCTCGTCCACGTCGCGGGAAAGAACGGGTTCAGGTAAGTAAAATGGGGGCTCTGGGGGCTGCAGCATCACAGGATGTTTTTTCACCTTAAAGCAGATGTAGCACCCTGATGTTTAGGCAGGGTTGCTATTAAATTTATTTGCCAAATGATAGTTGCCTTGGCCAATTGCTAGGAGGTCAATTGATTTCGCCATAATTCTGGAATTGCAGCACTTCTCTCTTCTGTCACTAGATGGCCGGGTATCTGGTGACATTACATTAGACAAGAGCATTGCAAGGACAGATTAAGAATTAATGGCGTGTCTCCGCCAATGGGCAGGGATTTCCTTGGGTCCCTTGGCCTGCTGGGATGAGGTCAGGTGATTTGGGTTCTGTGCCACCTGGATGGCTGTCTGGGTGAATGGCTGTTATACTGCCCCGGGCTGCTAGGCCAGAGACCTGAGGCCTATCCCGGGGACATCTGGCTGCTATGCTGTGTGAGGGCCTATCCAGAAGCAAGAGAGCAGCGTAGGGTTGGGATTGTGGCTTGCAGTCCAATCGGAAGCAACGGTTCTGCCGGCCGGAGAACCTGTCGTGGTCGGAGGTAGAGGGGAAGCTATCGCCACTAAGGGACCACCCACCTTGTTACCAGGGACCACAGTGAGTAGCTGAAGCAAGTACCTGAGCAGTATTCTCACCAACCGGGGATGGTGAAGAATTGGGAAACTTCAGTGGGTGTCAAGCCCGGGACCCAGCCAGCGGAGGTGACGCTTGCAGAGCATAATTGTGTGCCAAGCCAGGGACCAAACAGGCCAGCGGGGTGACGCTTGAGGAGTATCTGTGAGTGCCAAGCTAGGGACCCAGCAGGAACGTGGGGGTGACGCTTGAGGAAGATACTGAGTGAGAAGGTTGGAAGAGCTCAGGGGATCCTGTGGCATTGAATCAGTGAGTGTAAGTGAAAGAGACTGGGAGCTCAGTTGAGTGAAGATCTACAATAGGTCTTGCTGGATGCCTTTCCCTGCATGGCTGTCTGCCTATAGAGTGTACAAAATGCATTCTCTGCCCCCCTCCTGTTATACTACCCTCCCCTACTGTCACACTGCCCCCCCCCTGATGTCATACTGCCCCCCTGCTGTCAAACTTCCCCCCGCTGTTACACTGCCCCCCCTGCTGTCATACTGTCCCCCCTGATGTCACACTGCCCCCCGCTGTCACACTGCCCCCCTGCTGTCACACTTCCCCCCCACTGTCACACTGCCTCCCCTACTGTCATACTCCCCCCCTAATGTCACACTGCCCCCCCCGCTGTCACACTGCCCCCCCTGCTGTCATACTGTCCCCCCTGATGTCACACTGCCCCCCCGCTGTCACACTTCCCCCCTGCTGTCACACTTCCCCCCGCTGTCACACTGCCCCCCTGCTATCACACTGCCCCCTGCTGTCACACTGCCCCCCCGCTGTCATACTGCCCCCCTGCTGTCACACTGCCTCCCCTGCTGTCACACTGCCTCCCCTCGCTGTCATACTGCCTCCCTCTGCTGTCACACCACCCCCCTACTGGTATACTGCCTTCCTCCTGTTATACTGCCCCCTCCTGTCACACTGCCCCCCTGTCACACTGCCCCCCTGTAATATTGCACCCCCTCTCCTGTTACAAGGTCCCTTCTCCTGTCGAGAGGTTTCTTGCACCGGGGGAACTGAATGTTCTAGTTACGCCTCTGCTATGAGAGATGTGTGCAGTAAAGCCTCCATACAGTATTTGTACACAGAGACAGCTCATACAGTCTCACATTTCATATGATATGCTGTACCTCTTTCTGAATCATATCCAGAGACTCGGTCACACTGCTGATAAAAGTTTCTACGGAGAACAGCGTCTGCAAGATAATAATACATGACGTTATGAACTTCCCTATGAAGATCTGTCAGTATATAATATTTTATATAATAATGTATATGACATTTAAGCGGTATTAAACCCAAAACCAAAAATGTAATATATTGCAGCTTACCATACCAACCATTAGACGTGATGGCTGCATTTGTTTTCTTTTTTTAAGCTGTCCTCCCTTACATGGTGATCAGGCCAGTAACACATCTCTTGTATTAGAGCACCCCCCTCTCTGAATGAAGGAGCACAGGAGGCACCTTTGGACAGCAGCAATGTCAGTCTGGGGAGGAGGGGGGGTGTTATTTGTATTAGCAGATTTAGATACACTAACAAACTGAAGACAAGCTCCAGCTTACACTATATAATCAGTTACAGGAACAGTTTTTTCTCTTTTGCATAAAGGTTTTACATTAATGAATAAAAGCTGATCATTGTCAGCACCCCTGGCCAGTGGCAAATGGTTTGTTTCGACCCTGTAAAATTATACATTTGCAGGAAAGCTTTTATTTATTTTTTAATTATTAAACAACAGACTTACTGGCTGGATCACCAGATGAAAGCAGGAGAAAGAAGGGCTAAAAAAAAAAGAAAACGAATGCAGCCATCACATCTAAGAATTGGTAAGCTGCAATATAATAAATGTTTGCTTCTGGTGTTAATACCGCTGATCCTTGGATTATGGCGGACAGGAACAGTAACTCTCAGCAACCAATCAGAATCCATCTTTCAGTGGGCAGCAGTTGAACGATATTTGATTTGATCTCTAGTGTAATTGACTTTTCAGTTGATCAGTTTGAAATGATTGTAACATTATTATTGTACGATGTACCCCCAGACAGAATGTACCCAAGTATCAACCATTCAGGAGTGCGATGACATTAAAGTGGACCTGTCATGGAGAAATGGAACATGGGAACTCATGGGAACGCCGCGCACCTTATTTTTGCAGAAGTCGCACAGATCATTGGCGCCAATAAATATGGTGATGACTTTCCAATCCTCTTCATAGTTTATCCCCTAATGAGACAGGAAGACACTGAGAGCGAATCCAACAGAGAAATACAAAGCGGCAAATGGATCGGCCTATCGGTGTCACTGGGGGGGCGGAGCCACTAACAAGCCACACTTCACATCATAACCCCTCCCATAGATTTATATAACACAGATTATTACCGGGAGAGTTTTCAGGGTATCAATCAAATGTCTGGTCTGCTCCGGAAATAAGCTGAAATGAAAGAAAATAAAGCAGAAGGTGATATAAAATATCCACATAAATGATAAATTCCACCATGGAGCACTAAATGTGACACCTGTGACATCACCGCTCTCCAGATATAAGATATATTATACAGGAGTGACATCACCGCTCTCCAGATATAAGATATATTATACAGGAGTGACATCACCGCTCTCCAGATATAAGATATATTATACAGGAGTGACATCACCGCTCTCCAGATATAAGATATATTATATGTCACTCTCCAGATACAAGTTATATTATACAGGAGTGACATCACCGCTCTCCAGATATAAGATATATTATACAGGAGTGACATCACCGCTCTCCAGATATAAGATATATTATACGTCACTCTCCAGATATAAGTTATATTATACAGGAGTGACATCACCGCTCTCCAGATATAAGATATATTATACAGGAGTGACATCACCGCTCTCCAGATATAAGATATATTATACGTCACTCTCCAGATATAAGTTATATTATACAGGAGTGACATCACCGCTCTCCAGATATAAGATATATTATACGTCACTCTCCAGATATAAGTTATATTATACAGGAGTGACATCACCGCTCTCCAGATATAAGATATATTATACGTCACTCTCCAGATATAAGTTATATTATACAGGAGTGACATCACGGCTCTCCAAATATAAGTTATATTATACAGGAGTGACATCACCGCTCTCCAGATATAAGATATATTATATGTCACTCTCCAGATATAAGATATATTATACAGGAGTGACATCACCGCTCTCCAGATATAAGATATAAACACTGTCAAACAGGTTGAAATACATATCATAATAGATGTATAATCCTTACTAAGAATTGGCTCCAGTTACGGCAAGGTTGAGTCCAGTAGCCTCCAATTCAGCCGGTCGGTAGGTCAAGGTGCTTCTCTTTGCAAAGCCAACCACATCCGGATTAAAAATCTTCAAAATATCTACGGGTAACACAAATTCACAAAACTAAAGAAAAATGATTAAAGTGCAACTGTCTTGGTTAGACATGTGCAGAACGAAAAGATTTGTCTCGTTTCGATTTGTTATTTACATAAATTTGTTTAGTTATATTTGTTTAATTTGTTTGCGGAATTCGTTTAGTTTATTTGAATTCGAATCGATTCAAATTTTTCGAATTGCATTCAAATTTTAATTCCATTCTAAATCAAATTTATTCTATTCGAAATTCGAATTTTGGAAGATGGTTATATTCTTTCTATTCCATTCTATTTTATCGCTTTTTCTATTACTTTTTTTATTTTCTATTCTGTTAAAAATTTGCATTTATTCTATTCGAAATTCGAATTTAGGAAAACGGTTATTTTGTTATATTCTTTCTATCTTATTCTATTCTTTTCTACTGTTTATTCTATTCTTTTCTATTATTTTATTTTCTATTCTGTTCTTTTCTATTCTATTCAAATTCAAGTTTATTCTATTTAAAATTCGAATTTCAAAAAAGGTTAATATTCTTTTTTATTCTATTCTATTTTGTATTCTATTTTATTCTATTCTTTTATTTTCTATTCTATTTTGTTCTGTTTTACTAAATTTTTTATTCTCTAGTCTGTCCCTTTTTTTCTATTCACTTTTTTTCTATTCTTTTATTTTGTATTCTGTTCTGTTTTACTCGATTATATTTTATTTTTTTATTTTCTATTATATTCTATTATATTCTTTTCTATTATATTACTTTATTTTCTATTCTATTTTATTCTCTTTGGAAATTCAAATTTGATTTGAAAACTATTTGAATTAGAATTTGGTCTGAAATTTTGATTGGTTATTTTTGAATTTGTTTAAATTCTTTACTATTGTAAAGAATATTTGATAAAAAAAAAATAACGAAAAATTTAAATTCGGAATGAAACGAACCGCACATGTCTAGCCTTAGTCTCTCCCACAATGGTCAAATCTCTCTGCAGTAGTTTGTATCTGCTTCTCTCACAATGGGAAGATTTCCTGCAGTAGTTTGTGTCTCTGCCCCTCCCACAATGGGAAGATTTCCTGCAGTAGTTTGTGTCTCTGCTCCTTCCACAATGGAAAGATTTCCTGCAGTAGTTTGTGTCTCTGCCCCTCCCACAATGGGAAGATTTCCTGCAGTAGTTTGTGTCTCTGCCCCTCCCACAATGGGAAGATTTCCTGGAGTAGTTTGTGTCTCTGCCCCTCCCACAATGATGAGATTTCCTGCAGTAGTTTGTGTCTCTGCCCCTCCCACAATGGGAAGATTTCCTGCAGTAGTTTGTGTCTCTGCACCTCCCACAATGATGAGATTTCCTGCAGTAGTTTGTGTCTCTGCCCCTCCCACAATGGGAAGATTCCCTGCAGTAGTTTGTGTCTCTGCTCCTCCCACAATGATAAGATTTCCGGCAGTAGTTTGTGTCTCTGCCCCTCCCACAATGATGAGATTTCCTGCAGTAGTTTGTGTCTCTGCCCCTCCCACAATGTTGAGATTACCTGCAGTAGTTTGTGTCTCTGCCCCTCCCACAATGTTGAGATTACCTGCAGTAGTTTGTGTCTCTGCCCCTCCCACAATGGGAAGATTTCCTGCAGTAGTTTGTGTCTCTGCCCCTCCCACAATGGAAAGATTTCCTGCAGTAGTTTGAGTCTCTGCCCCTCCCACAATGTTGAGATTACCTGCAGTAGTTTGTGTCTCTGCCCCTCCCACAATGTTGAGATTACCTGCAGTAGTTTGTGTCTCTGCCCCTCCCACAATGGGAAGATTTCCTGCAGTAGTTTGTGTCTCTGCCCCTCCCACAATGGGAAGATTTCCTGCAGTAGTTTGAGTCTCTGCCCCTCCCACAATGTTGAGATTACCTGCAGTAGTTTGTGTCTCTGCCCCTCCCACAATGATGAAATTTCTTGCAGTAGTTTGTGTCTTGGCTCCTCCCACAATGGGAAGATTTCCTGCAGTAGTTTGTCTCTGCCCCTCCCACAATGGTGAGATTTCCTGCAGTAGTTTGTGTCTCTGCCCCTCCCACAATGATGAGATTTGCTGCAGTAGTTTGTCTCTGCCCCTCCCACAATGGTGAGATTTCTTGCAGTAGTTTGTGTCTTGGCTCCTCCCACAATGAGAAGATTTCCTGCAGTAGTTTGTCTCTGCCCCTCCCACAATGGTGAGATTTCCTGCAGTAGTTTGTGTCTCTGCCCCTCCCACAATCTGTAAATTTCCTTTCAACTGTCTGTGTCTCCGCCCCTCCTGTGAGCATTGTCAGTGTTAGGAATAGAGCCTTCAATACTGTTGTGTAGGGGATGGTAGGTAGCTGCTATAATGATACATTTCGGTACTGGTCTTTATGAATATATATTTCATGGTTTATTAAAAATAAAATAAAATCTCAAACAATTGAAATCACCGTAAAACACTTACTGGGCAGGGTGATGACATCAGATATATTTCCATAACCTCCGATACTGGAAAGATTTAAAAAAAAGAAAAAAAAATTATATTAATATGTAATATTGTAGCAGGTTGAGGTTCTGTCTATAGCAGGGGTCCCCAACCCCCGGGCCGCGGACTGGTGCCAATCTATGCCCTGTTTGAAGCCGGGCCACGGTGAGTGTTGGGAGAGCAGAGAGACTATATCACCTCCCGCATCACCGCTCTTGGGTCAACCTCTATACATTCCAAATTCTGATAGGAACAGAACCCTTTGCTGTGCCAGATTCCCGGCTCCTGTCCTCCAAGGGAGGCCGCAAATAGACACGTGCAATTCGTTTCCTTCCGAATTAGTTTTTTTACAAGATTTGACAAATTCGGCAATTCCGAAATTTCCGAATTTTTAAATTTCCGAATTTTCGGATTTTCGAATTTTCTAATTCCGAATTTTCGAATTTCAGAAATTTCGAATTTCCAAAATTACTAATTTCCAAAATTTCTAAATTTTAAAATTCAGGCTTTTGGAAATTCGGAAATGTGAAAATTCGAGATTTTGGAAATTAGAAAATTTCGAAAATTCAAAATTCAAAAATTCAAAATTAGAAAATCGAAAATTAGAAATTCGAAATTCAAAAATTAGAAAATTTGTAATGCAAAAATTTGAAAATCGGAAATTCGAAAATTCGAAATTTGAAAATTCGGAAATTCTGAAATTCGAAAATTTTAAAATTAAAAAATCGGAAATTCAAAAAGAATTTACGAATTTTCGAATTTCCGTATTCAGAATTTTTTAATTTCCGAATTTCCGAATTTTGGGATTTTCAAATCTTAGAATTTCCGAATTCAGAATTTTCGATTTTCTGAAATTCAGAATTCAGAATTTTCGAATTTCCGAAAAAAGCTAAAAAACGAATGAAACGAAAAGGAAAATTAACACATTTTTCGGCAGTGCACATGTCTAGCCGCAACAGTGGCTGTAGGAGGCTTTAGTAAGTTCTTTCCCCTGGGAAACACTTTTTGAAAGATAAATAGTGGATTTCATATACAGCTATATGTATCAGACCAAAATGAGGGACAACTGCGGAGGAAAGAGGGACAGCGGGACATTGTTCCAAATCCGGGACAGTCCCTGCAAATTAGGGACAGTTGGGAGCTCTGCATCACACGGTTCCCTTTTTTTTTTTTTTTTTTTGGTTTTGTAGAAGCTTTATTTGAAGTGTACAAAACATCGACTTTCATCTACTGCAATGTTGGGCAGCGTGATGCTCTGCGCTGCCCGACACTGCAGTGCGTATCGGGCTGATACGCTGCAATAAAATGCATTGCAGCACAGCTCTAGGCTGTGTTGCAGTGTGAATGGGACACATAGGAAACACTTGTTTCCTGTGTGCAGTGCTGGGACAAGATCATCTAGAGCCCAGGGTAAACATGCCAATATGCGCAACACCCCCCCCTCCCCACCCACCAAGAAGTATGAGCAGGAAAGGAGGACCCCCACCCTGCCAACATCTAAGTATTAAAAAAAAGGATTGAGAAAGTAAGCTAGACTTTCTCAAAAAATAGCGGACTTTGTGGGCACAACATGGGCAGTACGTGTAAAAACAAAGTAAACTTTATTACAATAATTGTTAAAACCACACACAAAATAAAATCACTACAACACCCGCTACTTAATAGACGTGTGCACACTGAAATATTTTGTTTCGGAATTTAGTTTTCGTCCGAAAAATAAATGTATTTAGTTACTCCCGAAATTAGTTTTTATTTATTTAGTTTCGTTAAAAAATGCATTTGTCCGAAAATCCGAATTAAGGTCGAATCTGTCAATTGAAGGCTTATGGTGTCTGTCGAATGTTCTAAGAAGATTCAATGAAGCAGCTAAACTGTACGATGCCGCAATCGTACATTTCCGGTCGAATGCTCCACCCACAAGCTATCGTAGAATTCTAATGTTGCATGACTAGTAATAATTATATGTATTAATTATTATTACTAGTCAACCAACATTAGAATTCTTCTGTAGCCTATGGGCGGAGCATTTGACCAGAAATGTACGCTCATGGCGATCGTACGTTTTTAGCTGCTTCATTGAATCTTCATGTCTCTATAATGTCGAATCTTTCCTCTCTATGTAGAATAATCTTGGACTAATAGAGTTAAGGTTAGGCACATTCGACTGCAGGTTCGATAGACACAGATCGCTATTGTCATTGTCATGTTGAATCTTCTATCTATATCGAACTGTTGTCACAACTAAACGAAAATAAAGCATTTATGTCGGATTTTTTCGGATTCTGCGCGTTCGTTATTGTTTATTAAAACGAACAAGAAAAACCCAGAAATTCGAACGAAAAGGAATGCACATGTCTACTACTTAACAGGAGTTCAACGGGAACCCAATTACAAACATGAAGACATGGATCCAATCATGTAAAGCTTATAGAAGTCCATCAATATACAAAGAAGTATGAGTAGATATCTAAAGGTCAGGTCCAAGACTCCTCCAATGCATGCTTGTCAATGCGTTTTGCAAAAATTTGCTTCCTCAGGACAGAGTGGGTAGGTGCTAATGATTGACTTCCAAAAGCAGACACTGGGCAGGAACAAATCCACCGAGAGGGCAAGGGGGGCTTGAAAAAGAGACCCAAAGATGCCAGATGACAATGGCGTCCAACTCCCAACACCGGGCTGGTGGGGACCCACCTCCCAGGGTTGATAGAATATCTGCCCACTCTATCAGAGCAGGAGCGTAGATATTAATTCATGGGGGGCTGGTGGGTATGCGAGAAGGAGTATAGATAGGTAATGTGTAAAGCTCCAATTCTAGATGTCTGAAGATACAGAAGAGCCCCAAATAGTGAATCAATATATGGTATCTCCAGTATGAGGCATGTTCACCCAAGGCTGAAATTTAGCCTCATGCGGCCACAACACCAGAACACAATGACCTACTTGGAAGGTCTCAAATCAATGTCCTAATGTAATCAACTCCAAAGAGAAATATCGCCCACTTGGGAGCTCATGAATAGGGATGAGCTTCGAGTTCGAGTCGAACCCATGTTCGACTCGAACATCGGCTGTTCGGTTGTTCGCCGAATTGCGAACATTATGGGCCGTTCGCGCCAAATTTTGAGTGGCGCGTCAAGGCCCATAATTCACTGCGGCATCGCAGTGCATTGCTGGCTGATGATTGGCCAAGCATGCACTAAGACCCGCATGCTTTGGCCAATCACAGCGCGCAAAAAACGGAGAGCCATAATTGGCCAAAGCCAGGGTGGCTTTGGCCAATTATGTCTCAGGGGGTTTAGTACACGCCCCACACTATATAAGGCCGCCGGCGTGGCGGCCTTGTGTAGTGTGTTGCGGTGGTTAAAGAGAGAGCTTAAAGAGAGAGAGAGAGAGACAGTGTCATTTATATTGAGTTAGATAGAGCAGGCAGGCGAGTCAGTTAGCTGCAGTTATAGTGTGTAGAGGATATATATGCATACTAGGTGTTGTATATATATTTATACACTGTATTCAGTTTAGCTAGATCCGTTCCTGTTATTCTCTATACTGTGACAGGCACGCAGGTGATTGTGCTAGCCGCAGTCAGTGTTTCACTTAGTGTACTGTGTGCTTTGCATAGCGTTCACCTAAAGCTTACCTAAATACAGTTAGTGACTAATAGTGGTGTTCTCATAATAAAACCACCGGCAGAGAGCTGCAAGTATTTTCAGCTAGTGTACTGTGTCCTCTGCACAGTTTTCACCTAAAACTAACTGAAGACAATTGCTGCTTTTCCCATACTAATACCACAGCAGGCAGTTGATTCTGATAGCTGCATTATAACCAGTACACACATATATATATATATATATATATATATATATATATATATATATATATATATATATATATATATATATATATCCCACCTTTGTGCAGCTACATCTCACTGCAGGCTATTACTATGTCTGGAAGGCAAACAAGGAGAGGCAGGCAGTCACGAGGCAATAAAAGAGGGCAAGCAGGCTCTGTGTCTAGAGGCAACAGTGCTGGTCGTGGACACGGTGCATCCTCATCAGCAAGTGGCCGTGGGACACGCTTGTCCTTTTCAGCAGCTGACCATGTTGAGCCGCAACATGCCCAAGACTTGGTAGAGTGGATGACCAAGCCGTCCTCATCCTCCTCATCCTCTCTCACCCAGGCTCAGGGTACTTTGTCTGGCAAAGCAGCTGCCAAAGCGTCCTCTTCCCTCGGCTCAATGGCATCAGTCACTCCTTCCCTAGCCCCACCATGTCCTCCTGAGGAGTCCCCCGAACTGTTTGACCACAGTGTTGTGTACATGCTCCAGGAGGATGCCCAGCGTTTTGAGGGCTCAGATGATGGAACCCAGCTAGAGGAAGGCAGTAAAGTGAGCCCAGAGAGAGGGGGTAGTAACGTGAGCCCAGAGAGAGGGGGTGCCCAACAAGGACAGCTATCTGGCAGTCATGTTACCCCAGCTGCAGCATACTGACAGATTTGCTCCAGTGATGAGGAGGGAGGGGATGATGAGGTCACTGACTCCACGTGGGTGCCTGATAGGAGAGAGGAGGAGGAGGAGGCACATCTCCAATGAGACAGGATTCCCTCCAGGGGCCAGCTTAAGGGCAGCACACCGACTGCATCACACTGCAGAGCTCCGCATGTGCAGGGCACTTCTGTCTCTGCGCGTTATTCCAAAAGTTCTTTGATGTGGGCCTTTTTTCAGACGTGTGCAGCAGATCGCACTGTTGCCATTTGCAACATATGTCTAAAGCGTATCTCGCGTGGCCAAAACATGAGCCGCTTGGGCACCACGTGCTTGACCAGACATATGTCGACCTGCCATGCAGTTCATTGGCAAGCTTACCTAAAAGACCCACACCAAAGAACAAAGCGGACCTCTCCTTGCTCCTCATCAGCTGGGATCTCCAACCCCACTATACCTTCAGTCCTCTCTGAAACCTGCACTGAGAGGAATTAAGGTGTAGAATTAGGTGTGTCACAGCCAAGTACTTGCAGGCAATCTGCTATCGGTACACCGGCGTCCGATTGTACCAGGTAAATTTCCCTGCCCCAGCTGCTGCACCGCCGACAGAAGTTCATTCCCAGCCATCTACATGCCCAGCGGTTGAATGCTAGCTTGGCTAAATTTCTAGCACTTCAACTGCTGCCTTTTCAGTTGATAGACTCTGCCCCCTTCCGTGAGTTTGTGGAATGTGCGGTTCCTCAGTGGCAGGTTCCCAAATGCCACTTTTTCTCATGGAAGGCGATTCCGGCTCTCTACCGGCATGTGGAAGGCAATGTCTTGGCCTCGTTGGACAGGGCGGTCAGCGGTAAGGTGCATATTACCGCTGACTCATGGTCCAGCAGGCATGGACAGGGACGTTACCCATCTTTCACGGCCCATTGGGTGACTCTGCTGGCAGCTGAGAAGGATGCAGGACAAGGTGCAGTAGTGTTGGAGGTTGTTCCGCCACCACGCCTCCAAAATGTTACTACTGGTGAATCTGACACACCTCTCTCCTCCACCCCCTCCTCTTCTTCTTCCTCCATGGCCTCTACCTGTGCTTTGTCCTTGGAACCAGCGGTGCTCCGTAGGCGTTCAAGGGGCTATGCAAGTATGCAGGCAAAAAGATGCCATGCGGTGCTTGAGCTGGTGTGCTTGGGGGACAGGAGCTACACTGGGGCAGAGATTCTGTCAGCTCTGCAGGGGCAGGCTCAGAGGTGGTTGACGCCACCTCAGCTTAAGCCAGGAAAGGTGGTGGTTTGCGACAATGGCACCAACCTCCTCTCCGCCCTCCGACAGAGACAACTGACCCATGTGCCCTGTTTGGCTCACGTCCTTAACTTGGTGGTGCAGCGGTCCTTGGGCAGGTACCCGGGCTTACAGGAGGTCCTGAAGCAGGCCAGGAAACTCTGTGGGCATTTCCGCCGGTCATATAATGCCAGTGTTCGGCTGGCTGAGCTGCAAAAGGATTACAACCTGCCCAAGAACCGCCTAATCTGTGACATGCCCACCAGGTGAAACTCTACGTTGGCCATGCTGCAGCGGCTGCACACGAGGGCCATCAATGAGTATCTGTTGCAATATGGCACCAGGACAGGGTCAGGGGAGCTTGGATTTCTTTCCCCACGCCAGTGAGGCATGATCAGGGATGCATGCACTGTCCTAGCACCATTTGAGGAGGCCATGAGGATGGTGAGCAGTGACAGTGCATGCATCAGTGACACTGTCCCTTTTGTCCACCTGTTGGCGCACACGCTGCGTGGAATAATGGACAGGGCACTTGAGGCAGAACAGAGGCAGGAAGAGGAGGACTTCCTTGCCTCTCAAGGCCCCCTTTACCCAGACAGTGTTCCTGCTGGCCCGCCTATCACACAGGAAGAGGAGGAGGAGGAGGAGGAGGAGGATTATTGTGTTAGCATGGAGGTGGAGCCTAGCACTCAGCATCAGCAGCAGTGTTTAAGGGATCAATTACAGTCCCAAGACACCCATGGACTTGTACGTGGCTGGGAGAAGGTGGCTGCAGATCATGTCGTCCTCAATGACCCAGAGGACTCCGCACCGAATGCCTCAGCAAACCTACGCTGCATGGCCTCCCTGATCCTGCAATGCCTGCGGAAGGATCCTCGTATTCGTGCGATCAGGGAGAGGGATCATTACTGGCTGGCAACCCTCCTTGATCCACGTTACAAGGGTAAGGTTGCGGACCTTATCTTCCCGTCGCAGAGGGAGCAGAGGATGAAGCATCTTCGGGAGGCCTTGCAGAAAGGTCTGTGCAACGCGTTCCCAGAGACTGGGAGGTTACAAATTCCTGGTCCTGGACAACGTGTTGCTGAGGCTTCAGTCAGTCAAAGAAGGAGCGGTGGAGAAGGTGTCCGTCTGACTGATGCGTTCAGACAATTTTTTAGTATGCAGCCCCAAGGTATGATCGGTTCCAGCAACCATCGGCAGCGTCTGGTTTACATGGTCCAGGAATATCTAGGGGCAAGATCAGACTTGGACACCTTTCCCACCGAAAATCCTCTGGGTTACTGGGTCTTGAGGATGGATCACTGGCCAGAGCTTGCACAGTATGCAATTGAGGTACTGGCCTGTCCTGCATCCAGCGTTCTTTCGGAACGCACATTCAGTGCTGCTGGAGGCTTTGTAACCAATCACAGGGTGCGACTGTCCACCGACTCGGTCGATCGACTGACCTTCATAAAAATTAATCAGTCTTGGATCACCAGAAGCTACCAAGCACCTGATCCTGATGTAACCGAATTTTTTTTTTTTAAATGTCAGATCCCTTCAAGACTGCCTATGCTGATGCCTATGCAGCCGCCCCTCCTGCCCACCCCTTGTCCTCATCCTGCCTGTGTGTCCCTGGGGTGGCAGACATTTTAACATGCAGTAAAACATCTGTCACCGCACATAGTGTGAATTGGCCCTATCTGTGTACGGTTGACTTGCCTACCTCCAAGAGAATTGTCGGTATTCGGTCGGGAGCTGCAGGACGTTGGTGGCGTTGGCCCCAATGGCTGTCTGTAATAATAAACACATTAATCAGACGGCTCAGAAATACATCTGGAGTCCCTGAACACCCAAAGATCACCCGGCCTCACCTACCGTTAATGAGTCTCCCAAGGCGGCTACGATTTTAACATCGGCGGGCTTGACGCGGTCGGCTGTCAGGAAGGAAATGATTGGTCAGTGACTGAATGAGCTTTATATGTGCTAGAAAAAGACAACACTGGTAGGAATGCTTAAAACATTCAGCTTTTATTTATGTGGTTCAAACCTTTTTTCTCCAAAAAAAAACCAACGTTGCTATAATTGCTTAAAAAGTGTCAGCTGGAGTTAGACTTTTGTTTGTCTCTTAACCACCAGTGTTAATTTCGTCAACTAAAACTGACTAAAACATTTTAGTCGACTAACTTAATACCATTTTAGTCAACTAAAATACGACTAAAACAATTGAGATGTCTAAAATACGACTAAAACTAAAACGGCATTTTAGTCAAAAGACTAAAATGGGACAAAAACTAAAATGGCATTTTAGTCAAAAGACTCTTGCCGCGTACACACGATCGGAATTTCCGATGAAAATAGTCCAATGGACTTTTTTCATCGGAAATTCCGATCGTGTGTGGGCCCCATCGGACTTTTTTCTATTGGAGTAAAAAAATAGAAAATGTTTTAAATTTTTCCGATGGAAAAAAATCGCCGCATGCTCAGAATCAAGTTGACGCATGCTCGGAAGCATTGAACTTGATTTTTCTCAGCTCGTCGTAGTGTTTTACGTCACGACGTTTTCGACGGTCGGAATTTAGTCTGACAGTGTGTAGGCAAGACTGATGGAAGTCAGCTTCATCGGAATTCCGACAGAAAATTCCATTGGAAATCCGATCGTGTGTACGCGGCATAAGACTAAAACTATATTAAAATTTGATGTCAAAATGAACACTGGTCTGTAGTGCATGTTTATACCTCATTAGTCAATACTATTAGATTTTTCACTCCAGCAGCATATAATGAGTTTGGAAATTGTAGAGAAATGTTACCTAATGCATTACAATTTAACTACACCCATTAGATTTTAGATGAATAAAATTAGTTTTAGTCGACTAAAATGATTTTAGTCGACTAAAGTGTACTGGAGATTTAGTTGACTAAATACGACTAAAACTAAAACAATTACAGAAGACTAAAATGAGACTAAAGCTAAAATGCCATTTTAGTCCTAAGACAAAGACTAAAACTAAATCAAAATTTGCTGCCAAAATTAACACTGTTAACCACTTGACCTCCGGAAGGTTTTCCCTCCTTCATGACCAGACCATTTTTTTGCTATTATTCAGCACAGTTCTACTTTACCTGGTAATTTATTTTTTTCACACAAACAGAAGCTTATTTTGGTAATATTTGAAGACCAAAAATTTAGAAAAAAAAACTCTTATATTTTCTACATTTTGTTATAAAACATGCCCAATAATACAAAAATAAAAATTCAAATTTCTTCATAAATTTAAGCCAAAATGTATTCTGCTACACTTCTTTATTAAAAAAATGGATCAATAAATGTATATTAATTGGTTTGTGTGAATGTTATAGCGTCTTCAAACTATAATATGTACAGTATCTCACAAAAGTAAGTACACCCCTCACATTTTTGTAAATATTTTCTTCTATCTTTTCATGTGACAACACTGAAGAAATGACACTTTGCTACAATGTAAAGTAGTGAGTGTACAGCTTGTATAACAGTGTAAATTTGCTGCCCCCTCAAAATAACTCAACACACAGCCATTAATGTCTAAACCGCTGGCAACAAAAGTGAGTACACCCCTAAGTGAAAATGTCCAAGTGTTCAAGAAAGACCTGCTACAGCTGGCAGTCTCTCCCAGTGTCTGTCCCTGCACCGTGCTGATCTACTCACTGTCTCTCCTTGCTCTCCCTGCTGTCTGTCTGGTTAGGGTCCAGCCAACTGCCTCCTGTGGTAGGATTCTTCCAGGCCAGCCCTCCAAGCTACAACCCAAGGTAAACTCCTTCCTTCCTGGCAGGGGTCCCTCAAGGGCCACCGACAGACTCCCTCAGCACTGCTTCTCCATCTTCCACCGACTCCACAGCTGGCATGTCTCATTTCTATTTAAGGGCTCCTTAGTCCTCTGCCAAGCCCACTTCTCGGGGATTGGCTAAGGGTCCCTACATATTCAAGGCAACCCCTCCTAGCTTCTGCACACTAACTTCTAGAATATTCTCCAACATTCTAGAATCAGGGGGAGGCACCAGAGAGATGCCAGCAGTGGCGGAATTATAGGGGTTGCTGAGATCGCCATGGTGACCAAGCCCCTTACTGCAGGGGGCCCCCCCTGTACTCTTCGATAGGAGGAGCGTCAGGGGCGGCTGAGACGAGCTCCCCGATCGTCAGCCGAACTGTAATCGGCGGCACTGTGCAGGGAGCTCGTCACATTAACCTAAAGTGAAAGCACAGTGCTGTGCTCTTTGTCTCCCCCTACAGTGCAGTACCCAGCAGGAAGAGCCAAGGTAAAAGTCTGCAGTTTTTTTTTTATAAGACTATCTATCTACTGTATGTGTGTTTATATGTGTGTGTGTGCGTATGTATGTATGTGAGTGTGTATGTATGTGCATGTGTTTATCAGTAGCGGTGCGTCCATAAGGGCGCACGGGCGCCGCCCCCTCTCTCCAGCCACCCCCTCTACGACCAATAGGTATATTTCCGCATAGCATGAATTTATCCATGGCCACCGCTGCCACCCCCATAATTAGGTGCCCGGCCCCTTTTCAGGCGCCGGGCGCCTGAATTACAGCGGCGGGGGGTGTTTTTGAAGCACCTGATTAGAGGCATAGGCTCTAATAGGCTTCAAAATAGGTGAAGTGCGAGCGCCATGCTTGGCGCTCACAGTCCACCCAGGTGTGTTAGAAAATTGAATTAATATTCACTTTCCTAACACTGAACCGCTTCTCCACCAATCAGGTGTGCGGGTCTGTTACCCGTCACCTGATTGGCTGAAACGATAGGCGCGGCTATAGAACGCCTATCAAGAGGAGAGGACGGGAGATGAGGACGGCAGGAGACGCATGGAGGACCCCGCTCGTGGCCGTCACCCGCTGCCCCACCGAGACAGGGTAAGTGCCGGGAAGACGGCGAGCGGGCGGGGGGGGGGCTTCACAGTGGCGGAATTCGATGGCACAGTTGCAGCATTTGATGGCACACTGGCAGCATTTAATGGGCACACCGGCAGCATTTGATGGGCACAGTGGCGGCATTTGATAGCACAGTGGCAGAGTTTGATGGAACAGTGGCGGCGTTTGATGGCACAGTGGCGGCATTTGATGGCACAGTAGCAGCTTTTGATGGGCACGGTGGCTGCAATTTATGTTTTTTTTAAATAATTTTTCAGTTTGCTTGCGCCCCATATACAGTATATGTGTGTGTTTATATATGTGCATGAGTGTGTTTACATGTATGTATGCACATTTTATGTATGCGCTTTTAATCCTGACACCCTATATGTGTACAATCAGAACCTATTTTTTATTTTTTTTTGCTTGTTCATAGTACCAGCAAAAAAATGCTGTTCCTCCGAAAAGCGATCCATGTTTAGATTGCTTTTCAGAGGCATTTGACAGCCGGTAAACAGGCAATATGTTGCCTACTGACCGCCTGTTTTAACTCGTTAAATCCATCATCACTATGTGGGTGGTTGCAGTGTAGCCCCATTCCCCTAGGGGTATACTTCAAGGGTGCCCTGACTGGAAAAAGATTGAGAAACACCGACATAGAGGAACCGATCCCTCCAGCCGCTGAATGCCTGTGGGAGGGAGAGGAGGAGAAGCAGAGGAGGAAATGGAGAAATCGATTCCTTTATGTGCAGCCATCCACTTGCGACTGGGCCCTGTTGTTCCGCCACCAGGCTCGGAGAAAAGAGTCCTGTCCGGGTGGTCAGGGGGGCCCTTCATGGTATCTTGCATCGGGGCCCTGAAGGTTCTAGTTATGCCACTGCATGCCAGGATAAGTCATTCAGCCCTGGCCTCTAATAACCCTGACCCAGATTACTCAGGTTTATCCCTGGGCCAGACTACAATTTGCCTGTACTCAGGGCCGCCATCAGGGGGGTACAGGCAGTACACCTGTAAGAGGCCCGGATGGCAACCCCCTTTATTTTATTTTTTATATATATATTTTTTTTTGCAAGGGGCCCAGAGGTCCCCATGGCCCTGGATGGCAACCCCCCCTTTTTTTTGATAAAATGTTTTTTTAAATTAATTAATTTTTTTTTTAATTTTTTTTTTGTAAGGGGCCCAGAGGTCCCCAGGGCCCCGGATGGCAACATCCGACCTCAACAATTCGTGGCAACAGCACCTCCGCTTCTCAATTCATGGCACCCCCCGCTTCTCAATCCGCGGCAGCCTTCCCCCCGCTTCTCAATTTGCGCCGGCAGCACCCCCTGGGCTCTCCTCTGCTCCAGGGGGGCGCCATGCCGGAAGCTGTGTAAGGGGCCCCGAAATTCCTGATGGCGGCCCTGCCTGTACTACCACACTAGAAGGTGCCACATTATATTTTATTATATTATATTTCAGTTTAGCAGAAAAAAATATTATTTAGGGTCACATTATCCAGCTAAAAAAGACAAAATCCAACAAGTCTAACATTCCTCAGGCGTTTAACCGTTCATTACTCCAAGCAAAACCAAACATTTTTTGTATTTAGATAGACTATAAAGAGAGAGATTATGAAATTGAGTCACTTACCTGTAGTGGGTGTCAGAGGAGAGGGGGAGGTGTCAGGACAGGCAAGTTGTCGGTGGTAGCTCACTCGGCCTGCAAGCTTCTCTGGAAATTGCTGAAGATGATCGAACGATATTGTTTATTTAATAATACAAGGCTTTGAAAGGTCTATCACGCTTAAGGGTGTTTTTAGAAAAAATTGCAGGGCTATTGCATGTACTGCACATTTATTCTGTGCAAATGGGGGCAAAAGTGAATATTGTCAGACTATTCTCTCCAGGTCGAAAGCCATTCATACAGGTAAGCGTGAATCAAGAAAATACCACATTAAGGCCACTAGATGGAGCTGATGATCTTCCCCTTTTTGTTAAGTGTGGCTGTGGCTGTGGCTGTGGGGTGGCTGTGGGGTGGGGAATTCCATGTGACAGTTTCCCGCAGGAAAGTTCCACCTACACTATATTACCAAAAGTATTGGGACGCTTGCCTTTACACGCGCATGAACTTTAATGGCATCCCAGACTTAGCCTGTAGGGTTCAATATTGAGTTGGCGCCACCCTTTGCAGTTATAACAGCTTCAACTCTTCTGGGAAGGCCGTCCACAAGGTTTAGGAGGGTGTCTATGGGAATGTTTGACCATTCTTCCAGAAGAGCATTTGTGAGGTCAGGCACTGATGTTGGACGAGAAGGCCTGGCTCGCAGTCCCCGCTCTAATTCATCCCAAAGGTGTTCTATCGGGTTGAGGTCAGGACTCTGTGCAGGCCAGTCAAGTTCCTCCACCAATTGGTTGGCAGACAATATTAAAGCATGCTATCCCACATTTGTCCGTGGAAAATCTGACAACAATTGTCCGATGGAGCGTACAAACGGTCGGATTTTCCGACAACAGCCTGTCATCACACAATTCCCGCCGGATAATCCTATCGTGTGTACGAGGCTTTAGTGTACATACATAAAAATAAAAAATAAAAATTCTCCTTGATTAAAAAGACATGCAGAGCACAAAAAACTAACAACCATCTAGCGTGTTTCAGCTACAGATCTATTGTTGCTGGGTGGGAGTGTAGTGTTGCAAGGGAGAGGGCTATTCTTACTAGATGGGATCTACTGTTGCAGGGTGGGCTCAATTGTTGCAGGTGTTTACTGGAGGATTTATTGCTGTTTGGGGGGGGGTCTACTGTTGCTGGTAGGGGATCTATTGTTGCTGAGGGAGATCTACTATCCACTATATAAACTGTACATGTAATGCAGTCCCTTACCTGCAGCCCGTATCGAGAGATTTGTTCTATCATTCCATCCATATAATTGGCCATCCAGTCCACTCCTGCAGAGCACAAGATTTAGAAAGTTCATTAGAAGTCTTGGGGTACCTCTCATAAGACCATTTCAACGGGGGTCAGTGGAAAAAATGCTTCTTACATTGGTGATCAGTGGGAAGAATGCCCCTTACATTGGTGATCAGTGGGAAGAATGTTCCTTACATTGGTGATCAGTTGGAAGAATGTCCCTTACATTGGTGATCAGTGAGAAGAATGTTCCTTACATTGGTGATCAGTGGGAAGAATGTTCCTTACATTGGTGATCAGTGGGAAGAATGTTCCTTACATTGGTGATCAGTGGGAAGAATGTTCCTTACATTGGGGATCAGTGGGAAGAATGTTCCTTACATTGGTGATCAGTGGGAAGAATGCCCCTTACATTGGTGATCAGTGGGAAGATTGTTCCTTACATTGGGGATCAGTGGGAAGAATGTTCCTTACATTGGTGATCAGTGGGAAGAATGCCCCTTACATTGGTGATCAGTGGGAAGAATGCTCCTTACATTGGTGATCAGTGGGAAGAATGTCCCTTACATTGGTGATCAGTGGGAAGAATGCTCCTTACATTGGTGATCAGTGGGAAGAATGCTCCTTACATTGGTGATCAGTGGGAAGAATGTCCCTTACATTGGTGATCAGTGGGAAGAATGCTCCTTACATTGGTGATCAGTGGGAAGAATGTCCCTTACATTGGTGATCAGTGGGAAGAATGTCCCTTACATTGGTGATCAGTGGGAAGAATGCCCCTTACATTGGTGATCAGTGGGAAGAATGTTCCTTACATTGGTGATCAGTTGGAAGAATGTCCCTTACATTGGTGATCAGTGAGAAGAATGTTCCTTACATTGGTGATCAGTGGGAAGAATGTTCCTTACATTGGTGATCAGTGGGAAGAATGTCCCTTACATTGGTGATCAGTGGGAAGAATGCTCCTTACATTGGTGATCAGTGGGAAGAATGTTCCTTACATTGGTGATCAGTGGGAAGAATGCCCCTTACATTGGTGATCAGTGGGAAGAATGTCCCTTACATTGGTGATCAGTGGGAAGAATGTCCCTTACATTGGTGATCAGTGGGAAGAATGCTCCTTACATTGGTGATCAGTGGGAAGAATGTTCCTTACATTGGTGATCAGTGGGAAGAATGCCCCTTACATTGGTGATCAGTGGGAAGAATGTCCCTTACATTGGTGATCAGTGGGAAGAATGCTCCTTACATTGGTGATCAGTGGGAAGAATGCTCCTTACATTGGTGATCAGTGGGAAGAATGTCCCTTACATTGGTGATCAGTGGGAAGAATGCTCCTTACATTGGTGATCAGTGGGAAGAATGTCCCTTACATTGGTGATCAGTGGGAAGAATGTCCCTTACATTGGTGATCAGTGGGAAGAATGTCCCTTACATTGGTGATCAGTGGAAAAAATGCTTCTTACATTGGTGATCAGTGGGAAGAATGCCCCTTACATTGGTGATCAGTGGGAAGAATGTTCCTTACATTGGTGATCAGTTGGAAGAATGTCCCTTACATTGGTGATCAGTGAGAAGAATGTTCCTTACATTGGTGATCAGTGGGAAGAATGTCCCTTACATTGGTGATCAGTGGGAAGAATGCTCCTTACATTGGTGATCAGTGGGAAGAATGTTCCTTACATTGGTGATCAGTGGGAAGAATGCCCCTTACATTGGTGATCAGTGGGAAGAATGTCCCTTACATTGGTGATCAGTGGGAAGAATGCTCCTTACATTGGTGATCAGTGGGAAGAATGCTCCTTACATTGGTGATCAGTGGGAAGAATGTCCCTTACATTGGTGATCAGTGGGAAGAATGCTCCTTACATTGGTGATCAGTGGGAAGAATGTCCCTTACATTGGTGATCAGTGGGAAGAATGTCCCTTACATTGGTGATCAGTGGGAAGAATGTCCCTTACATTGGTGATCAGTGGGAAGAATGCTCCTTACATTGGTGGTCAGTGGGAAGAATGTTCCTTACATTGGTGATCAGTGGGAAGAATGTCCCTTACATTGGTGATCAGTGGGAAGAATGCCCCTTACATTGGTGATCAGTGAGAAGAATGTCCCTTACATTGGTGATCAGTGGGAAGAATGTCCCTTACATTGGTGATCAGTGGGAAGAATGCTCCTTACATTGGTGATCAGTGGGAAGAATGCCCCTTACATTGGTGATCAGTGAGAAGAATGTCCTTACATTGGTGATCAGTGGGAAGAATGTTCCTTACATTGGTGATCAGTGGGAAGAATGCCCCTTACATTGGTGATCAGTGGGAAGAATGTCCCTTACATTGGTGATCAGTGGGAAGAATGTCCCTTACATTGGTGATCAGTGGGAAGAATGTTCCTTACATTGGTGATCAGTGGGAAGAATGTCCCTTACATTGGTGATCAGTGGGAAGAATGTTCCTTACATTGGTGATCAGTGGGAAGAATGCTCCTTACATTGGTGATCAGTGGGAAGAATGTCCCTTACATTGGTGGTCAGTGGGAAGAATGTTCCTTACATTGGTGATCAGTGGGAAGAATGCTCCTTACATTGGTGATCAGTGGGAAGAATGTCCCTTACATTGGTGATCAGTGGGAAGAATGTTCCTTACATTGGTGATCAGTGAGAAGAATGCTCCTTACATTGGTGATCAGTGGGAAGAATGTTCCTTACATTGGTGATCAGTGGGAAGAATGCTCCTTACATTGGTGATCAGTGGGAAGAATGTCCCTTACATTGGTGATCAGTGGGAAGAATGTTCCTTACATTGGTGATCAGTGGGAAGAATGCTCCTTACATTGGTGATCAGTGGGAAGAATGTCCCTTACATTGGTGATCAGTGGGAAGAATGTTCCTTACATTGGTGATCAGTGGGAAGAATGTTCCTTACATTGGTGATCAGTGGGAAGAATGTTCCTTACATTGGTGATCAGTGGGAAGAATGCTCCTTACATTGGTGATCAGTGGGAAGAATGTCCCTTACATTGGTGATCAGTGAGAAGAATGCTCCTTACATTGGTGATCAGTGGGAAGAATGTTCCTTACATTGGTGATCAGTGGGAAGAATGCTCCTTACATTGGTGATCAGTGGGAAGAATGTCCCTTACATTGGTGATCAGTGGGAAGAATGTTCCTTACATTGGTGATCAGTGGGAAGAATGTTCCTTACATTGGTGATCAGTGGGAAGAATGTCCCTTACATTGGTGATCAGTGGGAAGAATGTTCCTTACATTGGTGATCAGTGGGAAGAATGTTCCTTACATTGGTGATCAGTGGGAAGAATGTCCCTTACATTGGTGATCAGTGGGAAGAATGTCCCTTACATTGGTGATCAGTGGGAAGAATGTTCCTTACATTGGTGATCAGTGGGAAGAATGCTCATTACATTGGTGATCAGTGGGAAGAATGTCCCTTACATTGGTGATCAGTGGGAAGAATGTTCCTTACATTGGTGATCAGTGGGAACAATGTTCCTTACATTGGTGATCAGTAGTGATGTCGCGAACATAAAATTTTCCGTTCGCGAACGGCGAACGCGAACTGCCGCAAATGTTCGCGAACGGGCGAACCCAGCGAACCGCCATAGACTTCAATAGGCAGGCGAATTTTAAAACCCACAGGGACTCTTTCTGGCCACAATAGTGAAGGAAAAGTTGTTTCAAGGGGACTAACACCTGGACTGTGGCATGCCGGAGGGAGATCCATGGCAAAACTCCCATGGAAAATTACGTAGTTGACGCAGAGTCGGGTTTTAATCCATAAAGGGCATAAATCACCTAACATTCCTAATGTGTTTGGAATAACGTGCTTTAAAACATCAGGTATGATGTTGTATCGATCAGGTAGTGTAAGGGTTACGCCCGCTTCACAGTGACAGACCAAACTCGGACAGACCAAACTCCCCGTTTAACGCACCGCAAACAACTGCAAACAGTCCATTTGCACAACCGCAAGGCTTTAATGATCACCTTAGATGATCACAAAGAAAATTTATGTTTTTTCTATGCAAAATTATCAAGCCGATCGCTTTTGGTCTGTTCACAATGAAGCAACGACCTTACCATCTGGGGTGTGCCAACAACGCCATTGCCAACACACTCATAGAGGTGGTCGCTTCATTGTGATACGCAAGCCCCTTCACCACAACAAGGTAATGATCACGAAGGGGAATTGACACAGGTATGTGTTTTTTTGTTTGTTTTTTTTGCAGCCACAGTGCAGCACCAGAGGCCAGAAAAATTAGGCATGTACACATGCCTGTAAAATTAGGTATTGTTGCAGCCGCTGCTGTAGCAGCGGCCAGAAAAAATTATGTTTTTCAGGCAGAAAGTGCCCTAAAACATTGCGGCTTGTGGACCATTTTTAGCCCAAGGCAGCTCATCTCATCAGGCCTTTTTTAGTCAAATGTATCGCCCACTGTCAGTCCCTTCGGGATCCATGCCTCATTCATCTTAATAAAGGTGAGGTAATCTAGACTTTTTTGACCTAGGCGACTTCTCTTCTCAGTGACAATACCTCCTGCTGCACTGAAGGTCCTTTCTGAAAGGACACTTGAAGCGGGGCAGGCCAGAAGTTCTATCGCAAATTGGGATAGCTCAGGCCACAGGTCAAGCCTGCACACCCAGTAGTCAAGGGGTTCATCGCTCCTCAGAGTGTCGATATCTGCAGTTAAGGCGAGGTAGTCTGCTACCTGTCGGTCGAGTCGTTCTCTGAGGGTGGACCCCGAAGGGCTGTGGCGCTGCGTAGGACTTAAAAAGCTCCGCATGTCCTCCATCAACAATACGTCTGTAAAGCGTCCTGTCCTTGCCGGCATGGTCGTGGTAGGAGGAGGATTACTTTCACCTCTTCCCCTGTTAGATTCCCGTTGTGCTGTGACATCACCCTTATACGCTGTGTAAAGCATACTTTTTAATTTATTTTGGAACTGCTGCATCCTTTCCGTCTTCCTGTAATTCGGTAACATTTCTGGCACTTTCTGCTTATACCGGGGGTCTAGTAGCGTGGCCACCCAATACAGGTCGTTCTCCTTCAGCCTTTTTATACGAGGGTCCCTCAACAGGCACGACAGCATGAAAGACCCCATTTGCACAAGGTTGGATGCCGAGCTACTCATGTCCTTTTCCTCGTCCTCACTGATCTCACTGAAGGTCTGTTCTTCCCCCCAGCCACGTACAACATCACGGGTACCAGATAGGTGACAACGAGCACCCTGGGATGCCTGCTGTGGTTGGTCTTCCTCCTCCTCCTCAAAGCCACATTCCTCCTCTGACTCCTCTTCCTCAGACTCCTCTTCCAGCGTTGCCGCAGGTCCAGCAAGCGATGCTGATAAGGCTGTTTCTGGTGGTGGTGATGGTGACCACAACTCTTCCTCTTCCTCTTCACGCTCATCTACGGCCTGATCCAGCACTCTTCGCAGGGCACGCTCCAGGAAGAAAACAAATGGGATGATGTCGCTGATGGTGCCTTCAGTGCGACTGACTAGGTTTGTCACCTCCTCAAAAGGACGCATGAGCCTACAGGCATTGCGCATGAGCGTCCAGTAACGTGGCAAAAAAATTCCCAGCTGCGCAGAGGCTGTCCTAGCACCCCGGTCATACAAATACTCGTTGACGGCTTTTTCTTGTTGGAGCAGGCGGTCGAACATTAGGAGTGTTGAATTCCAACGTGTCGGGCTGTCGCAAATCAAGCGCCTCACTGGCATGTTGTTTCGCCGCTGGATATCTGAAAAGTGCGCCATGGCTGTGTAGGAACGCCTGAAATGGCCACACACCTTCCTGGCCTGCTTGAGGACATCCTGTAAGTCTGGGTACTTATGCACAAAGCGTTGTACAATCAGATTTAACACATGTGCCATGCACGGCACATGTGTCAACTTGCCCAAATTCAATGCCGCCAACAAATTGCTTCCGTTGTCACACACCACTTTGCCGATCTCCAGTTGGTGCGGAGTCAGCCACTGATCCACCTGTGCGTTCAGGGCGGACAGGAGTGCTGGTCCGGTGTGACTCTCTGCTTTCAGGCAAGTCAACCCCAAGACAGCGTGACACTGTCGTATCCGGGATGTGGAATAGCCCCTGGGGAGCTGGGGGGGTGCTGTTGATGTGGAGCAAGACGCAGCAGCAGAAGAGGACTCAGCCGAGGAGGTTATCGAAGAGGATGGAGTAGGAGGAGTAGAGGAGGTGACAGCAGGCCTGCCTGCAAGTCGTGGTGGTGTCACCACCAACTCCTCTGCAGAGCCACGCATTACATGCTTGGCAGCCGTCAGCAGGTTTACCCAATGAGCAGTGTAGGTGATATACCTGCCCTGACCGTGCTTTGCAGACCAGGTATCAGTGGTCAGATGGACCCTTGCCCCAACACTGTGTGCCAGACATGCCATGACTTCCTTTTGCACAATAGAGTACAGGTTGGGGATTGCCTTTTGTGAAAAGAAATTTCGGCCGGGTACCTTCCACTGCGGTGTCCCAATAGCTACAAATTTTTTGAAGGCCTCAGACTCCACCAGCTTGTATGGTAAAAGCTGGCGGGCTAAGAGTTCCGACAAGCCAGCTGTCAGACGCCGGGCAAGGGGGTGACTCTGTGACATTGGCTTCTTACGCTCAAACATGTCCTTGACAGACACCTGACTGTGGGCAGATGAGCAGGAACTGCTCAAGGCGAGAGACGTAGTGTCAGATGGTTGAGAGGGGGCAAGGAGGACAGCAGTGGTTGACGTGGCTGAAGATGCTGGACCAGGAGGAGGATGGTGGCTTTGAGCTTGTGTGCTGCTTGTATTCGTCATCATGTGTTGATCCCATAGGCGTTTGTGATGTGAGATCATGTGCCTTCGCAAAGCAGTTGTACCTAGGTGGGTGTTGGATTTCCCACGACTCAGTTTCTTTTGGCACAGGTTGCAAATGGCATCGCTGTTATCAGAGGCAGACACACAAAAAAATGCCACACTGCTGAGCTTTGCAATGGCGGCATTCTGGTGGTGGCAACAACATGCGTTGATTGGCGTGCTGTCTGGCTGACCCCGGGTGCCGATACATGCTGTCTGACTGTGCCACTAGCTCCTTGCGACGACCTACCCCTCCTTCCAACTCGTCTCCTCCTCCTCTCTGTCTCCCCATCTGAACTTTCCCCCTGTTCTTCTTCTCTTCGAGCGGGCACCCACGTGACATCCACATCGTCATCATCAACCGCTTCACTTGTATCTGACAACTCAGCAAAGGAAGCAGCAGCGGGTACAACATCATCATCATCACACCGTACATCCATGTGTGTAATGCTGCCTGACTGAGACATATCCCTTTTATCTACATCCTCTGGCAATAATGTTTGCGCATCACTCATTTCTTCCAACTCATGTGTAAATAACTCCTCTGACAGATCAAGTGAAGCAACTGTGGTGCTAGTGTTGGTGGTGGCGGCAGGCGGGCGAGTGGGAACTTGAGAGGTGCCCAAAGCTGAGCTGGAGAAGGATGGTGCGTCAAGGTTCCGAGCGGAAGCTGTAGAAGATTGGCTGTCCTGTGTTAGCCAGTCAACTATGTCCTCAGAACTTTTCGAGTTCAGGGTACGTGGCCCCTGAACAGTGGGCATTATTCTTGGGCCAAAGGGAATCACAGCACCACGACCACGACAGCCCCTGCGGGGTGGCCTGCCTCTGCCTGTCATTTTTTTTAGATTAGTTTAGTTGTACTATGCGTGCAAGCTACTGTGACACCAGATATGAGTGGCACTGTGCACTGGCAGAAGTTGGCACAGTAGACACTGTAGGTCTGACACACACGCTGGCAGGCAACTGACTGCTCATCTACTGCAGTCAAAACTGTTGTGGTTTTTTTTATGTAAGCTACTGTGCCGTGGAAAAAAAACAAGCAGACTGGTGTTTTACCAGCCCTAAAAAGGGCTTTTTGGGGTGCTGTCAGGACGCTGTGCTTACAGCAGAGATCAGATGAGTCTTTCAGGAGTGGAGTGAACACTGAATACACTTGCCTATAGCTTTCCCTATAAAATCAGCAGCAGCTAAACTGTCCCTCCTCTGGCTAACACTGTAGCTTAAGTACAGACTGAATCTAAAATAGATGCTGTCCAGGAAAAAAAAAAAAGCAGACTGGTGTTTTACCAGCCCTAAAAAGGGCTTTTTGGGGTGCTGTCAGGACGCTGTGCTTACAGCAGAGATCAGATGAGTCTTTCAGGAGTGGAGTGAACACTGAATACACTGGCCTAGCCTAGCTTTCCCTATAAAATCAGCAGCAGCTAAACTGTCCCTCCTCTGGCTAACACTGCAGCTTAAGTACAGACTGAATCTAAAATAGATGCTGTCCAGGAAAAAACAAAAAAGCAGACTGGTGTTTTACCAGCCCTAAAAAGGGCTTTTTGGGGTGCTGTCAGGACGCTGTGCTTACAGCAGAGATCAGATGAGTCTTTCAGGAGTGGAGTGAACACTGAATACACTGGCCTAGCCTAGCTTTCCCTATAAAATCAGCAGCAGCTAAACTGTCCCTCCTCTGGCTAACACTGTAGCTTAAGTTCAGACTGAATCTAAAATAGATGCTGTTCAGAAAAAAAAACAAGCAGACTGGTGTTTTACCAGCCCTAAAAAGGGCTTTTTGGGGTGCTGTCAGGACGCTGTGCTTACAGCAGAGATCAGATGAGTCTTTCAGGAGTGGAGTGAACACTGAATACACTTGCCTAGCCTAGCTTTCCCTATAAAATAAGCAGCAGCTAAACTGTCCCTCCTCTCACTAAGACTGCAGCTTGAGAATGAATCTAAAATGGATGCTGTCCAGGAGGTGGGAGGGTCTGGGAGGGAGGGTATGCTGCTGATTGGCTGGAATGTGTCTGCTGACTGTGAGGTACAGGGTCAAAGTTTGCTCAATGATAATGAATAGGGGGCGGACCGAACATCGCATATGTTCGCCGGCCGCGGCGAACGCGAACAAGCTATATTCGCCGGGAACTGTTCGCCGGCGAATAGTTCTGTACATCTCTAGTGATCAGTGGGAAGAATGCTCCTTACATTGGTGATCAGTGGGAAGAATGCTCCTTACATTGGTGATCAGTGGGAAGAATGTCCCTTACATTGGTGATCAGTGGGAAGAATGTCCCTACATTGGTGGTCAGTGGGAAGAATGCCCCTTACATTGGTGATCAGTGGGAAGAATGCTCCTTACATTGGTGATCAGTGGGAAGAATGTCCCTTACATTGGTGATCAGTGGGAAGAATGTCCCTTACATTGGTGATCAGTGGGAAGAATGTCCCTTACATTGGTGGTCAGTGGGAAGAATGTTCCCTACATTGGTGATCAGTGGGAAGAATGTTCCTTACATTGGTGATCAGTGGGAAGAATTTTCCTTACATTGGTGATCAGTGGGAAGAATGTCCCTTACATTGGTGATCAGTGGGAAGAATGCCCCTTACATTGGTGATCAGTGAGAAGAATGTCCCTTACATTGGTGATCAGTGGGAAGAATGTTCCTTACATTGGTTATCAGTGGGAAGAATGTTCCTTACATTGGTGATCAGTGGGAAGAATGCTCCTTACATTGGTGATCAGTGGGAAGAATGTTCCTTACATTGGTGATCAGTGGGAAGAATGTTCCTTACATTGGTGATCAGTGGGAAGAATGTTCCTTACATTGGTGATCAGTGGGAAGAATGTCCCTACATTGGTGATCAGTGGGAAGAATGTCCCTACATTGGTGGTCAGTGGGAAGAATGCCCCTTACATTGGTGATCAGTGGGAAGAATGTCCCTTACATTGGTGATCAGTGGGAAGAATGTCCCTTACATTGGTGATCAGTGGGAAGAATGTCCCTTACATTGGTGATCAGTGGGAAGAATGTTCCTTACATTGGTGATCAGTGGGAAGAATGTTCCTTACATTGGTGATCAGTGGGAAGAATGTTCCTTACATTGGTGATCAGTGGGAAGAATGTCCCTTACATTGGTGATCAGTGGGAAGAATGCCCCTTACATTGGTGATCAGTGAGAAGAATGTCCCTTACATTGGTGATCAGTGGGAAGAATGTTCCTTACATTGGTGATCAGTGGGAAGAATGTTCCTTACATTGGTGATCAGTGGGAAGAATGCTCCTTACATTGGTGATCAGTGGGAAGAATGTTCCTTACATTGGTGATCAGTGGGAAGAATGTTCCTTACATTGGTGATCAGTGGGAAGAATGTCCCTACATTAGTGATGAGCCGAACACCCCCGGGTTCGGTTCGCACCAGAACCCGCGAACGGACCGAAAGTTCGCACGAACTTTAGAACCCTATTAAATACAATGGATGCGAACGTTTGAAATCTAAAGTGCTAATTATAACAACTATTATGCATGTTATTGTCCTAAAAAGGGTTTGGGAACCCGGGTTCTGCACCAGGGGACATGTATCAATGCAAAAAGAAGTTTTAAAAACGGTCGTTTTTCGGGAGCAGTCATTTTAATGATGCATAAAGTGAAAAAAAAAAAGTCAAATATTCCTTTAAATATCGTACCTGGGGGGTGTCTAAAGTATGCCTGTGAAGTGCCACGTGTTTCCCGTGTTTAGAACTGTCCCTGCACAAAATGACACTTCTAAAGGAAAAAAAAGCCATTTAAAACTGCTTGCGGCTTTAATGTAATGTCTGGTCCCGGTAATATGGATGAAATTCTTTAAGAAAAATGGCATAGCTACCCCATGACCCCCCCCCCCCCCCTACCCCAGCCCATTACCAGCCCCTTTGGGTCTTGTATGGATATTAAGGGGAACCCCGCACATAAAATAAAAAAGGCCCTATATACTCTGAACAGCCGTATACAGGCGGTGCATACAAGACAGGGACTGTAGGTTTGTTCTTATGTAGAATCTGTTTGTAATTTTGAACAGGTACATTGTTGAAGTGTAGCTCCAGCCCAAAAATCTATTTTTAAACTTTTTGGAAAACATAGGTAAGGGTTATCACCCCTGTAACATTTGTTTTGCTGTCTGTGCCCCTGTTCAGAACATTTCACCTCACTTTCCGTCCCAATGACAACTGTTTTTGAAATGTGGTGTTTTTCTTGAAACAAGGATTGCTGATAAAGCATCAGTACAGAGGAGACACCTTTCTCCCATATTTATTCTTACAGGAGAGAATTTTCCTTCCTAGTGGTAGATTTCCTCTCACTTCCTGTTGTCTTCTTGCGTTTGCAAGTAGGAGTCGTTTGTAGGTTGGATGTTTGAAAGTAGGGACCTGCCGTATATACTCTGCAGAAATAGGCCCCTTAGTTGTTGGTGTTGGCACAACACTGTAAGCACTCACAGTTACTCTTGGTTGGTGCTGGAACGCCCTGCTGTCAACTATTATATCAGGAATTTTAATTACATATAATTGTTGAACAGTGGTAGTAAAAATTGGGCCTTTGATGGTGGTGCTGGTGCCACAACACTGTAAGCCCTGACAGTTACTCTTGGTGGGTGCAGCAATGGGCCCTGCTGTGAATTATTAGATCAAGAATTGTAATTGCATGCCCCTGTTGAACAGGGGCTGAAAAATTGGGCCTTTCGTGGTGGTGGTGGTGGTGGTGGTGTTGCCACAGCACTGTAAGCCCTCAGAGTTACTCTTGGTGGGTGCAGGAATGGGCCCTGCTGTGAATTATTAGATCAAGAATTGTAATTACATGCCCCTTTTGAACAGGGGCTGAAAAATTGGGCCTTTCGTGGTGGTGGTGGTGGTGGCGTTGCCACAACACTGTAAGCCCTCAGAGTTACTCTTGGTGGGTGCAGCAATGGGCCCTGCTGTGAATTATTAGATCAAGAATTGTAATTACATGCCCCTTTTGAACAGGGGCTGAAAAATTGGGCCTTTCGTGGTGGTGGTGGCGTTGCCACAACACTGTAAGCCCTCAGAGTTACTCTTGGTGGGTGCAGGAATGGGCCCTGCTGTGAATTATTAGATCAAGAATTGTAATTACATGCCCCTTTTGAACAGGGGCTGAAAAATTGGGCCTTTCGTGGTGGTGGTGGTGGTGGCGTTGCCACAACACTGTAAGCCCTCAGAGTTACTCTTGGTGGGTGCAGCAATGGGCCCTGCTGTGAATTATTAGATCAAGAATTGTAATTGCATGCCCCTGTTGAACAGGGGCTGAAAAATTGGGCCTTAGGCACTGGTGGCACAACACTACAACCCCTCACAGATACTGTACTTGGAGCACAGCAATGAGCCCTGTTGCAAAGTATTGCTTCAAAAATTGTAATGACACGCCCCTGTTAAACAGGGGCTGAAAAATTGGGCCTTAGGCACTGGTGCCACAACACTCCAACCCCTCACAGATACTGTACTTGGAGCACAGCAATGAGCCCTATGGCAAATTATTGCTAAAAAAATTGTAATTACACGCCCCTGTAAAACAGGGGCTGAAAAATTGGGCCTTAGCCACTGGTGGCGGCACCCATAAACAAAAATGATCTTCCAAGCTATCATCATCAATCGTATCATTGAGGACTCGGAGGAGGAGGATAGCCAGTCAACATAACAGCACAGGCACTCAGCATCAGCATCAGTCTTGAAGGGATGTGACATGTTAAAATCAATTAGTCTGTTATATCAGCATCAGGTGTGTGGTAGCTGGTGGTGATCCAAGACTGGTTCATCTTGATGAAAGTCAGTCGATCAACCGAGTCGGTGGACAGGCGCACCCTGTGATCCGTGACAAATCCTCCAGCAGCACTGAATGTGCGTTCCGAAAGAACGCTGGATGCAGGACAGGCCAGTAGCTCAATTGCATACTGTGCAAGCTCTGGCCAGTGATCCATCCTCAAGACCCAGTAAGCCAGAGGATTTTCGGTGGGGAAGGTGTCCAAGTCTGACCTTGCCCCTAGATATTCCTGCACCATGTTTATCAGACGCTGGCGATGGTTGCTGGAACCGATCATACTTTGGGGCTGCGGACTAAAGAATTGTCTGAACGCATCGGTCAGACGGCCACCTTCCCCACCGCTCCTTCTTTGACTGGCCAAAGCCTCAGCAACTCGTTGTCCAGGACCAGGAGTTTGTAACCTCCCAGTCTCTGGGAACGCGTTGCACAGACCTTTCTGCAAGGCCTCCCGGAGTTGTCTCATCCTCTGCTCCCTCTGCGACGGTAACATAAGGTCCGCAACCTTACCCTTGTACCGTGGATCAAGGAGAGTGGCCAGCCAGTAATGGTCCCTCTCCTTGATCCGAAGAATACGAGGATCCTTCCGCAGACTTTGCAGGATCAGGGAGGCCATGCAGCGTAGGTTTGCTGAGGCATTCGCTCCGGAGTCCTCTGGGTCACTAAGGACGACATGATCCGCAGCCACCTCCTCCCAGCCACGTACAAGTCCACTGGTTTCTTGGGACTGTAAATCATCCCTAAAAGACTGCTGCTGATGATGCTGAGTGCCAGCCTCCACCTCCATGCTGACACAATCCTCCTCCTCCTCCTCCTCCTCCTCCTCTTCCTGTGCGATGGGTGGGACAGAAGGAACACTGTCTGGGTAAAGGGGGCCTTGAGAGGCAAGGAAGTCCTCCTCTTCCTGCCTCTGTTCTGCCTCAAGTGCCCTGTCCATTATTCCACGCAGCGTGTGCTCCAACAGGTGGACAAGAGGTACAGTGTCACTGATGCATGCACTGTCACTGCTCACCATCCTCGTGGCCTCCTCAAATGGTGCCAGGACAGTGCATGCATCCCTGATCATGCCCCACTGGCGTGGAGAAAAAAAACCAAGGTCCCCTGACCCTGTCCTGGTGCCGTAGTCGCACAGGTACTCATTGATGGCCCTCTGCTGCGTGTGCAGCCGCTGCAGCATGGCCAACGTTGAGTTCCACCTGGTGGGCATGTCACATATAAGGCGGTTCTTGGGCAGGTTCAACTCCTTTTGCAGCTCAGCCAGGCGAGCACTGGCATTATAAGATCTGCGGAAATGCACACAGACTTTCCTGGCCTGCCTCAGGACATCCTGTAAGCCCGGGTACCTGCCCAAGAACCGCTGCACCACCAGGTTAAGGACGTGAGCCACACAGGGCACATGGGTCAGTTGTCCCTGTCGGAGGGCGGAGAGGAGGTTGGTGCCATTGTCGCAAACCACCATTCCTGGCTTAAGCTGGCGTGGCGTCAACCACCTCTCGGCCTGGCCCTGCAGAGCAGACAGGACCTCTGCCCCAGTGTGGCTTCTGTCCCCCAAACACACCAGCGCAAGCACGGCATGGCATCTTTTTGCCTGCGTACTTGCGTAGCCCCGTGAACGGCTACGGAGCACCGCTGGTTCATAGGACAAACCACAGGAAGAGGCCATGGAGGAAGAAGAAGAGGAGGGGGTGGAGGAGAGAGGTGTGTCACAACCAGTAGTAGCATTTTGGAGGCGTGGCGGTGGAACAACCTCCAACACTACTGCACCTTGTCCTGCATCCTTCCCAGCTGCCAAAAGAGTGACCCAATGGGCCGTGAAAGAAAGGTAACGTCCCTGTCCATGCCTGCTGGACCATGAGTCAGCGGTAATATTATGCACCTTACCGCTGACCGCCCTGTCCAGCGAGGCCAAGACATTGCCTTCCACATGCCGGTAGAGAGCCGGAATAGCCTTCCGTGAGAAAAAGTGGCGTTTGGGAACCTGCCACTGAGGAACCGCACATTGCACAAACTCACGGAAGGGGGCCGAGTCTACCAACTGAAAAGGCAGCAGTTGAAGCGCTAGCAATTTAGCCAAGCTAGCATTCAACCGCTGGGCATGTGGATGGCTGGGAGTGAACTTCTTTCGACGGTCCAGCAGCTGGGGCAGGGAAATTTGCCTGCTAGAATCGGACGTCGGTGTACTGCTAGCAGAGTGGCCGCAAGTACTTGGCTGTGACACACCTAATTCTACACCTTCATTCCTCTCAGTGCATGTTTCAGAGAGGACTGAAGTTATAGTGGGGTTGGAGATCCCAGCTGATGCGGTGCAAGGAGAGGTCCGCTTTGTTCTTTGGTGTGGGTCTTTGAGGTAGGCTTGCCAACGAGCTGCATGGCAGGTCAACATATGTCTGGTCAGGCATGTGGTACCCAAGCGGCTGATGTTTTGGCCACGCGATATACGCTTGAGACATATGTTGCAAACAGCAGCTGTGCGATCTGATGCACTAGCCTCAAAAAAGGCCCACACCAAGGAACTTTTTGAATGACGGGCAGAGGCAGCGCCCTGCACAGGCGGAGCTCTGCGGTGTGATTCCGTCGGTGTACTGCCCTTACGCTGGCCACCAAAGGGCATCCTGCCTCGTTGGAGATGTGCCTCCTCCTCATCCTCCTCCTCCTCCTCTCTACTATTAGGCACCCACGTGGAGTCAGTGACCTCATCATCCCCTCCCTCCTCATCACTGGAGCCAATCTGGCAGTATGCTGCAGCTGCTGGAACATGACTGCCAGATTGGTGTCCTTCTTGAGCATCCCCTCTGTCTGCTCTCACGCTACTGCCTTCCTGTAGCTGGGTTTCATCATCAGACCCTTCGAAACGCTGGGCATCCTCCTGGAGCATGTACCCAACACTGTGCTCAAACAGTTCGGGGGACTCCTCAGGAGGAGGACATGGTGGGTCTAGGGAAGGAGTGACTGATGATGAGTCTGACATTGATACCAGGGAAGAGGACGCTTTGGCAGCTGCTTTGCCAGTACCCTGAGCCTGGGTGAGAGAGGATGAGGAGGAGGAGGAGGGCTTGGTCATCCACTCTACCAAGTCTTCGGCATGATGTGGCTCAACATGTCCAGCTGCCGAAAAGAAGGACAAGCGTGTCCCATGGCCATGTGCTGATGACAATGCACCGCGTCCACGACCAGCACTGTTGCCCCCAGACACAGAGCCTGCTTGCCCTCTTTTATTGCCTCCTGACTGTCTGCCTCTCCTTGTTTGCCTTCCAGACATTCTAATAGATGGCCTGCAGGGAGATGGGAAAAAAGCAATAAGGGCTACCTTCAGGTGTCCTTCTCTGTCCCTTTACTTAAGGATTTCTAAATATGGTTGAGGATGATTGCTTTTGCACAGAATAGCACAACGACAATTTCCCTGACTGTCAAAAAAACAAGGATTTCAAAGATGGTTGATGAGGAATGCTTTAGCACACTATAGCACAAGGAGAATTTCCCTCACTGTCCTTCCCTGTCCCTAGAAACAAGGATTCGCACAGTGAAAGAAACTGACACTCTCCCTACCTAGAGTTTTCTGTCCCTAGAAAAAATGTTTTTTTAAAGCACACTATAGCACAAGGAGAATTCCCCTCACTTTCCTTCTTTGTCCCTAGAAACAAGGATTCGCACAGTAAAAGACACTGACACTCTCCCTACCTAGAGTTTTCTGTCCCTAGAAAAAATGTTTTTTTTAAAGCACACTATAGCACAAGGAGAATTCCCCTCACTTTCCTTCTTTGTCCCTAGAAACAAGGATTCGCACAGTGAAAGAAACTGACACTCTCCCTACCTAGAGTTTTCTGTCCCTAGAAAAAATGTTTTTTTAAAGCACACTATAGCACAAGGAGAATTCCCCTCACTTTCCTTCTTTGTCCCTAGAAACAAGGACTCGCACAGTGAAAGAAACTGACACTCTTCCTTCCTATAGTTTTCTGTCCCTAGAAAAAAATGTTTTTTTAAAGCACACTATAGCACAAGGAGAATTCCCTCACTGTCCTTCCCTGTCCCTAGAAACAAGGATTCGCACAGTAAAACACACTGACACTCTCCCTACCTATAGTTTTCTGTCCCTAGAAAAAATGTTTTTTTAAAGCACACTATAGCACAAGGAGAATTCCCTCACTGTCCTTCCCTGTCCCTAGAAACAAGGATTCGCACAGTAAAACACACTGACACTCTCCCTACCTATAGTTTTCTGTCCCTAGAAAAAATGTTTTTTTAAAGCACACTATAGCACAAGGAGAATTCCCTCACTGTCCTTCCCTGTCCCTAGAAACAAGGATTATCACAGTAAAAGACACTGACACTCTCCCTACCTATAGTTTTCTGTCCCTAGAAAAAATGTTTTTTTAAAGCACACTATAGCACAAGGAGAATTTCACTCACTTTCCTTCTTTGTCCCTAGAAACAAGGATTATCACAGTGAAAGAAACTGACACTCTTCCTTCCTATAGTTTTCTGTCCCTAGAAAAAAATGTTTTTTTAAAGCACACTATAGCACAAGGAGAATTCCCCTCACTTTCCTTCTTTGTCCCTAGAAACAAGGATTCGCACAGTGAAAGAAACTGACACTCTCCCTACCTAGAGTTTTCTGTCCCTAGAAAAAATGTTTTTTTAAAGCACACTATAGCACAAGGAGAATTCACTCACTGTCCTTCCCTGTCCCTAGAAACAAGGATTCGCACAGTGAAAGAAACTGACACTCTCCCTACCTAGAGTTTTCTGTCCCTAGAAAAAATGTTTTTTTAAAGCACACTATAGCACAAGGAGAATTCCCCTCACTTTCCTTCTTTGTCCCTAGAAACAAGGATTCGCACAGTAAAACACACTGACACTCTCCCTACCTATCCTTCTCTTTCCCTAAACTAAAGGAATCCAGGTTAAGCAAGAAAAAAATAAATGTCACTGTCCCTGCCTATGTTTCTCTTTCCCTGCTCCGGAACACACTACACTAGGCCGCCGTGCTGGCGGCCTTTTATAGTGTGGGGCGTGTACTAAACACCCTCAGCAATAATTGGCCACAGGCATCCTGCCTGTGGCCAATCATTGCTCTCCTCGCTGCCGGCGCTGTGATTGGCCAAGCATGTGGGGTCACAGTGCATGCTTGGCCAATCACAGCGCCTGGATGACACTGCGATGGCGTAGTGCATTGTGGGCCGTTCGCGTCACTCGAATTTGGCGCGAACGGCCCAAATCGTTCGATCTTCGTCGAACGATCGAACAGCCGATGTTCGAGTCGAACGTATGTTCGACTCGAACACGAAGCTCATCCCTACCCTACATTGGTGATCAGTGGGAAGAATGTCCCTACATTGGTGATCAGTGGGAAGAATGCTCCTTACATTGGTGATCAGTTGGAAGAATGTCCCTTACATTGGTGATCAGTGGGAAGAATGTCCCTTACATTGGTGATCAGTGGGAAGAATGTTCCTTACATTGGTGATCAGTGGGAAGAATGCCCCTTACATTGGTGATCAGTGGGAAGAATGTTCCTTACATTGGTGATCAGTGGGAAGAATGTTCCTTACATTGGTGATCAGTGGGAAGAATGTCCCTACATTGGTGGTCAGTGGGTAGAATGTTCCTACATTGGTGGTCAGTGGGAAGAATGTCCCTTACATTGGTGATCAGTGGGAAGAATGTCCCTTACATTGGTGATCAGTGGGAAGAATGTTCCTTATATTGGTGATCAGTGGGAAGAATGCTCCTTACATTGGTGATCAGTGGGAAGAATGTTCCTTACATTGGTGATCAGTGGGAAGAATGTTCCTTACATTGGTGATCAGTGGGAAGAATGCTCCTTACATTGGTGGTCAGTGGGAAGAATGCTCCTTACATTGGTGATCAGTGGGAAGAATGTCCCTTACATTGGTGATCAGTGGGAAGAATGTCCCTTACATTGGTGATCAGTGGGAAGAATGTCCCTTACATTGGTGATCAGTGGGAAGAATGTTCCTTACATTGGTGATCAGTGGGAAGAATGTCCCTACATTGGTGATCAGTGGGAAGAATGTCCCTACATTGGTGGTCAGTGGGAAGAATGCCCCTTACATTGGTGATCAGTGGGAAGAATGTCCCTTACATTGGTGATCAGTGGGAAGAATGTCCCTTACATTGGTGATCAGTGGGAAGAATGCTCCTTACATTGGTAATCAGTGGGAAGAATGTCCCTTATATTGGTGATCAGTGGGAAGAATGCTCCTTACATTGGTAATCAGTGGGAAGAATGTCCCTACATTGGTGATCAGTGGGAAGAATGTTCCTTACATTGGTGATCAGTGGGAAGAATGTTCCTTACATTGGTGATCAGTAGGGATGAGCTTCGTGTTCGTGTCGAACATACGTTCGACTCGAACATCGGCTGTTCGATCGTTCGACGAAGATCGAACGATTTGGGCCGTTCGCGCCAAATTCGAGTGACGCGAACGGCCCACAATGCACTACGCCATCGCAGTGTCATCCAAGCGCTGTGATTGGCCAAGCATGCACTGTGACCCCGCATGCTTGGCCAATCACAGCGCCGGCAGCGAGGAGAGCAATGATTGGCCACAGGCAGGATGCCTGTGGCCAATTATTGCTGAGGGTGTTTAGTACACGCCCCACACTATAAAAGGCCGCCAGCACGGCGGCCTAGTGTAGTGTGTTCCGGAGCAGGGAAAGAGAAACATAGGCAGGGACAGTGACATTTATTTTTTTCTTGCTTAACCTGGATTCCTTTAGTTTAGGGAAAGAGAAGGATAGGTAGGGAGAGTGTCAGTGTGTTTTACTGTGCGAATCCTTGTTTCTAGGGACAGGGAAGGACAGTGAGGGAATTCTCCTTGTGCTATAGTGTGCTTTAAAAAAACATTTTTTCTAGGGACAGAAAACTATAGGTAGGGAGAGTGTCAGTGTGTTTTACTGTGCGAATCCTTGTTTCTAGGGACAGGGAAGGACAGTGAGGGAAATTCTCCTTGTGCTATAGTGTGCTTTAAAAAAACATTTTTTCTAGGGACAGAAAACTATAGGTAGGGAGAGTGTCAGTTTCTTTCACTGTGATAATCCTTGTTTCTAGGGACAAAGAAGGAAAGTGAGTGAAATTCTCCTTGTGCTATAGTGTGCTTTAAAAAAAAATTTTTCTAGGGACAGAAAACTATAGGAAGGAAGAGTGTCAGTTTCTTTCACTGTGATAATCCTTGTTTCTAGGGACAAAGAAGGAAAGTGAGTGAAATTCTCCTTGTGCTATAGTGTGCTTTAAAAAAACATTTTTTCTAGGGACAGAAAACTATAGGTAGGGAGAGTGTCAGTGTGTTTTACTGTGCGAATCCTTGTTTCTAGGGACAGGGAAGGACAGTGAGGGAATTCTCCTTGTGCTATAGTGTGCTTTAAAAAAACATTTTTTCTAGGGACAGAAAACTATAGGTAGGGAGAGTGTCAGTGTGTTTTACTGTGCAAATCCTTGTTTCTAGGGACAGGGAAGGACAGTGAGGGAATTCTCCTTGTGCTATAGTGTGCTTTAAAAAAACATTTTTTTCTAGGGACAGAAAACTATAGGAAGGAAGAGTGTCAGTTTCTTTCACTGTGATAATCCTTGTTTCTAGGGACAAAGAAGGAAAGTGAGTGAAATTCTCCTTGTGCTATAGTGTGCTTTAAAAAAACATTTTTTCTAGGGACAGAAAACTATAGGTAGGGAGAGTGTCAGTGTCTTTTACTGTGCGAATCCTTGTTTCTAGGGACAGGGAAGGACAGTGAGGGAATTCTCCTTGTGCTATAGTGTGCTTTAAAAAAACATTTTTTCTAGGGACAGAAAACTATAGGTAGGAAGAGTGTCAGTTTCTTTCACTGTGATAATCCTTGTTTCTAGGGACAAAGAAGGAAAGTGAGTGAAATTCTCCTTGTGCTATAGTGTGCTTTAAAAAAACATTTTTTCTAGGGACAGAAAACTATAGGTAGGGAGAGTGTCAGTGTCTTTTACTGTGCGAATCCTTGTTTCTAGGGACAGGGAAGGACAGTGAGGGAATTCTCCTTGTGCTATAGTGTGCTTTAAAAAAACATTTTTTTCTAGGGACAGAAAACTATAGGAAGGAAGAGTGTCAGTTTCTTTCACTGTGATAATCCTTGTTTCTAGGGACAAAGAAGGAAAGTGAGTGAAATTCTTCTTGTGCTATAGTGTGCTTTAAAAAAACATTTTTTCTAGGGACAGAAAACTATAGGTAGGGAGAGTGTCAGTGTGTTTTACTGTGCGAATCCTTGTTTCTAGGGACAGGGAAGGACAGTGAGGGAATTCTCCTTGTGCTATAGTGTGCTTTAAAAAAACATTTTTTCTAGGGACAGAAAACTATAGGTAGGGAGAGTGTCAGTGTGTTTTACTGTGTGAATCCTTGTTTCTAGGGACAGGGAAGGACAGTGAGGAAATTCTCCTTGTGCTATAGTGTGCTTTAAAAAAACATTTTTTTCTAGGGACAGAAAACTATAGGAAGGAAGAGTGTCAGTTTCTTTCACTGTGATAATCCTTGTTTCTAGGGACAAAGAAGGAAAGTGAGTGAAATTCTCCTTGTGCTATAGTGTGCTTTAAAAAAACATTTTTTCTAGGGACAGAAAACTATAGGTAGGGAGAGTGTCAGTGTCTTTTACTGTGCGAATCCTTGTTTCTAGGGACAGGGAAGGACAGTGAGGGAATTCTCCTTGTGCTATAGTGTGCTTTAAAAAAACATTTTTTTCTAGGGACAGAAAACTATAGGAAGGAAGAGTGTCAGTTTCTTTCACTGTGATAATCCTTGTTTCTAGGGACAAAGAAGGAAAGTGAGTGAAATTCTCCTTGTGCTATAGTGTGCTTTAAAAAAACATTTTTTCTAGGGACAGAAAACTATAGGTAGGGAGAGTGTCAGTGTCTTTTACTGTGATAATCCTTGTTTCTAGGGACAGGGAAGGACAGTGAGGGAATTCTCCTTGTGCTATAGTGTGCTTTAAAAAAACATTTTTTCTAGGGACAGAAAACTATAGGTAGGGAGAGTGTCAGTGTGTTTTACTGTGCGAATCCTTGTTTCTAGGGACAGGGAAGGACAGTGAGGGAATTCTCCTTGTGCTATAGTGTGCTTTAAAAAAACATTTTTTCTAGGGACAGAAAACTATAGGTAGGGAGAGTGTCAGTGTGTTTTACTGTGCGAATCCTTGTTTCTAGGGACAGGGAAGGACAGTGAGGGAATTCTCCTTGTGCTATAGTGTGCTTTAAAAAAACATTTTTTTCTAGGGACAGAAAACTATAGGAAGGAAGAGTGTCAGTTTCTTTCACTGTGATAATCCTTGTTTCTAGGGACAAAGAAGGAAAGTGAGTGAAATTCTCCTTGTGCTATAGTGTGCTTTAAAAAAACATTTTTTCTAGGGACAGAAAACTATAGGTAGGGAGAGTGTCAGTGTCTTTTACTGTGCGAATCCTTGTTTCTAGGGACAGGGAAGGACAGTGAGGGAATTCTCCTTGTGCTATAGTGTGCTTTAAAAAAACATTTTTTCTAGGGACAGAAAACTATAGGTAGGAAGAGTGTCAGTTTCTTTCACTGTGATAATCCTTGTTTCTAGGGACAAAGAAGGAAAGTGAGTGAAATTCTCCTTGTGCTATAGTGTGCTTTAAAAAAACATTTTTTCTAGGGACAGAAAACTATAGGTAGGGAGAGTGTCAGTGTCTTTTACTGTGCGAATCCTTGTTTCTAGGGACAGGGAAGGACAGTGAGGGAATTCTCCTTGTGCTATAGTGTGCTAAGGCATTCCTCATCAACCATCTTTGAAATCCTTGTTTTTTTGGACAGTCAGGGAAATTGTCGTTGTGCTATTCTGTGCAAAAGCAATCATCCTCAACCATATTTAGAAATCCTTAAGTAAAGGGACAGAGAAGGACACCTGAAGGTAGCCCTTATTGCTTTTTTCCCATCTCCCTGCAGGCCATCTATTAGAATGTCTGGAAGGCAAACAAGGAGAGGCAGACAGTCAGGAGGCAATAAAAGAGGGCAAGCAGGCTCTGTGTCTGGGGGCAACAGTGCTGGTCGTGGACGCGGTGCATTGTCATCAGCACATGGCCATGGGACACGCTTGTCCTTCTTTTCGGCAGCTGGACATGTTGAGCCACATCATGCCGAAGACTTGGTAGAGTGGATGACCAAGCCCTCCTCCTCCTCCTCATCCTCTCTCACCCAGGCTCAGGGTACTGGAAAAGCAGCTGCCAAAGCGTCCTCTTCCCTGGTATCAATGTCAGACTCATCATCAGTCACTCCTTCCCTAGACCCACCATGTCCTCCTCCTGAGGAGTCCCCCGAACTGTTTGAGCACAGTGTTGGGTACATGCTCCAGGAGGATGCCCAGCGTTTCGAAGGGTCTGATGATGAAACCCAGCTAGAGGAAGGCAGTAGCGTGAGAGCAGACAGAGGGGATGCTCAAGAAGGACACCAATCTGGCAGTCATGTTCCAGCAGCTGCAGCATACTGCCAGATTGGCTCCAGTGATGAGGAGGGAGGTGATGATGAGGTCACTGACTCCACGTGGGTGCCTAATAGGAGAGAGGAGGAGGAGGAGGATGAGGAGGAGGCACATCTCCAACGAGGCAGGATGCCCTTTGGTGGCCAGCGTAAGGGCAGTACACCGACGGAATCACACCGCAGAGCTCCGCCTGTGCAGGGCGCTGCCTCTGCCCGTCATTCAAAAAGTTCTTTGGTGTGGGCCTTTTTTGAGGCTAGTGCATCAGATCGCACAGCTGCTGTTTGCAACATATGTCTCAAGCGTATATCGCGTGGCCAAAACATCAGCCGCTTGGGTACCACATGCCTGACCAGACATATGTTGACCTGCCATGCAGCTCGTTGGCAAGCCTACCTCAAAGACCCACACCAAAGAACAAAGCGGACCTCTCCTTGCACCGCATCAGCTGGGATCTCCAACCCCACTATAACTTCAGTCCTCTCTGAAACATGCACTGAGAGGAATGAAGGTGTAGAATTAGGTGTGTCACAGCCAAGTACTTGCGGCCACTCTGCTAGCAGTACACCGACGTCCGATTCTAGCAGGCAAATTTCCCTGCCCCAGCTGCTGGACCGTCGAAAGAAGTTCACTCCCAGCCATCCACATGCCCAGCGGTTGAATGCTAGCTTGGCTAAATTGCTAGCGCTTCAACTGCTGCCTTTTCAGTTGGTAGACTCGGCCCCCTTCCGTGAGTTTGTGCAATGTGCGGTTCCTCAGTGGCAGGTTCCCAAACGCCACTTTTTCTCATGGAAGGCTATTCCGGCTCTCTACTGGCATGTGGAAGGCAATGTCTTGGCCTCGCTGGACAGGGCGGTCAGCGGTAAGGTGCATATTACCGCTGACTCATGGTCCAGCAGGCATGGACAGGGACGTTACCTTTCTTTCACGGCCCATTGGGTCACTCTTTTGGCAGCTGGGAAGGATGCAGGACAAGGTGCAGTAGTGTTGGAGGTTGTTCCACCGCCACGCCTCCAAAATGCTACTACTGGTTGTGACACACCTCTCTCCTCCACCCCCTCCTCTTCTTCTTCCTCCATGGCCTCTTCCTGTGGTTTGTCCTCGGAACCAGCGGTGCTCCGTAGGCGTTCAAGGGGCTACGCAAGTACGCAGGCAAAAAGATGCCATGCTGTGCTTGCGCTGGTGTGTTTGGGGGACAGAAGCCACACTGGGGCAGAGGTCCTGTCTGCTCTGCAGGGCCAGGCCGAGAGGTGGTTGACGCCACGCCAGCTTAAGCCAGGAATGGTGGTTTGCGACAATGGCACCAACCTCCTCTCCGCCCTCCGACAGGGACAACTGACCCATGTGCCCTGTGTGGCTCACGTCCTTAACCTGGTGGTGCAGCGGTTCTTGGGCAGGTACCCGGGCTTACAGGATGTCCTGAGGCAGGCCAGGAAAGTCTGTGTGCATTTCCGCAGATCTTATAATGCCAGTGCTCGCCTGGCTGAGCTGCAAAAGGAGTTGAACCTGCCCAAGAACCGCCTTATATGTGACATGCCCACCAGGTGGAACTCAACGTTGGCCATGCTGCAGCGGCTGCACACGCAGCAGAGGGCCATCAATGAGTACCTGTGCGACTACGGCACCAGGACAGGGTCAGGGGAGCTTGGTTTTTTTTCTCCACGCCAGTGGGGCATGATCAGGGATGCATGCACTGTCCTGGCACCATTTGAGGAGGCCACGAGGATGGTGAGCAGTGACAGTGCATGCATCAGTGACACTGTACCTCTTGTCCACCTGTTGGAGCACACGCTGCGTGGAATAATGGACAGGGCACTTGAGGCAGAACAGAGGCAGGAAGAGGAGGACTTCCTTGCCTCTCAAGGCCCCCTTTACCCAGACAGTGTTCCTTCTGTCCCACCCATCGCACAGGAAGAGGAGGAGGAGGAGGAGGAGGAGGAGGAGGAGGAGGATTGTGTCAGCATGGAGGTGGAGGCTGGCACTCAGCATCATCAGCAGCAGTCTTTTAGGGATGATTTACAGTCCCAAGAAACCAGTGGACTTGTACGTGGCTGGGAGGAGGTGGCTGCGGATCATGTCGTCCTTAGTGACCCAGAGGACTCCGGAGCGAATGCCTCAGCAAACCTACGCTGCATGGCCTCCCTGATCCTGCAAAGTCTGCGGAAGGATCCTCGTATTCTTCGGATCAAGGAGAGGGACCATTACTGGCTGGCCACTCTCCTTGATCCACGGTACAAGGGTAAGGTTGCGGACCTTATGTTACCGTCGCAGAGGGAGCAGAGGATGAGACAACTCCGGGAGGCCTTGCAGAAAGGTCTGTGCAACGCGTTCCCAGAGACTGGGAGGTTACAAACTCCTGGTCCTGGACAACGAGTTGCTGAGGCTTCGGCCAGTCAAAGAAGGAGCGGTGGGGAAGGTGGCCGTCTGACCGATGCGTTCAGACAATTCTTTAGTCCGCAGCCCCAAAGTATGATCGGTTCCAGCAACCATCGCCAGCGTCTGATAAACATGGTGCAGGAATATCTAGGGGCAAGGTCAGACTTGGACACCTTCCCCACCGAAAATCCTCTGGCTTACTGGGTCTTGAGGATGGATCACTGGCCAGAGCTTGCACAGTATGCAATTGAGCTACTGGCCTGTCCTGCATCCAGCGTTCTTTCGGAACGCACATTCAGTGCTGCTGGAGGATTTGTCACGGATCACAGGGTGCGCCTGTCCACCGACTCGGTTGATCGACTGACTTTCATCAAGATGAACCAGTCTTGGATCACCACCAGCTACCACACACCTGATGCTGATATAACAGACTAATTGATTTTAACATGTCACATCCCTTCAAGACTGATGCTGATGCTGAGTGCCTGTGCTGTTATGTTGACTGGCTATCCTCCTCCTCCGAGTCCTCAATGATACGATTGATGATGATAGCTTGGAAGATCATTTTTGTTTATGGGTGCCGCCACCAGTGGCTAAGGCCCAATTTTTCAGCCCCTGTTTTACAGGGGCGTGTAATTACAATTTTTTTAGCAATAATTTGCCATAGGGCTCATTGCTGTGCTCCAAGTACAGTATCTGTGAGGGGTTGGAGTGTTGTGGCACCAGTGCCTAAGGCCCAATTTTTCAGCCCCTGTTTAACAGGGGCGTGTCATTACAATTTTTGAAGCAATACTTTGCAACAGGGCTCATTGCTGTGCTCCAAGTACAGTATCTGTGAGGGGTTGTAGTGTTGTGCCACCAGTGCCTAAGGCCCAATTTTTCAGCCCCTGTTCAACAGGGGCATGCAATTACAATTCTTGATCTAATAATTCACAGCAGGGCCCATTGCTGCACCCACCAAGAGTAACTCTGAGGGCTTACAGTGTTGTGGCAACACCACCACCACCACCACGAAAGGCCCAATTTTTCAGCCCCTGTTCAACAGGGGCATGCAATTACAATTCTTGATCTAATAATTCACAGCAGGGCCCATTGCTGCACCCACCAAGAGTAACTCTGAGGGCTTACAGTGTTGTGGCAACGCCACCACCACCACCACCACGAAAGGCCCAATTTTTCAGCCCCTGTTCAAAAGGGGCATGTAATTACAATTCTTGATCTAATAATTCACAGCAGGGCCCATTCCTGCACCCACCAAAAGTAACTCTGAGGGCTTACAGTGTTGTGGCAACACCACCACCACCACCACCACCACGAAAGGCCCAATTTTTCAGCCCCTGTTCAACAGGGGCATGCAATTACAATTCTTGATCTAATAATTCACAGCAGGGCCCATTGCTGCACCCACCAAGAGTAACTGTCAGGGCTTACAGTGTTGTGGCACCAGCACCACCATCAAAGGCCCAATTTTTACTACCACTGTTCAACAATTATATGTAATTAAAATTCCTGATATAATAGTTGACAGCAGGGCGTTCCAGCACCAACCAAGAGTAACTGTGAGTGCTTACAGTGTTGTGCCAACACCAACAACTAAGGGGCCTATTTCTGCAGAGTATATACGGCAGGTCCCTACTTTCAAACATCCAACTTACAAACGACTCCTACTTGCAAACGCAAGAAGACAACAGGAAGTGAGAGGAAATCTACCACTAGGAAGGAAAATTCTCTCCTGTAAGAATAAATATGGGAGAAAGGTGTCTCCTCTGTACTGATGCTTTATCAGCAATCCTTGTTTCAAGAAAAACACCACATTTCAAAAACAGTTGTCATTGGGACGGAAAGTGAGGTGAAATGTTCTGAACAGGGGCACAGACAGCAAAACAAATGTTACAGGGGTGATAACCCTTACCTATGTTTTCCAAAAAGTTTAAAAATAGATTTTTGGGCTGGAGCTACACTTCAACAATGTACCTGTTCAAAATTACAAACAGATTCTACATAAGAACAAACCTACAGTCCCTGTCTTGTATGCACCGCCTGTATACGGCTGTTCAGAGTATATAGGGCCTTTTTTATTTTATGTGCGGGGTTCCCCTTAATATCCATACAAGACCCAAAGGGGCTGGTAATGGGCTGGGGTAGGGGGGGGGGGTCATGGGGTAGCTATGCCATTTTTCTTAAAGATTTTCATCCATATTACCGGGACCAGACATTACATTAAAGCCGCAAGCAGTTTTAAATGGCTTTTTTTCCCTTTAGAAGTGTCATTTTGTGCAGGGACAGTTCTAAACACGGGAAACACGTGGCACTTCACAGGCATACTTTAGACACCCCCCAGGTACGATATTTAAAGGAATATTTGACTTTTTTTTTTTCACTTTATGCATCATTAAAATGACTGCTCCCGAAAAACGACCGTTTTTAAAACTTCTTTTTGCATTGATACATGTCCCCTGGTGCACAACCCGGGTTCCCAAACCCTTTTTAGGACAATAACATGCATAATAGTTGTTATAATTAGCACTTTAGAATTCGAACGTTCGCATCTATTGTATTTAATAGGGTTCTAATGTTCGTACGAACTTTCGGTCCGTTCGCGGGTTCTGGTGCGAACCGAACCCGGGGGTGTTCGGCTCATCACTAGTGATCAGTGGGAAGAATGTCCCTTACATTGGTGATCAGTGGGAAGAATGCTCCTTACATTGGTGATCAGTGGGAAGAATGCCCCTTACATTGGTGATCAGTGGGAAGAATGCTCCTTACATTGGTGATCAGTGGGAAGAATGTTCCTTACATTGGTGATCAGTGGGAAGAATGTTCCTTACATTGGTGATCAGTGGGAAGAATGTCCCTTACATTGGTGATCAGTGGGAAGAATGTCCCTTACATTGGTAATCAGTGGGAAGAATGTCCCTTACATTGGTGATCAGTGGGAAGAATGTTCCTTACATTGGTGATCAGTGGGAAGAATGTTCCTTACATTGGTGATCAGTGGGAAGAATGTTCCTTACATTGGTGATCAGTGGGAAGAATGTTCCTTACATTGGTGATCAGTGGGAAGAATGTCCCTTACATTGGTGATCAGTGGGAAGAATGCTCCTTACATTGGTGATCAGTGGGAAGAATGCCCCTTACATTGGTGATCAGTGGGAAGAATGTTCCTTACATTGGTGGTCAGTGGGAAGAATGCTCCTTACATTGGTGATCAGTGGGAAGAATGTCCCTTACATTGGTGATCAGTGGGAAGAATGCTCCTTACATTGGTGATCAGTGGGAAGAATGCCCCTTACATTGGTGATCAGTGGGAAGAATGTCCCTTACATTGGTGATCAGTGGGAAGAATGCTCCTTACATTGGTGATCAGTGGGAAGAATGTCCCTTACATTGGTGATCAGTGTGAAGAATGCTCCTTACATTGGTGATCAGTGGGAAGAATGCTCCTTACATTGGTGATCAGTGGGAAGAATGTTCCTTACATTGGTGATCAGTGGGAAGAATGTTCCTTACATTGGTGATCAGTGGGAAGAATGTTCCTTACATTGGTAATCAGTGGGAAGAATGTCCCTTACATTGGTGATCAGTGGGAAGAATGTCCCTTACATTGGTGATCAGTGGGAAGAATGTTCCTTACATTGGTGATCAGTGGGAAGAATGTTCCTTACATTGGTGATCAGTGGGAAGAATGTCCCTTACATTGGTGATCGGTGGGAAGAATGTCCCTTACATTGGTGGTCAGTGGGAAGAATGCTCCTTACATTGGTAATCAGTGGGAAGAATGTCCCTTACATTGGTGATCAGTGGGAAGAATGCCCCTTACATTGGTGATCAGTGGGAAGAATGCTCCTTACATTGGTGATCAGTGAGAAGAATGTTCCTTACATTGGTAATCAGTGGGAAGAATGTCCCTTACATTGGTGATCAGTGGGAAGAATGCTCCTTACATTGGTGATCAGTGAGAAGAATGCTCCTTACATTGGTAATCAGTGAGAAGAATGCTCCTTACATTGGTGATCAGTGAGAAGAATGTCCCTTACATTGGTGATCGGTGGGAAGAATGTCCCTTACATTGGTGGTCAGTGGGAAGAATGCTCCTTACATTGGTAATCAGTGGGAAGAATGTCCCTTACATTGGTGATCAGTGGGAAGAATGCCCCTTACATTGGTGATCAGTGGGAAGAATGCTCCTTACATTGGTGATCAGTGAGAAGAATGTTCCTTACATTGGTAATCAGTGGGAAGAATGTCCCTTACATTGGTGATCAGTGGGAAGAATGTTCCTTACATTGGTAATCAGTGGGAAGAATGTTCCTTACATTGGTGATCAGTGGGAAGAATGTCCCTTACATTGGTGATCAGTGGGAAGAATGTTCCTTACATTGGTAATCAGTGGGAAGAATGTTCCTTACATTGGTGATCAGTGGGAAGAATGCCCCTTACATTGATGATCAGTGGGAAGAATGCTCCTTACATTGGTGATCAGTGAGAAGAATGTTCCTTACATTGGTGATCAGTGGGAAGAATGCCCCTTACATTGGTGATCAGTGGGAAGAATGCTCCTTACATTGGTGATCAGTGGGAAGAATGTTCCTTACATTGGTAATCAGTGGGAAGAATGTTCCTTACATTGGTGATCAGTGAGAAGAATGTTCCTTACATTGGTAATCAGTGGGAAGAATGTTCCTTACATTGGTGATCAGTGGGAAGAATGCTCCTTACATTGGTGATCAGTGGGAAGAATGTTCCTTACATTGGTGATCAGTGGGAAGAATGTCCCTTACATTGGTGATCAGTGGGAAGAATGCTCCTTACATTGGTGATCAGTGAGAAGAATGCTCCTTACATTGGTGATCAGTGAGAAGAATGTCCCTTACATTGGTGATCAGTGGGAAGAATGTCCCTTACATTGGTGATCAGTGGGAAGAATGCTCCTTACATTGGTGATCAGTGGGAAGAATGTTCCTTACATTGGTGGTCAGTGGGAAGAATGTTCCTTACATTGGTGGTCACTGGTCAGTGGGAAGAATGCCCCTTACATTGGTGATCAGTGGGAAGAATGTCCCTTACATTGGTAATCAGTGGGAAGAATGTCCCTTACATTGGTGATCAGTGAGAAGAATGCTCCTTACATTGGTAATCAGTGGGAAGAATGTCCCTTACATTGGTGATCAGTGGGAAGAATGTTCCTTACATTGGTGGTCAGTGGGAAGAATGTCCCTTACATTGGTGATCAGTGGGAAGAATGTTCCTTACATTGGTGATCAGTGGGAAGAATGTCCCTTACATTGGTGATCAGTGGGAAGAATGCTCCTTACATTGGTGATCAGTGAGAAGAATGCTCCTTACATTGGTAATCAGTGGGAAGAATGTCCCTTACATTGGTGATCAGTGGGAAGAATGCTCCTTACATTGGTGGTCAGTGGGAAGAATGTCCCTTACATTGGTGGTCAGTGGGAAGAATGTTCCTTACATTAGTGATCAGTGGGAAGAATGTTCCTTACATTGGTGGTCAGTGGGAAGAATGTCCCTTACATTGGTGGTCAGTGGGAAGAATGTCCCTTACATTGGTGGTCAGTGGGAAGAATGCTCCTTACATTGGTGATCAGTGGGAAGAATGTTCCTTACATCGGTGATCAGTGGGAAGAATGTCCCTTACATTGGTGGTCAGTGGGAAGAATACTCCTTACATCGGTGGTCAGTGGGAAGAATGCTCCTTACATTGGTGGTCAGTGGGAAGAATGCTCCTTACATTGGTGATCAGTGGGAAGAATGTTCCTTACATTGGTGGTCAGTGGGAAGAATGTCCCTTACATTGGTGGTCAGTGGGAAGAATGTCCCTTACATTGGTGGTCAGTGGGAAGAATGCTCCTTACATTGGTGATCAGTGGGAAGAATGTTCCTTACATCGGTGATCAGTGGGAAGAATGTCCCTTACATTGGTGGTCACTGGTCAGTGGGAAGAATGCTCCTTACATTGGTGGTCAGTGGGAAGAATGTCCCTTACATTGGTGGTCAGTGGGAAGAATGTTCCTTACATTGGTGGTCAGTGGGAAGAATGCTCTTTACATCGGTGGTCAGTGGGAAGAATGTCCCTTACATTGGTGATCAGTGGGAAGAATGCTCCTTACATTGGTGATCAGTGAGAAGAATGTCCCTTACATTGGTGGTCAGTGGGAAGAATGCTCTTTACATTGGTGATCAGTGGGAAGAATGCTCCTTACATTGGTAGTCAATAGGATAGAATGTCCACCTTACAGTAGTGGCTGGAATGCCTCCCCTAAAGGCAGTTAAAGATTGTGTCATAATGCTGGTTGGCGTTGGCCTCAGAACTATGCAGTCACCATCCAACAGGAGGTCAGTCAGCCACACCAACCTCTAGAGGAACCTGATGCCGCGTACACACGACCGTTTTTAATGTCATCGAAAAAAACAGCGTTTTTCTCGACATGATTCTTCTCAAGCCTGCCTTGCCTACACACTATCGTGGAAAAAAATGCTCGAGTAAAAGCGTGGTGACATACAACACATCGGACGGCACTTTAAAGGGGAAGTTACATTCGGATGGCGTCACCCTTTGGGCTGCATTTGCTGATCCTCGTGTTAGTAAAGTTTGGTGAGAGACGATTCGCGTTTTTCAGCTTCGTGCTTTTCAGTCCGTTACAGCGTGACGAATGTGCTATCTCCATTCTGAACGCTAGTTTTACCAGAATGAGCGCTCCCGTCTCATAACTTGCTTCTGAGCATGCGCATTTTTTTCACGTCGTTAAAGCCCACACATGTATGTTTTTCATGACGAGAAAAACAACGATGTGAAAAACGACGAGAAAAATTAGAGCGTGTTCCAAATTTTTAATGGTCATTTTTCACGTCATGAAAAATGCTCTGGAGCCCACACACGATCATCGTTTTTAATGACCAAATAAAAAAATGGCATTTTTCTCGTCATGAAAAACGGTTGTGTGTACGCGGCATTAGTTGAGAATGACTGCATTAGAAGGTCCAGTGCCTTACCAAACACATTTATTTCCACACAGTCAATAAAGGCACAAAAAGCTATCAAATCACAGTAGAAAGTTCAGTATTATTCAGAAGAATCAATCAACCTGCAGCTCTTATGCCCCGTACTACACACGATCGGAAATTCCGTCGGGAAAAAATCTGATGTTTTTTCAGATGGAATTCCGTTTAAGCTTGTCTTGCATACACACGGTTACACCAAATTTCGATCGTCAAGAACGCGGTGACATACAACACTACGATGGCACTATAAGACCCCTTTCACACTGAGGGCGTATTGCAGGCGCTATAGCATTAAAAATAGCGCCTGCAATCCGCCCTCAAACAGCTACTCCATTGTCTCCAGTGTGAAAGCCCGAGGGCTTTCACACTGGAGCGGTGCGCTGGCAGGACGGTAAAAAAAGTCCTGCTAGCCGCATCTTTGGAGCGGTGTGTTTACCGCTCCTCCACCGCTCCTGCCCATTGCCGGCAGTTTTAACCCTTTCTTGGCCGCTAGCGGGGCTTAAAATCGCCCCACTAACAGCCGAAATGTGCCGCAAATCTGCCCATATCGTCGGCGGTAAAAACAGCGGCATTTTACGCTATGGGTGGCTCAGTGTGAAAGGGGTCTAAAGGGGAAGTTCCATTCCAACGGCGCTACCCTTTGGGCTTCTATTGCTGATCTCGTGTTAGTAAAAGTTTTTGTGTGAGATGATTCGCCCTTTTTAGCCTTCGTGCTCTTCAGTCCGTTACAGCGTGACGAATGTGCTATCTCCATTACGAACGCTAGTTTTACCAGATCGAGCTCTTCCGTCTTGTACTTGATTCTGAGCATGCGTGTTTTTTAGTGCGTCGGAATGGCATACGAACGGATTTTCCGACATGCTCTCTATTTACGTCCGTCGGAAATTCCGACAAAAAAAGTCAGATGGAGCATACACAGGGTCGGAATATCCAACGAAAAGCTCCCATCGGACTTTTTTCATCAGAAATTCCGACCGTGTGTACGCGGCTTCAGAGGGGAAATGGGACAGAGCAATGTTCAGCAGATCTCTAGAGAAGCTAGTGATGGAATAATATGAAGAATCTACTAATATGTATACGTCAGGGTAAAGATGGGACAAAGCAATGTTCTGCAGAGATGTTAGCAATGGGCTAATCTGCAGAATATATTATGTACATTTCATTAATAGATGAGATAGATCAATACTCTGCAGACCTCTTATATTAATACTAGGATAAGACACTCACCATATACACGGTTCAGGTACAGCATGCAGATTAGTAGGGTCACCTGTGATGCCCCCATCTTCCTCCCGCCTTCTCTAGTACAATTCATACATTGAACGTCTAGGAGTTGTTAGCCCCCAGAGGGGTACCAGTAATGTGAACACGGGGCGATGTGGTCCTTAAGCTGGCCGGGCAGCACTAATAGGCATTTCCTTGTTGGGGGTTGATTTGTGCAGCAGTTTAATTGCGCTGTCAAAGTCCATACCCCGGAGAGATAGCTCCCGTGTTTTTGTGATAGTTTAGGGGGAGGTTGGGTCCTTTACCTGGCAGAAGAGCTGCAATAATTGTTTGATATTACCTGTGTTTGCAAGATAGCGAGATACTAAATACATCATCAGCGATTTCTCACTAATATTATCAATTTCTTATCGCATTCACCACTTTATAGTGAGCCAACAAGACTCTGCCACTTCTGGATAGAAGCTCAAGTATCGACAACATCCAAAGATACCAAAACCTTAACACGCATGGGAACATCTGTGATTGTCCATTAATAAATAACCCGATCAATGAATGAGACTTTTATTCGGAAAGTAAGGACATTTTTCTACAAACAAGGCGTAAATGAGGTCATGGGAAGAAAACACGGCGGATGAACTTTTATCCTTTCCTGTTAGGGCTTCTCAGTTTCGAGTTGTTGATTATGAAATAGCAGACATGTGCGATTCGTTTCGTAACGAATGGATTTTCGTACGAATTTGTTAGTATTCGTACATTCGGACCAATTCGAACATCCGAATAGCTGAAAGAACCAAAATACGAAAATTACGAATAAGCAAAAGAACGAACGCTGGAAAATACGAACTTACGAATGGACTAAAATACGAAACACCGAAAAAGCAAAAGAACGAAAATGACAACTATAACGAATGATTTGCATTCCGTATTTTCAATCCTTTGTCTGTTCGGAATTTCGTATGTCATTAGTGTGTTCGTAAATTTGTTTCTGTCTGTTCGTAATTTCGTGTTCTCGAATCGTTCTTTCGAATGGGCAGTGCAGTGAGTGATGTATCTTACCCAATCAGCTTATCTCTTTTGTGTCCGAGTCACAATGCATTCCTGAATCTTTTTAAATTAATTTGAGGAGGAGACTGAGGCCTCGTACACACGGCCGATTTTCTCAGCAAGAACCAGCAAGAAACTTGCTGGCAGAGAGGTCTTGCCGAGTAAATCGGTCGTGTGTTCGCGGCTATCGGGTTTCTCGTCAAGAAAACCGACAAGAAACCTTGACGAGAAAATAGAGAACCTGCTCTCTATTTTCTCGTCGAGATTCTCCTCGGCATGTTTCTCGACGAGAAAAGTGAGTGTGTGTACACTTACCTGTCCTCTCGGAAGCCCGCGCATGTTCGAAATGAATTTGACGCATGCGCGGTAGCTTCATAGGCATACGTAGGGTATACCAAGATGGCGGCGACGGCATCGAATGTGACGAGCGCATGCTCGTCGTAGTCGATGACGTCACCGCGTACGCTCCATTCAAAGAACCGCGGGTTCTTTGAAACGAGCGTGTGTACACTCGGCCGGGACAAGTTTCTTGTCCAAGAATCTCGTCGAAAAAAACGACATGTTTTTTTCAACGAGAATCTCGGCCGTGTGTACAAGGCCTTAGTCAGGTCTCGTGTTCTGAGGGAGTGGACTCGGAGTAAGTACAGGACTTATTAGAAGCCGCGTGTTGAAAACGAAACTAAAATACGAGATTGCGAATGACCGTGATGTATTTACGAAAGTACGAATCCATTCAAAGCACGGTAGTAGACACGAATCAACGAAAACAAAACAATTGTACGAATCAACGTAAAAGGCAATCTTACATAAGTAACAACAATTACTAAATTACGAGTAGTGTACCAAATAAACGAAAATTATTATCTAACAAAATTACGAATTTTGAATGAACGAAAATAAATTAAACAGAATTACGAATCATTCAGTATCAACGAAAATTAAACTGTTACGAAAGTACGAATGAGTCCGAATATGAAAATTTGCGTCTTACGAAATTACGAATCTTTACGTATCTACGGAAACAAGACGAAACGAACAAAACAAAACAACATTTTTTTGTTGTGCACATGTCTATAAAATAGATTAAGATAAAAAAGATTTTTAGTAGAAAATTTTCTTTATCATAATTTTATATGTTGTTATAGTAAACTTTTCTTCCAGCCCTGATGAAGGGAGATTGTGTGGCCCCCCAAAACATATTGGCTATCCTTTGCCCTGCTTGTTGGAACCAGTTGACCTATAAAGACTTTGAACTCCTAGGGATTTTTCATTTGGCGTTCTCCTCAACCTTTCTTTCTCGTACATCACGGGACACAGAGCGACATAGTCATTACTAATGGGTTATATAGATACCGTCAGGTGCTGGCACTGGCAACTTCCAAAAACCGGAAGTACCCTCCCCTATATAAGCCCCTCCCATCCGGGAGCACCTCAGTTTTTTGCCAGTGTCTAAGGTGTTGGCCAAGAAGAAACATGTGTTTTTCACTGAGCTTGCGTACAGGTTCTTTTGGGCCTCAGTAAGCTATTCCGGATCCGACCAAAAAAGCTTCATAGCTAAACGGTCGGTACCCGGGCCTTGCAGAGAAGAGCAAGGTTTTGCCTGTAATGCTTCTCTTAGGAGGGCTGGACCCTGGGATCCAGAGCTCTGGTCATACCCACGACCAAGATGTTTTCTGTGCAGGGTGCTATACAGGTCCAGGGGAGTGGAATCCTTGGGAACCCGGTCCCTGAAGGTTTGATTACAATGCCTGCCGTGATAGGTGAAGTTTGGGCTTTTGTGGACCAAACAAAGTCCTGCGGCGGGGAACAGGTAAGTGGGGGCCCCCAGGAACTTGGTTCTATTGGGGGACCCCCAAGCCTAATTTGTCTTTCTGTCTGTTACCTAATGGTATTCCCGCAAAATTCTGTGCATGCCTGTAACTACTAAAAAAATGTAATAATTTTTAATGGTGGTCAAGAAAAAAAAAAAATATATTTTTTTTATATATATATTTAATATATTAGACTGCGGTACCTGTGTTTGTCCACTAGAGGCCGCTGTGGAATGTTTTCTTGTCATGTGGACTAGCTTCTTCTCAGCAGAGCAAAGTCCAGGCAGATGGTGAGTTCTCTTATAGGAAACTGCTTCCTCTGCCATGTTGCAGTGCTCGTCCATCCCCCGGCCTGCGGCAAAGAGGGGCCCTGGCTCCTGTCCCTTGTTACCATATTTTGAAATTAGCGCCGAAGGCGCACGTGGCCGCGCGCGTGCGCGTGCACGCGCCTCTATATATAGAGGTGAGCCGGGAAAGGGGGCGGAGCCTGGGGGATGACGCTCTGTGCGCGTGCCGCAGCGCTTCTGCGCATGTGCGGGCGTCCCAGCAGTTTAAAAAAAAAACACAATATTGTAGTGAGCTGGCTATGAAGTACAGAGACAGAGCTGGCAACATTTAAAGGCATACAGCAAGCGGTTGATACAGGCATCCCCTAGAAAGGCACATTAGTAGACACCAACTGTGATATAGCAGCAATTGTGCTAGACTATTCTCAGTAAAAGTGGTGTATTACGGCTGGAATACCTCAGCTTTAGGCTTAGGAATATGCCGTCCAGAAGCTCCGGAACTGAATCTTCCAGGAAGCGAAGGGGGTCTCATCGGGCTCGGAGGATCTTGGGCATACTTCTGCTGCACCAGTCTCCCCTGAAGTTCAGAGGTAAGTGACCGTAGAGACCCCGCAGGGGTACTTGGTACTGTGGCTGTCCTCAGTCACCTGCTCCTGTGTATGTAACAGAGGAGGTTTTTTCCTCAGCTCTGGGAGGATTAGAGAGGCTGCCTCCCTGTCAGGGAAAGCACGCCCGATCTCCGTCTCCTCCTTCAGAGTGCCTGTTAGCAGAGCAACAGTCCCATACAGGGATCGACCTGCCTGAAGGGGATCAGGATGAGGTTGATTCTGTTATAGAGGAATCAACAGTGGGGGAACTTTTTCTCAGCATCTCAAGCTGAAAGATTATGGGTTCAGTCTCTGACTAACATGGTCCGATCAGCATTTAAAAATGCACCTTGCGGAACCATCAACCACTACTGTATCCTCGTTGGGGTCGCTGGAAGCCCCCAGACTGTTTGTTCTTTTCCACTTCACCCTTTACTGAAAGGGCTCATTTACCAGGATTGGGAACGTCCTGAGAAAATATTTATTCCCCCAAGAGATTTCCGGTGGTCTATCCCATGGAGGATAAGTTCATCAAAAAAAAAAAAAAAAAAATGGAAGGTCCCTACAGTGGACGCAGCCATCTCTTGTATGTATAAATCACTGACATGTCCAGTGGATAATGTCCAAATGTTCAAGAACCCAATAGATAAAAGATTGGAGTCCTTATGAAAATCTGCTTGGTGATACAACCAGCAGTAGCAGCTATTGGGGTCTGCTAAGCAGTGAAGGATCAGTTGAAACAGGTCTTGAGGGACTTGACAGATCAGCAGGCTTTGCCCTAGCTGATCTACCTAGAGCCTTAGGCTTTGCGGTTGACGCCATAGAGGATTCAGTCCATCAGGCCTCCCGCCTTACGCTGTCTATAGTACATATGCGTAGGCTCCTATGGCTCAAAAACTGGTCTGCTGAAGCTCCCTGTAAAGAATGGCTGGTTAGCGTCATGGTGAACGCTTATTCAGGGAAAACCTGGACAAATATATCCAGAAAATTTCCAGCGGTAAAAATACGCTCTTGCCGGTTAAAAACAGAGTTAGAGGTCCCTCTTTAAGAGGCCTGCTTCTCCAGTCCCTGGGGCATCGGCTGTGTAACAGTTCCGACGGCCTCCTCGGTCAAATCCCGGGGGTAAAAAACAGGGACAGTAGCAGGGTAATGAGGAACCCTGGGTCAGGGGAGGTACAAAACCTCCCCCAAAGTTAAATTCATTGAAGCCCCCACTCAGTCGGGTGGGGGGAGGACTCCAGTTGTTCGCAAGAGACCTGGCGGGACACGATCAAGACAGATAGGTGCTCTCCGCAGTAGGTTTGGGATACAGTTTGGAGTTAAAAGACTCTCCTCCTTCCCATTTTTTGAGGTCAAACGTGCCAAGGGATCCCCGGAAGAGAGAGTCCCTCCTATTGGCACTAGAACAACTATTGCTCCAAGGAGTAATTATGGAGGTTCCCCTGGAAGAATGAGGGTTCGGGTTTTACTCAAACCTCTTTACAGTCCCGAAGCAAACGCGGACGGGAGGCCCATATTAATTCTAAAAGGGCTATACAAATTCCTGTATATCAGGACTTTCCGATGGAGTCGATCCGATCGGTGGCCACTGCCCTACAAGGGGAGGATTGGTTAGCCGCGATCGACATCAAAGATGCTTATTTGCACATTCCCATCTTTCCAGTCCACCAAAAATTTCTACGCTTTGCAGTAGAAGGGCGCCATTTTCAGTTCAGAGCCTTACCCTTCGGTTTGGCCACAGCCCCACGAGTGTTTACAAAAATTCTGGCCCTTTATTGGCCAATCTAAGAACACAGGGTGTAATGATAATGGCATATCTGGATGACTTGTTGCTGATAGACCACTCAGTGAAAAAACTAGACGTGGTCGTTCACAAGACAATCAAGTATCTGGAATCTCACGGTTGGATTATCAACCGAGACAAGTCAGCCCTAAAAACCAGTCAAAAGTCTGGAATACTTGGGGCTAAGGTTGGATTCAGGCCAGAGAAAAATATTCTTGCCTCAAGGAAAGGTGTTGTCTTTGAAAGATTTGATCCACTTAGTGGGTACAAAAAAGACAGCCGTCCATACGCCTGTATATGAGGCTGCTGGGAAAAATGGTGGCATCATTCGAAGCAGTACCCTACGGTCAATTCCATTTAAGGAATTTGCAAGGGGCCATACTGTCAGCCTGGAACAAAAAAGTTCAGGCCCTAGACTTACAATGTCCTTGTCCCCTTCCGTTCGCAAGAGCCTCCGTTGGTGGTTGGTTCCCCAGAATCTGGAAAAAAGGAAATCCTTCAGTCCGATTTCTTGGTAGGTGGTCACTACAGATGCCAGCCTTATAGGCTGGGGAGCAGTACTGGAGCAATAGTCTCTCCAGGGCAGATGGTCGGATGCAGAAAAGGCCCTGCCCATCAATCTCTTAGAGATACGAGCAGCCCGGTATGCCCTAGTAGCATGGACATCCAAACTCCAAGGGTCCCCTGTCAGAATTCAATCAGACAATGCCACAGCAGTGGCATATATCAATCATCAGGGGGGCACCAGGAGTCGTGCAGCCCAGAGGGAAGTAAATTACATCCTGAAATGGGCAGAAAAATATGTCCCAGCCATATCTGCGGTATTCATTCCAGGAGTGGAGAATTGGAAGGCGGACTTTCTAAGTCGCCAGCAATTAGGCCCAGAGGAAGGGTCCCTTCACCCCGAGGTTTTCTGGACAATATGTCAGCGGTGGGGAACATCGGATGTAGATCTTCTAGCATCCAGATTCAACGCAAAGGGGGACAGGTTTGTCTCTTGGACAAGGGATCCCCTAGCTTGCGGCTCGGATGCCCTAGTGTTCCCTTGGGATCAGTTCAAGCTGATATATGCATTCACACCGCCACAATGGTTACCTCGATTACTCCGCAGAATCAGGGTAGAAAAGAAACCAGTGATTCCGGTGGCTCCAGCGTGGCCCCGAAGAGCGTGGTACGCGGAGATTGTAAAATTTCAGTGGGGAGTCCTTGGACTCTCCCACGTCGTCCGGACCTGCTTTCGCAAGGACCGATATACCACCCTTCCTTACCAGCCCTAGGTTTGACGGCCTGGCTATTGAAGCCCACATTCTAAAAAAGAGAGGGCTCTCTAATGCTGTGGTATCTACCATGATCAATGCCAGGAAGCCGGTATCCAGGCAGATCTACTATAGAATCTGGAAGGCGTACATCGCGTGGTGTGAGGCCAAGAAATGGCATCCACATAAGTACGTAACAGGTAGGATTCTGGACTTCCTACAATGGGCTGTAGATAGGAAGCTTGCCTTGAGTACTATCAAGGGTCAGATTTCGGCCTTGTCAATATTTTTTCAAAGGCCCTTGGCTTCGCATTCACTAGTCAAAGCCTTTATACAAGGAGTGATGCGTATTAGTCCTCCGGTTAATATTCCCATATGTCCATGGGATCTAAACTTGGTTCTGTCGGTTCTACAGAAACAACCATTTGAACCATTACAGCATATTTCCTTGGTGCTTCTCACCAGGAAATTGATTTTTCTAGTAGCCATTTGTTCGGCTAAAAGAGTATCGGAATTAGCAGCTATGTCCTGTAAGGAGCCATATCTGGTTATCCATAAGGACAGAGTAGTGTTACGTCCTCATCCAGCCTTTCTTCCTAGGGTGGTATCGAGGTTTCATTTGAACCAAGATGTGGTTCTTCCTTCTTTTTTCCCCAAACCTACTTCGGTAGAGGAAAAGTTATTGCATTCTTCGGATGTAGTAAGAGCAGTTAAAGCTTATCTAAAAGCCACTGCTCAGATTCGCAGAACGGATACTTTGTTTATTCTGCCGGAAGGCCCCAGAAAGGGTCAGGCAGCGTCAAAATCTACTTTAGCCAAGTGGATTCGACAGGTCATTATGCAAGCTTATGGCTTGAGAAGGAGACCGCCTCCGTTCAAAGTTAGAGCGCACTCCACGAGAGCAGTTGGAACTTCATGGACAGTGCATCACCAGGCCTCCCTGGCTCAAATCTGTAAGGCCACAACGTGGTCTTCAGTTCACACGTTTACTAGGTTCTACCAGGTGGACGTTAGAAGTCAGGAGGATGTCGCCTTTGGGCGCAGTGTGTTGCAGGCCGCAAAAGATCCTCATGTCTGATAGCGCTCAGCTTATATATGGTGTATCCCCCCCCTCATTTGGCATTGCTTTAGGACATCCCATTAGTAATGACTATGTCGCTCTGTGTCCCGTGATGTACGAGAAAGAAAATAGGATTTTTATAACAGCTTACCTGTAAAATCCTTTTCTTGGAGTACATCACGGGACACAGAGCTCCCACCCCTCTTTAGGGACACTTATTGCTTTGCTACAAAACTGAGGTGCTCCCGGATGGGAGGGGCTTATATAGGGGAGGGTACTTCCGGTTTTTGGAAGTTGCCAGTGCCAGCACCTGACGGTATCTATATAACCCATTAGTAATGACTATGTCGCTCTGTGTCCCGTGATGTACTCCAAGAAAAGGATTTTACAGGTAAGCTGTTATAAAAATCCTATTATTACACACTTGGATTTCTCAGTTCAGGTGAATGTCCTCTCATTTAGGGATCACCCAACTTTGTGATAAGCTACAAACAGGCCAATTGGGCTCAAGTCATGACTTTGTCCACATTTTGATAACCTGTGACAATCTGCATCCAGCACCCCTCTACCGGGTTCTAATCCTTCATCACTTTATACAAAACCATAAAGAAAAGTTCTGAATGTAATCAAACTTGAAGTTGCCAAATACTGCATTGGCCTCCATGCTGGCCCGTCACAATGGGTCCCTAAGTTTGGAGTGGCAACACAACAATGAATGCAAAGCTCTTTGGTGAAATCATGGCTGTGAAAGGAGGGCCAGGTATAATAATCTGCCCTCCATAGCTTTGCCCCTACTCATCCCTCACTAGCCCCCCCCTCCCAATATATACACACTCAGGGGCCACCACCCCACCTACCCTCTTCCCCCTTCTGCCTTTTCCCACCTTATATTCTCTCCCACCTGCAAATGCTCCCTCTACCCTTTGCACGACCCCTAACCTCCCCATTTCCAAATTCTCTCATCCTACACCACCTCCCCACCCATCCCTTCTTCTTTGCCACCTCTTTGCTGATATACCATCACATGCACCACTCAATCTCCCTCATGGCCACATTAGGTCCCATGTTCCAGGACCATCCGATACACAGAATTTGTAACCGATCATCCATGGCCTTACAATACCACTATGCTTGAATCTTAGATTAATGGATACTTCTGCCTATTGGCAAACAGCCAGAGATTTTATTACTTAAAGTGGATGTAAACCCTCACGTATACCCAGTGAAGTGAACAGCCTCAGATAATACACAGGGATGAAACAAATCTCCCTTCATAGGTTTTACATGTATATCTGCTGTCTTCAGCTTTATATATTCTTTAGAAACTTCAAATCATGACAGAGATTTTCTCCTCAGCACTGAGTGTGAAGTCTGGGCATACAGCCAAGACAGCTGATTGGAGGAAAGGCACACACACCCCTCTCCTCATAGGCAGAGACTCTCAGAGCTGTTTTGTGAATAGTTCAGCTTTGTGCTAATCTAATTTATATAGCAACCTCCCAAGACACAAACTTCAGGCTGCTTTATCTCCCCTCAGAGAACTTGTCAGAAGTAATCAGGCGGATGACAGAGCTAAGGGGGCAGAAGAAAGACATGGGATTTAGAGCTTTGAAGAGAGATAAGAAAACACTACAGATATACAGGTCCTTCTCAAAAAAATAGCATATTGTGATAAAGTTCATTATTTTCTGTAATGTACTGATAAACATTAGACTTTCATATATTTTAGATTCATTACACACAACTGAAGTAGTTCAAGCCTTTTCTTGTTTTAATATTGATGATTTTGGCATACAGCTCATGAAAACCCAAAATTCCTATCTCAAAAAATTAGCATATTTCATCCGACCAATAAAAGGAAAGTGTTTTTAATACAAAAAAAGTCAACCTTCAAATAATTATGTTCAGTTATGCACTCAATACTTGGTCGGGAATCCTTTTGCAGAAATGACTGCTTCAATGCGGCGTGGCATGGAGGCAACCAGCCTGTGGCACTGCTGAGGTGTTATGGAGGCCCAGGATGCTTCGATAGCGGCCTTAAGCTCATCCAGAGTGTTGGGTCTTGCGTCTCTCAACTTTCTCTTCCCAATATCCCACAGATTCTCTATGGGGTTCAGGTCAGGAGAGTTGGCAGGCCAATTGAGCACAGTAATACCATGGTCAGTAAACCATTTACCAGTGGTTTTGGCACTGTGAGCAGGTGCCAGGTCGTGCTGAAAAATGAAATCTTCATCTCCATAAAGCTTTTCAGCAGATGGAAGCATGAAGTGCTCCAAAATCTCCTGATAGCTAGCTGCATTGACCCTGCCCTTGATAAAACACAGTGGACCAACACCAGCAGCTGACATGGCACCCCAGACCATCACTGACTGTGGGTACTTGACACTGGACTTCAGGCATTTTGGCATTTCCCTCTCCCCAGTCTTCCTCCAGACTCTGGCACCTTGATTTCCGAATGACATGCAAAATTTGCTTTCATCCGAAAAAAGTACTTTGGACCACTGAGCAACAGTCCAGTGCTGCTTCTCTGTAGCCCAGGTCAGGCGCTTCTGCCGCTGTTTCTGTTTCAAAAGTGGCTTGACCTGGGGAATGCGGCACCTGTAGCCCATTTCCTGCACACGCCTGTTCACGGTGGCTCTGGATGTTTCTACTCCAGACTCAGTCCACTGCTTCCGCAGGTCCTCCAAGGTTTGGAATCGGTCCTTCTCCACAATCTTCTTCAGGGTCCGGTCACCTCTTCTCGTTGTGCAGCGTTTTCTGCCACACTTTTTCCTTCCCACAGAGGTGCCTTGATACAGCACTCTGGGAACAGCCTATTCGTTCAGAAATTTCTTTCTGTGTCTTACCCTCTTGCTTGAGGGTGTCAATGATGGCCTTCTGGACAGCAGTCAGGTCGGCAGTCTTACCCATGATTGCGGTTTTGAGTAATGAACCAGGCTGGGAGTTTTTAAAAGCCTCAGGAATCTTTTGCAGGTGTTTAGAGTTAATTAGTTGATTCAGATGATTAGGTTAATAGCTCGTTTAGAGAACCTTTTCATGATATGCTAATTTTTTGAGATAGGATTTTTGGGTTGTCATGAGCTGTATGCCAAAATCATCAATATTAAAACAAGAAAAGGCTTGAACTACTTCAGTTGTGTGTAATGAATCTAAAATATATGAAAGTCTAATGTTTATCAGTACATTACAGAAAATAATGAACTTTATCACAATATGCTAATTTTTTGAGAAGGACCTGTATGTGCCCAGCTCAAATTTCATGAATCAGGTTTACATCCACTTTAAAGTGGAACTTCCGCTTTAAGCAATCCTCGCCCCCTACAATTTTTTTTTGGGAGGGGGAGTGGGTACCTGGTTTTGATGGTTACTTCTTTTGTAATCATTGAACCATGCTGCTAAAAAACCCATTGGGGGAACCTTCCCATATTGAATTATTCGGGGTGTGCAGCACCATTTCCTCTCAATATATGTGTCCTCCCTATTCTACTTCCTATCCCACTTCCGTCCTCTCCCCACCTAGGCGACTCCTCCTCTCCCCCTAAACAGCCCCTCTCTCTCTGCAATCTTCTGGGACCTGTCATGGACAGGTCCCAGAAGATTGCCTGGCCACTAGGAGAGCACAGTGCGCACCTGGCTGTGAAGTCGCAAGCTGTCAGAGCTGGGTGCCCACACTTGCAATGACAGCGCCGCGGAGAGGCGAGAGGCTTCGGGCAGCTGCATCGCTGGACCATGGGTACACACAGAGGATGCCATTTGCAAGTTTCTGAAAGAGTCACAAGGACGGGCAGATTTATATGCACAGCATGGCTTCTTCCGTTCATGTAGATTTCCAGGTCTGGTTTTGCACCTTTCCCATGGTAATGTAGGCCCTCCTGGGCACACAGTCAGGGCTCTTGAGCCTGGGGAACAGACAAGTCATGTCTGTGGAGGCTGACAAGTAATAGGCTTGGACAGCTTAATAAGTCAGGATTGTGTAGTGAGTGCCAAGACTTGGCCAGGATTTTTATTTTTTTATTTTTAACTCTTCGTTTGGATCACTGTATAGAACTTGTAAATAGCACAAAATAAATCCACTCTGTGTCATTACATTGCTGGACTGGTATCTGTGACTGAGGGGGTGCTCTGCTCACCCTCCTTGCTACCTATCCTCAGCTCGCAGTATAAAAATGGATAACGTATCAACATGGAACTTGTTGTATATGAGGTTTCAAGCTGTGTGTGAAAATGGTATTTGAACGTAAAATAAACACGGCTCATATAACCTGGGGGGGGGATTTAAAAAAAAAAAAAAAGTCAGAGATTTCTTTTCAGATTTTATTACTTAAATAAAACACACAAGTCACAGCTCTTTGCCAAACCCTGAATTTACACTGTACAAATACAGCAGTGCCATTTCCTCTCCTGATGAAATGAACCGAGGACGCTGTTTACAAGTTTCTGTAAGAATTCCAAGGACGGGCACAGCATGGCTTCCTCCGTTAATGTACAGATGTCCAGTTTGGGTTTTGCACCTCTCCCTTGGTGCCTGGGCGCACACACAGTCAGGGCTCTTGAGCCTGGGGAACAGATAAGTTGTGTCTGTTAGAGCTGAAAGGTTGGTGAAAAGCTGTCAAAACGTGGAGCCGACAAGCAATAGGCTTGGACAGCAGGAGTTCCTCTTTACTGATTCCTCTGTACCATTTTATGTATTGTAACAGAGTGTCTTAATGGGAGTCTGGAAAAGTCCTGTTCAGGACTTGCAGGTCTCCCAGGCTCCTCTCATACACATTTAGAGACCTCTGATCCTCTGTCCAGTTCAGGTTTTGCATCTCTCCCTTGGTAATTTAGACAAACCTGTGCCAACACAATCAGGGCTCTTAAGCCTGGGAAACAGGCAAGTCATGTCTGTTAGCCCTGGTTCACACTGGTGCGATTTGACATGCGTTTTGACACGTCATTGACGGCAAGTGCCGCTGATTTCACGGCGCATCTGCAGCGCTGCACCGATTTCAAAAAGTAGTTTCTGTACTACTTTTTGCGATTTCGGGCCGCGATTTACATTGACATCTGTGCAGAAACCTGCACAGATGTCTCTGTAATCGCGGCCAAAATCGGGACTGACAGGCGGGAGTGAATTCAGCTGAACTCGCACGGCTTCACTCCCGCAGTCCAGTGTGAACCTGGGCTTAGAGCTGAAAAGGTTGGTAGTCAGGATTTTCATTGTGTAGTTTCCGTGACACGGCTAGGATTTTTTTTTTTTTTAAAACTCTGTTTGCACCACTGTACAGCACAAAAACACACCACTATTTGTCACTACATTTCTGCACTGGTATCTGTGCCTGAAGGTGTGCTCGCCCCAGGGAGATTGGAACCCGCTACCTATTTTAGACTCACAGTATTTAAAATTGATAATATATCAACTTGTTGTATATGACATTTCACATTTGAGCTCAACATAGGAAAAAAATAAACACGGCATATATAACCTAAAAAAAAAAAAAAAGCCAAAGATTTATTTTCAGATTTTATTACTTAAATAAAACTCACAAGTCACAGCTCTTTACCAAACCCTGAATTTACACTGTATAAATACAGCAGCGTCATTTCCTCTCCTGATCGAGTGTACCTGTCATGTACACACAGAGGATGCTGTTTGCGCGTTTCTGAAAGAATTCTGAGGACGGGCAACTGTATATGCACAGCATGGCTTCTTCCGTTCATGTACAGATGTCCAGTTCGGGTTTTGCACCTCTCTTGGTAATTTAGACTCGGCTGGGCACACACAGTGAGGACTCTTGAGCCTGGGGAACAGACAAGTCGTGTCTGTTAGAGCTGAAAGGTTGGTGGACAGCTGTTAAATTTTGCATCTGGAGGCTGACCAGCAATAGGCTTGGACAGCCTGATAGTCAGGATTTTGATTGTATAGTGTGTGCCAGGACACGGCTATGTTTTTTTTGGGGATTTTTTTTTTTTCCTCTGTTTGGATCACTGTACAGCACTTGTAAATAGCACAAATAAACACAGCACTGTTTGTCACGACATTGCTGGACTGGCATCTTTGGCTGAAGGTGTGCTCACCCCAGGGACATTTGTACCTGCTACCTATCCTCAGCTCACAGCATGTAAAATGGATACCATAGCAATGTGGATTTCATGGTTTAGGACGTTTCATTCTGTGTGTCAAAGGGGGGCCCTAGCTGATATTTGAACTCAACATAGGAAAAAATAAATAAACATGGCTCATATAACCTGAGAAGAAAAAAAAAAAGCCAGAGATTTCTTTTTAGATTTTATTACTTAAATAAAACTCACAAGTCACAGCTCTTTGCCGGAACCCTGAATTTACACTGTACAAATACAGCAGCGTCATTTCCTCTCCTGATCAAGCGTACCTGTCACGTACACACAGAGGAGGCCGTTTACAAGTTTCTGAAAGAATCCCGAGGACGGGCAACTGTATATGCACAGCATGGCTTCTTCCGTTCATGTACAGATGACGGGTACACTTGCAGCCTGTAGGTTAGAGAAGGTTTTCCAAAAGGGACAGCACAGAGCGTCTTCCAGAGGAAGCCATCGTCACCCAGTAATGTTTGCAAATGAATAGGCAGATGTCTGAAGCCACTGGAACAAAATTCTTTACGCAGGTGACTAACCGAAACAAGGAAAAAAAAAAATGCTGAAACGAAAATTGATCTTTTCAGCATCAACGGGGTTCATATAAAATCAGTAAGAAGTATGCCTCCACCCAGAGTTGCTGATCGATTATTGGTGAAGCCCTATAAAAAGGTGCCCCCATGTCTGCAGAACTCCTGCCCAGTTGGATACCGATTGGGAAAATGAGACGCAGAGTCCCATTAGTGCCACCCCATCTACAGGAAACACCCGGGCGTATGGTCTGACTATGGGACGGTTATGTGCAGACTGGCAGGAACTGCGTCACTGGACACGTGGAAAGCAAAACCAGAGCGACGTCCATCCCCACAGCCTTAGATACAAGCCCGGGCTCAGCACTAAAATTCTGAATAAAAGTATTTGTAGAGTTCCAGAAGTCTGTAATAAATAATGGAAATCACTGCGAACTGTGCTCTGCTGTGTAAAATAGATTATTTTTTCTCTTTGTACAGCAAACAAACAATGACAAAGAAGAGAGCAAAAAACTGATCTCGCTTTCGTTTCAGATGTCACTCGGTGTGGCCAAGTGGTTGCATATGTTCAGATTGAACGCCTGGACGAGCCGACTCCTGGAAGCCTTTGGGACAGTCCGTGGAAACGTCATGTGACGCCGTGTCATTGCGGTGCCTGATCTTCCTGTGGCTGTTGCTGGGGCTGATCTTGTTGTGGAGGAGGGGGGTCTTGTGCGGCAGGTCTGGGCGCTGGGGGTCGCGGAACCACCTGCGGCTGTCTTTGCCGGTAAGCGATGACTGTCCCCAGGAGTAATGCGATGATCGTCATGAGATAGAGGTCCCATTCTGGCCCCAGCAACTGATCCATATCAACACGAGACATGACTTCCTTCACCTGATGGAAGAACAGAGAAAACATATTAGAAGCAGGGACAGGGAGTTATGCCAAGACTCATATCAGCAATTTTCACACTAAACAAAGGAACAATAACCTAAAAATTACAGCTCAGCCTTTAGTTTGCAGCGGACAAGCGGGTTAGATACAACCCTAATATAAGGTTATTAAAAGATTAAAAATCTTTTCTCAAACTGAATCACAAAGAGAACCTAAGGAGGTTAATCCTCTGCATTGTGTAAAAAGGCGATTTGATCCTGTCTTCTCTGATCCTCCCCTTCTTCCACATCTCCTGATAGAACAGAGCCTTGGAGACACTCTGCACATGCTCAGTTTGATGTGTATTGCTAGAGAGTGTTTTTTTTCTTGGGAGAGTGCATGTGATCAGCACAGAGCCAATCAGCACTGTCCAGACAGAGGGTCAGGGGTCATAGCCTCATAGGACAGTCAGAGGAGAATGAAAACACCTAGTACAAACTTTAACCACATCGAAATCACATACAGGTACGCAATTTCACGTAAAGAGGCTGCCCAGCTGCATTAAGATGTACGTGGGGTGGCCCAGAAGCAGTTAGCCAGACACTGATCAAAGTCCCAAGACTGCTAAAGTGGATATAAAAAGTCTACACACCCCTGTTAAAATTTCAGGTTTCTGTGATGTAAAAAAATTAGACAAACAAATAATTTCAGAACGTTTTCCACCTTTAATCTGACCTATAAACTGTACAAATCAATTGAAAAACAAACTGAAATCTTTTGGGGGGGGGGGGGGGGGGAGTAAAGATAAAATAATGTGATTGCACAAGCGTGCACACCCTCTTATAACTGGGGATGTAGCCGTGTTCAGAATTAAAGCGGAGTTCCACCCATTTAAAAGTCAGTAGCTACCAAAAGTGTATCTGCTGACTTAATAATCAGACACTCACCTGTCCCACAGTCCTCCTCCTCCTCCTCTCTGCGGCGCCGGCATTCTAATTGTTGACACATGGCTGAGGTTTCAGTCGGGCGCGCACTGCGCATGCGCAAACAGCGCTGTGAATGGCCGGCAATCTTCTGGAACCTGTGACGTGCCCCAGAAGATTGCAGGGAGGGTGAGGTGATCTTCCTTCTAGCGCCGCGGCCCAAGGGGAGGAAGTGGGAGCTGGGTGCCTGTAAAAACAGGGTACCCACTCCACCCCAAAAAAAACGACATGCCAAATGTGGCATGTCAGGGGTTACCATCGCTTAAAGCGGAAGTTCTATTTTTAGGTGGAACTCCGCTTTAAGCAATCACATTCAAACTCATGTTAAATAGTAGTCAGTACACACGTGCCATCATTAAGGCCTGATTCACACCTATGCAGGTTGCATATTCTGGGTGCATTTTGGATTTTCAATACACACTTTTGATCCATTGGAACCAAAAACCAGAAAAAAAGTCCCTGGCCCTTTCCATAAAATGCACAGATGTGAACATGACCCATAGGAAACCAAGGTAAATGGACTGTAGTTTGTTTCTGCAAAACTGAAAATGCACAAAAAATATGCATAGGTGTGAACCAGGCCTTAAAGTGCCTCTGATTAACCCCAAATACAGTTCAGCTGTTCTAGTAGGTCTTTCCTGACATTTTCTGAGTTGCATCCTACAGCAAAAGCCATGGTCCGCAGAGAGCTTCCAAAGCATCAGAGGGATCTCATTGTTCAAAGGTATCAGTCAGGAGAAGGGTACAAAAGAATTTCCAAGGCATTAGATATACCACGAAACACAGTAAAGACAGTCATCATCAAGTGGAGAAAATATGGCACAAAAAGTGACTGGACAAGAACTGGAGGTCCCTCCAAAATTGATGAAAAGACGAGAAGAAAATTGGTCGGGGAGGCTGCCAAGAGCACTACATTAAAGGAGCTGCAGGAATATCTGGCAAGCATTGGCTGTGTGGTACATGTGACAACAATCTCCCGTATTCTTCATATGTCTGGGCTATGGGGTAGAGTGTCAAGACGGAAGCCTTTTTGTACCATGAAAACAATTTAAGCCCGGCTAAATTTTGCAAAAAACACATCGGAAGTCTTCCAAAAGCATGTGGGAAAATGTGTTATGGTCTGATGAAACCAAGGTTGAACTTTCTGGCCATAATTCCAAAAAAGATATGTTTGGCGCAAAAACAACACTGCACATCACCAAAGGAACACCATACCCACAGTGAAGCATGGTGGTGCCAGCATCATGCTTTGGGGCTGTTTTTCTTCAGCTGGAACAGAAGCTTTAGTCAGTCAAGGTAGAGGGAATTATGAACCGTTCCAAATACCAGTCAATATTGGCACAAAACCTTCAGGCTTCTGCTAGAAAGCTTGAAGGGGGTTATATAAAAGCCTTGTGTTTTTTCACCTTAATGCATCTTGCTGTGCCTGGCCCCCCCGAGCCCCCGTTTTACTTACCTGAGCCCCGAATTTTATCGGCTCTTCATTGGATAGATTGATAGCAGCGCAGCCATTGGCTCCTGCTGCTGTCAATCAAATCCAATGACGCGGCCGCCGGGACCAAGTCATACACTCTGTGTCTATGGACGCCGAGTGTATGACATGGGAGCGCGCCCGCAAGGAGACCCCTCTCGGGAGAGAGCTTCCTAGGAGGGGGTTAGCTATTGCGGGGAGGAGCCGCGAGAGCCGCCGTGGGACCACAGAAGAGGACGATCGGGGCCACTCTGTGCAAAACAAACTGCACAGTGGAGGCACGTATGACATGTTTGTTTTTAAAAAATAAAAACGGAACCTTTAGTGCCACTTTAACATGAAGAGGAACTTCATCTTTTAGCATGACAACCACCCAAAGCATACTTCCAAATCAACAAAGGAATGGGGCTTCACCAGAAGAAGATTAATGTTTGGGAATGGCCCAGCCAAACCCCAGACCTAGATCCCATTGAAAATCTGGGGGTGATCTAAAGAGGGCTGTGCACAGGAGATGCCCTCACAAGCTCACATATTTGGAGTGTTTTTGGAGAGATGAGTGGGCAAATATTGCCAGGTCAAGATGTGCCATGCTGATAGACTCATACCCAAAAAGACAGATGTAATAAAATCAAAAAGGTGCTTCAACAAGGTATTAGTGTAAGGGTGTGCACACTTATGCATCCATATTTTTTTTACTTCCCTCCACCTAAAAAGGATTTCAGTTTGTTGTTCAACTGAGTTGTACAGTTTAAAAAGGTCACATTAACCACTTGTGGACCAGCTGCTGCAGTTATACTGCGGCAGGTCGGCCCTGCTGCGCGAACTGTCGTAGCTATACATCGGTCGCATTAAGCGGGCTAGCAGGCGCGCGCGCACCCGCTGCATCGGTGGTGTGCTGATGCTCGTGACCAGCGGTCGCGATGACCGTCGGCCGTGAGCGATCTCCGGGCACGAGAGGCAGAACAGAGAGGTGTGTGTGTAAACACACACCTCCCTGTTCTGTGAGCTGAGGAAAGACTGATCGTGAGTTCCTAATAGCTAGGAACCACGATCTGTAATTTCCTCTAGGTCAGTCCCATCCCCCTTCAGTTAAGAACACACATTAGGGAACACAATTAACCCCTTGATCGCCCACTAGTGTTAACCCCTTCCCTGACAGCGACATTTTACAGTAATCAGTGCATTTCTATAGCACTGATCATTGTATAAGTGTCAATGGTCGCAAAAATGTGTCAAAAGTGTCCGCCATTACTAGTAAAAAAAATAAATATGCTATAAATCTATACTCTATTTTGTAGACGCTATAACTTTTGCGCAAACTAATCAATATACGTTTATTGCGATTTTTATTACCAAAAATATGTAGAAGAATACATATCGGCCTAAACTGAGAAAAAAAATGCACTTTTAAAAAAAAAATTGGGGATATTTATTATAGCAAAAAGTACAAATTATTTTTTTTATTTTTTATTTTTTTAAATTGTCGCACTTTTTTTTATAGCGCAAAAAAAAAAAGTAACGCAGAGGTGATCAAATACCACCAAAAGAAAGCTCTATTTGTGGGAAAAATAGGAAGTCAATTTTGTTTGGGTACAGCGTCGCACAACCGCGCAATTGTCAGTTAAAACAACCGTGCCGAATCGCAAAAAAATGGCCCGGTCATTGGGCAGCCAATTCTTCCGGGGCTGAAGTGGTTAAAAAGGTGGAAAAAGTTCTGAAATTACTTATGTTTGTCTCGTTTTTTTACATCCCAAAAACCTGACATTTTACCAGGGGTGTGTAGACTTTATATCCACTGTATATACTGCTGATGAGAAAAATAGGATTTTTATAACAGCTTACCTGTAAAATCCTTTTCTTGGAGTACATCACGGGACACAGAGCGACATAGTCATTACTAATGGGTTATATAGATACCGTCAGGTGCTGGCACTGGCAACTTCCAAAACCGGAAGTACCCTCCCCTATATAAGCCCCTCCCATCCGGGAGCACCTCAGTTTTGTAGCAAAGCAATAAGTGTCCCCAAAGAGGGGCGGGAGCTCTGTGTCCCGTGATGTACTCCAAGAAAAGGATTTTACAGGTTAGCTGTTATAAAAATCCTATTTTCTTTCTCGTACATCACGGGACACAGAGCGACATAGTCATTACTAATGGGATGTCCTAAAGCAATGCCAAATGAGGGGGGGGGATACACCATATATAAGCTGAGCGCTATCAGACATGAGGATCTTTTGCGGCCTGCAACACACTGCGCCCAAAGGCGACATCCTCCTGACTTCTAACGTCCACCTGGTAGAACCTAGTAAACGTGTGTACTGAAGACCATGTTGCGGCCTTACAGATTTGAGCCAGGGAGGCCTGGTGATGCACTGCCCATGAAGTTCCAACTGCTCTCGTGGAGTGCGCTCTAACTTTGAACGGAGGCGGTCTCCTTCTCAAGCCATAAGCTTGCATAATGACCTGTCGAATCCACCTGGCTAAAGTAGATTTTGATGCTGCCTGACCCTTTCTGGGGCCTTCCGGCAGTATAAACAAAGTATCCGTTCTGCGAATCTGAGCAGTGGCTTTTAGATAAGCTTTAACTGCTCTTACTACATCCAAAGAATGAAATAACTTTTCCTCTACCGAAGTAGGTTTGGGGAAAAAAGAAGGAAGAACCACATCTTGGTTCAAATGAAACCTCGATACCACCTTAGGAAGAAAGGCTGGATGAGGACGTAACACTACTTTGTCCTTATGGATAACCAGATATGGCTCCTTACAGGACATAGCTGCTAATTCCGACACTCTTTTAGCCGAACAAATGGCTACTAGAAAAAACAATTTCCTGGTGAGAAGAACCAAAGAAATATGCTGTAATGGTTCAAATGGTTGTTTCTGTAAAACCGACAGAACCAAATTTAGATCCCATAGACATATGGGAATATTAACCGGAGGACTAATACGCATCACTCCTTGTATAAAGGCTTTGACTAGTGAATGCGAAGCCAAGGGCCTTTGAAAAAATATTGACAAGGCCGAAATCTGACCCTTGATAGTACTCAAGGCAAGCTTCCTATCTACAGCCCATTGTAGGAAGTCCAGAATCCTTCCTATTACGTATTTACGTGGATGCCATTTCTTGGCCTCACACCAGGCGATGTACGCCTTCCAGATTCTATAGTAGATCTGCCTGGATACCGGCTTCCTGGCATTGATCATGGTAGATACCACAGCATTAGAGAGCCCTCTCTTTTTTAGAATGTGGGCTTCAATAGCCAGGCCGTCAAACCTAGGGCTGGAAAGGAAGGGTGGTATATCGGTCCTTGCGAAAGCAGGTCCGGACGACGTGGGAGAGTCCAAGGACTCCCCACTGAAATTTTACAATCTCCGCGTACCACGCTCTTCGGGGCCACGCTGGAGCCACCGGAATCACTGGTTTCTTTTCTACCCTGATTCTGCGGAGTAATCGAGGTAACCATTGTGGCGGTGTGAATGCATATATCAGCTTGAACTGATCCCAAGGGAACACTAGGGCATCCGAGCCGCAAGCTAGGGGATCCCTTGTCCGAGAGACAAACCTGTCCCCCTTTGTGTTGAATCTGGATGCTAGAAGATCTACATCCGATGTTCCCCACCGCTGACATATTGTCCAGAAAACCTCGGGGTGAAGGGACCCTTCCTCTGGGCCTAATTGCTGGCGACTTATAAAGTCCGCCTTCCAATTCTCCACTCCTGGAATGAATACCGCAGATATGGCTGGGACATATTTTTCTGCCCATTTCAGGATGTAATTTACTTCCCTCTGGGCTGCACGACTCCTGGTGCCCCCCTGATGATTGATATATGCCACTGCTGTGGCATTGTCTGATTGAAATCTGACAGGGGACCCTTGGAGTTTGGATGTCCATGCTACTAGGGCATACCGGGCTGCTCGTATCTCTAAGAGATTGATGGGCAGGGCCTTTTCTGCATCCGACCATCTGCCCTGGAGAGACTATTGCTCCAGTACTGCTCCCCAGCCTATAAGGCTGGCATCTGTAGTGACCACCTTCCAAGAAATCGGACTGAAGGATTTCCTTTTTTCCAGATTCTGGGGAACCAACCACCAACGGAGGCTCTTGCGAACGGAAGGGGACAAGGACATTGTAAGTCTAGGGCCTGAACTTTTTTGTTCCAGGCTGACAGTATGGCCCCTTGCAAATTCCTTGAATGGAATTGACCGTAGGGTACTGCTTCGAATGATGCCACCATTTTTCCCAGCAGCCTCATATACAGGCGTATGGACGGCTGGCTTTTTTGTACCCACTAAGTGGATCAAATCTTTCAAAGACAACACCTTTCCTCGAGGCAAGAATATTTTTCTCTGGCCTGAATCCAACCTTAGCCCCAAGTATTCCAGACTTTTGACTGGTTTTTAGGGCTGACTTGTCTCGGTTGATAATCCAACCGTGAGATTCCAGATACTTGATTGTCTTGTGAACGACCACGTCTAGTTTTTTCACTGAGTGGTCTATCAGCAATAAGTCATCCAGATATGCCATTATCATTACACCTTGTGTTCTTAGATTGGCCAATAAAGGGCCAGAATTTTTGTAAACACTCGTGGTGCTGTGGCCAAACCGAAGGGTAAGGCTCTGAACTGAAAATGGCGCCCTTCTACTGCAAAGCGTAGAAATTTTTGGTGGACTGGAAAGATGGGAATGTGCAAATAAGCATCTTTGATGTCGATCGCGGCTAACCAATCCTCCCCTTGTAGGGCAGTGGCCACCGATCGGATCGACTCCATCGGAAAGTCCTGATATACAGGAATTTGTATAGCCCTTTTAGAATTAATATGGGCCTCCCGTCCGCGTTTGCTTCGGGACCGTAAAGAGGTTTGAGTAAAACCCGAACCCTCATTCTTCCAGGGGAACCTCCATAATTACTCCTTGGAGCAATAGTTGTTCTAGTGCCAACAGGAGGGACTCTCTCTTCCGGGGATCCCTTGGCACGTTTGACCTCAAAAATGGGAAGGAGGAGAGTCTTTTAACTCCAAACTGTATCCCAAACCTACTGCGGAGAGCACCTATCTGTCTTGATCGTGTCCCGCCAGGTCTCTTGCGAACAACTGGAGTCCTCCCCCCACCCGACTGAGTGGGGGCTTCAATGAATTTAACTTTGGGGGAGGTTTTGTACCTCCCCTGACCCAGGGTTTCTCATTACCCTGCTACTGTCCCTGTTTTTTACCCCCGGGATTTGACCGAGGAGGCCGTCGGAACTGTTACACAGCCGATGGCCCAGGGACTGGAGAAGCAGGCCTCTCAAAGAGGGACCTCTAACTCTGTTTTTTTTTATCGCTGGAAATTTTCTGGATATATTTGTCCAGGTTTTCCCTGAATAAGCGTTCACCATGAAACGGGACGCTAACCAGCCATTTTTTACAGGGAGCTTCAGCAGACCAGTTTTTGAGCCATAGGAGCCTACGCATATGTACTAGAGGTCGACCGATATGGGTTTTTCTCTGGCCGATGCCGATATTTTGAAATTGGGGCGGCCGATGGCCGATATATGATGCCGATTTTTGTGGCCGATATTTTAGGCCGATTAAAAAAAAATAAAAAAAAAACCCTCACCCACTCTATTCCTTCCTGCTTACTCCTGTCACTCTAGCACACACTTGATGTCCTCAGTACAGATGGCACTGGTTTGGAACTGGCAGGTGGCACTGGTTTGGAACTGACAGATGGCACTGGCAGGTGGCACTATTGGAACTGACAGATGGCACTGGTTTGGAACTGACAGATGGCACTGGCATGTGGCACTGGCTGGCGGTACTGGTTTGGAACTGACAGATGGCTCTATTGGCACTGGCAGGTGGCACTGGTTTGGAACTGACAGATGGCACTGGTTTGGAACTGACAGATGGCACTGGCAGGTGGTACTGGTTCAGAACTGACAGATGGCACCGATTGGCAGCAGGGGGCACTGGTTTGGAACGGACAGATGGCACTGATTGGCAGTGGCACTTGGAACTGGGTGGCACTGGCGTGTGACACTGGTTGGCACTGGCTGGTGGCACTGACAGATGGCACTGATTGGCGGTGGCACTGACAGATGGCACTGATTGGCGGTGGCACTGACAGATGGCACTGATTGGCGGTGGCACTGACAGATGGCACCGATTGGCACTGGCTTGTGGCACTGACAGATGGCACTGGCTGGTGGCACTGATTGGTACTGGCTGGGGGCACTGACAGATGGCACTGATAGATGGCACCGATTGGCGGTGGCACTGATTTGGGTGGCACTGACAGATGGCCCTGATTGACACTGGCTGGTGGCACTGACAGATGGCACCGATTGGCGGTGACACTGATTGACACTGGCTGGTGGCACTGACAGATGGCACTGGCTGGGGGCACTGACAGATGGCACTGGCTGGGGGCACTGACAGATGGCACTGGCTGGGGGCACTGGCTTGGGCACTGACAGATGGCACTGGCTGGGGGCACTGATTTGGGTGACACTGATTGGCACTGGCTGGTGGCACTAACAGATGGCACCGATTGGCGGTGGCACTGATTGGCACTGGCTGGGGGCACTGACAGATGGCACTGGCTGGGGGCACTGACAGATGGCACTGGCTGGGGGCACTGACAGATGGCACTGGCTGGGGGCACTGGCTGGGGCACTGACAGATGGCACTGGCTGGGGGCACTGACAGATGGCACTGGCTGGGGGCACTGACAGATGGCACTGGCTGTGGCACTGATAGATGGCACCGATTGGCGGTGGCACTGATTTGGGTGGCACTGACAGATGGCCCTGATTGACACTGGCTGGTGGCACTGACAGATGGCACCGATTGGCGGTGACACTGATTGACACTGGCTGGTGGCACTGACAGATGGCACTGGCTGGGGGCACTGACAGATGGCACTGACAGATGGCACTGGCTGGGGGCACTGACAGATGGCACTGGCTGGGGCACTGGCTTGGGCACTGACAGATGGCACTGGCTGGGGGCACTGACAGATGGCACTGGCTGGGGGCACTGACAGATGGCACTGGCTGGGGGCACTGACAGATGGCACTGGCTGGGGGCACTGACAGATGGCACTGGCTGGGGGCACTGATTTGGGTGGCACTGATTGGCACTGGCTGGTGGCACTAACAGATGGCACCGATTGGCGGTGGCACTGATTGGCACTGGCTGGGGGCACTGACAGATGGCACTGGCTGGGGGCACTGGCTGGGGGCACTGGCTGGGGGCACTGACAGATGGCACTGGCTGGGGGCACTGACAGATGGCACTGGCTGGGGGCACTGACAGATGGCACTGGCAGATGGCACTGACAGATGGCACTGGCAGATGGCACTGGCTTGGGCACTGACAGATGGCACTGGCTTGGGGCACTAGCAGGTTTCACACTAAGCCGAGTGTAATGTGTGAAACTGACAGAGAGGAGAGAGAGAGAGCTGTTAGAATTGAGCTCGATGTGGGGGTGGGCGGGCCAGCAGCTAAATTACACCAGCCAATGATTGGGCTGCTTTAGACGTAGTGGCCCGCCCAGATACCATCCCATTGGCTGGTGTAATATCTGCTGGGTCCCGCCCACCCCCGACATCAAGCTGACACATCCTCTCTCTCTCCTCTTACTTTCAGTTTCACACACACACACACACAGCACGGCGCTTGATGCTGCTGAGTGTGGAGAAGTGTGGAGGAGGGAGGAGGAGGGGGGAGGAAGTGCAGCCAGTGAATAATATCGGCCAGTTTTGATATTAATCGGCCAAAGCCGATTTATCAAAAATGCCTAAATATCGGCCGATATATCGGCCAGCCGATATATCGGTCGACCTCTAATATGTACTATAGACAGCGTAAGGCGGGAGGCCTGATGGACTGAATCCTCTATGGCGTCAACCGCAAAGCCTAAGGCTCTAGGTAGATCAGCTAGGGCAAAGCCTGCTGATCTGTCAAGTCCCTCAAGACCTGTTTCAACTGATCCTTCACTGCTTAGCAGACCCCAATAGCTGCTACTGCTGGTTGTGTCACCAAGCTTGCTGTAGAAAGAAGCAGACTTTCATAAGGACTCCAATCTTTTATCTATTGGGTTCTTGAACATTTGGACATTATCCACTGGACATGTCAGTGATTTATACATACAAGAGATGGCCATTTTTTTTTTTTTTTGATGAACTTATCCTCCATGGGATAGACCACCGGAAATCTCTTGGGGGAATAAATATTTTCTCAGGACGTTCCCAATCCTGGTAAATGAGCCCTTTCAGTAAAGGGTGAAGTGGAAAAGAACAAACAGTCTGGGGGCTTCCAGCGACCCCAACGAGGATACAGTAGTGGTTGATGGTTCCGCAAGGTGCATTTTTAAATGCTGATCGGACCATGTTAGTCAGAGACTGAACCCATAATCTTTCAGCTTGAGATGCTGAGAAAAGGTTCCCCCACTGTTGATTCCTCTATAACAGAATCAACCTCATCCTGATCCCCTTCAGGCAGGTCGATCCCTGTATGGGACTGTTGCTCTGCTAACAGGCACTCTGAAGGAGGAGACGGAGATCGGGCGTGCTTTCCCTGACAGGGAGGCAGCCTCTCTAATCCTCCCAGAGCTGAGGAAAAAACCTCCTCTGTTACATACACAGGAGCAGGTGAACTGAGGACAGCCACAGTACCAAGTACCCCTGCGGGGTCTCTACGGTCACTTACCTCTGAACTTCAGGGGAGACTGGTGCAGCAGAAGTATGCCCAAGATCCTCCGAGCCCGATGAGACCCCCTTCGCTTCCTGGAAGATTCAGTTCCGGAGCTTCTGGACGGCATATTCCTAAGCCTAAAGCTGAGGTATTCCAGCCGTAATACACCACTTTTACTGAGAATAGTCTAGCACAATTGCTGCTATATCACAGTTGGTGTCTACTAATGTGCCTTTCTAGGGGATGCCTGTATCAACCGCTTGCTGTATGCCTTTAAATGTTGCCAGCTCTGTCTCTGTACTTCATAGCCAGCTCACTACAATATTGTGGTTTTTTTAAACTGCTGGGACGCCCGCACATGCGCAGAAGCGCTGCGGCGCGCACAGAGCGTCATCCCCAGGCTCCGCCCCCTTTCCCGGCTCACCTCTATATATAGAGGCGCGTGCACGCGCACGGCCACGTGCGCCTTCGGCGCTAATTTCAAAATATGGTAACAAGGGACAGGAGCCAGGGCCCCTCTTTGCCGCAGGCCGGGGGATGGACGAGCACTGCAACATGGCAGAGGAAGCAGTTTCCTATAAGAGAACTCACCATCTGCCTGGACTTTGCTCTGCTGAGAAGAAGCTAGTCCACATGACAAGAAAACATTCCACAGCGGGCTCTAGTGGACAAACACAGGTACCGCAGTCTAATATATTAAATATATATAAAAAAAATTTTTTTTTTTTTTTTTTTTCTTGACCACCATTAAAAATTATTACATTTTTTTTAGTAGTTACAGGCATGCACAGAATTTTGCGGGAATACCATTAGGTAACAGACAGAAAGACAAATTAGGCTTGGGGGTCCCCCAATAGAACCAAGTTCCTGGGGGCCCCCACTTACCTGTTCCCCGCCGCAGGACTTTGTTTGGTCCACAAAAGCCCAAACTTCACCTATCACGGCAGGCATTGTAATCAAACCTTCAGGGACCGGGTTCCCAAGGATTCCACTCCCCTGGACCTGTATAGCACCCTGCACAGAAAAAATCTTGGTCGTGGGTATGACCAGAGCTCTGGATCCCAGGGTCCAGCTCTCCTAAGAGAAGCATTACAGGCAAAACCTTGCTCTTCTCTGCAAGGCCCGGGTACCGACCGTTTAGCTATGAAGCTTTTTTGGTCGGATCCGGAATAGCTTACTGAGGCCCAAAAGAACCTGTACGCAAGCTCAGTGAAAAACACATGTTTCTTCTTGGCCAACACCTTAGACACTGGCAAAAAACTGAGGTGCTCCCGGATGGGAGGGGCTTATATAGGGGAGGGTACTTCCGGTTTTGGAAGTTGCCAGTGCCAGCACCTGACGGTATCTATATAACCCATTAGTAATGACTATGTCGCTCTGTGTCCCGTGATGTACGAGAAAGAAAGGTATTTAGCAGTTTATATTTACTAAAATAATTGCACTTCCATGTTCTGTGTACTGTGGGGGACCAGATATAGTGACTGCAGGATCCTGGGAATAGTAACACTTTAAGATAGATGCGGTCCGTTTCTACACTCTCTCTTATGAGTCCAATTATTAGGAGCAGATAAACGATTCACTCTCTTAATTGAATGCTAAATCCAGAAAATTGTATCTGGAGTTGCTGTATATTAGCCGAGTTGGCGGGTGGGTACACATATATTGGTCACACAATACACACCCCGAAATGATCACAACAGAAAATCAGAGAAGGAATGGACTGTCTGGTTATACGCAGATGTCACAGACTCCACTCTTGGTAACACGCACAGGCTCTGCTCCTACGTTGGGCTACTCACATTCACATTCATGTGACTTACATTCAGTTCCTGTAGGTACTGCGTAGCGTACAATACTCCAAGTTTACAGAGCGCCAGGAAGACGGGGACCTGTGCGTCCGGGCTGGCCTCAGCTGCCATGTCATAGAACCTCTTGGCCAAATGAATGTCCTGAAAAGAGGGGACAAAGAGCGAGAGAAACTGTTAAGGCTTAACTACAGGAAGGTATAAAAAAACAAAAGCAATGCAGTTCTGTTTTAATTAACACATCATTTGGTGCATTTTTTTTTTTTATTCAAACACCACAAAGTACCAGATTGTGGCCTGGCATCAATCCCTGTACAACAAACTGGAGAAGCAGCACAAGGAGCCAATCAATCATTTATACAACAGTGCAAGGAAGATTAAATCCGATAGGGCTCGCTTACACTTGTTTAAAAATAGTAGGATTTTTAAAACAGCTTACCTGTAAAATCCTTTTCTTGGAGTACATCACGGGACACAGAGCAGCATAGTCATTACTATGTGGGTTATATAGAATTACCTTCAGGTGCTGGCACTGGCAACTTCCAAAACAGGAAGTACCCTCCCCTATATAAGCCCCTCCCATCCGGGAGTACCTCAGTTTTGTAGCAAAGCAATACGTGTCCCCAAAAGAGGGGTGGGAGCTCTGTGTCCCGTGATGTACTCCAAGAAAAGGATTTTACAGGTAAGCTGTTTTAAAAATCCTACTTTCTTGTTCATACATCACGGGACACAGAGCAGCATAGTCATTACTATGTGGGACGTCCCAAAGCAATGCCACATGAGGGGGGGGATACACCATACATAAGCTGGGCGCCATCAGGCATGAGGATCTTTTGCGGCCTGCAACACACTGCGCCCAAAGGCGACATCCTCCTGACTTCTAACGTCCACCTGGTAGAACCTAGTAAACGTGTGTACTGAAGACCATGTTGCGGCCTTACAGATTTGAGCCAGTGAGGCCTGGTGATGCACTGCCCATGAAGTTCCAACTGCTCTCGTGGAGTGTGCCCTAACTTTGAACGGAGGCGGTCGACTTCTCAAGCCATAGGCTTGTATTATGACCTGTCGAATCCACTTGGCTAAAGTAGATTTTGATGCTGCCTGACCCTTTCTGGGGCCTTCCGGCAGAACAAACAAAGAATCCGTTCCACGAATCTGAGCAGTGGCTTTTAGATAAGCTTTAACTGCTCTTACTACATCCAAAGAATGCAATAACTTTTCCTCTACCGAGCTTGGTTTGGGGAAAAAAGAAGGAAGAACCACATCCTGGTTCAAGTGAAACCTCGATACCACCTTAGGAAGAAAGGCTGGGTGAGGACGTAATACTACTCTGTCCTTATGGATAACCAGATATGGCTCTTTACAGGACATGGCGGCTAATTCCGACACTCTTCTAGCCGAGCATATGGCTACTAAAAATATCAATTTCCTGGTGAGTAGAACCAAGGAAATGTGCCGCAAAGGTTCAAATGGCTGCTTCTGCAGAACCGACAGAACCAAATTTAGATCCCATGGGCATATGGGAGCCTTAATCGGTGGAATAATACGAGTCACACCTTGCATAAAGGATTTGACAAGTGAATGCATAGCCAGGGGCCTTTGAAATAGTATTGACAAGGCCGAAACCTGGCCCTTGATAGTACTTAAGGCAAACTTCCTGTCTACAGCCCACTGCAGGAAGTCCAGAATTCTGCCTATAAACGTACTTACGTGGATGCCATTTTCTGGCCTCGCACCAAGTGATGTACGCCTTCCAAACTCTATAGTAGATCTGCCTGGATACAGGCTTCCTGGCATTGATTATAGTTGATACCACAGAGTTAGAGAGACCTCTCTTCTTTAGGATGTGGGATTCAATAGCCAGGCCGTTAAACTTAGAGTTAGTAAGGAAGGGTGGTATATCGGTCCTTGCGAAAGCAGGTCCGGACGACGTGGAAGGGTCCAAGGACTCCCCACAGACATTTTGATGATCTCCGCGTACCAGGCCCTTCGGGGCCACGCTGGAGCCACCAGGATTACCGGCTTCTTCTCTAACCTGACTCTGCGAAGGAGTCGAGGCAACAATTGTAGCGGAGGGAATGCATATATCAGTCTGAACTGATCCCAAGGGAACACCAGAGCATCCGAGCCGCAAGCGAGGGGATCCCTTGTCCGGGAGACAAATCTGTCCACCTTTGCGTTGAATCTGGATGCTAGCAGATCTACATCCGGTGTTCCCCACCGCTGACATATTGCTCGGAAGACCTCGGGATGAAGGGACCATTCCCCTGGGCATAACTGTTGGCGACTCAGAAAGTCCGCCTTCCAATTCTCCACCCCTGGAATGAAGACAGCTGATATACATGGGACATGCTTTTCTGCCCATTCCAGGATGTGACTTACTTCCCTCTGGGCTGCACGACTCCTGGTGCCTCCCTGATGATTGATATATGCCACTGCTGTGGCATTGTCTGATTGAATTCTGACAGGGGACCCTTGGAGTCTGGATGTCCAGGCTACTAGGGCGTACCGGGCTGCTCGTATCTCTAAGAGATTGATGGGCAGGGTTTTTACTACATTTGACCATCTGCCCTGGAGAGACCATTGCTCCAGTACTGCCCCCCAGCCTATAAGGCTGGCATCTGTAGTGACCACCTTCCAAGATATCGGGCTGAAGGGTTTTCCCTTCTGGAGATTCTGGGGGATCAACCACCAGCAGAGACTCTTCCGAACGGAAGGGGACAAAGCCATCGGGAAGTCTAGAGCCTGAACTTTTCCGTTCCAGGCTGACAATATGGCCCTTTGTGAATTCCTTGAGTGGAATTGGGCGTATGGCACAGCTTCGAATGATGCTACCATCTTTCCTAGCAGCCTCATGCACAGGCGTATGGACGGCTGTCTTTTTGCACAAAGCAGACGGACCAAGGCCCTCAAAGAGGATACCTTGTCTAGAGGTAAGAAAATCTTCCTCTGGTCTGAATCCAGCCGTAGCCCTAGATATACCAGGTTTTTCACTGGCTGTAGGGCTGACTTGTCCAGGTTGATGACCCAACCGTGAGACTCTAGATACTTGATTGTATCGACAATTACCACTTCTAGCTTGGCAACTGAGTGGTCCATCAACAACAGGTCGTCTAGGTATGCCATTATCGTTACACCCCGTGTTCTTAGATCGGCCAACAGTGGGGCCAGAATTTTTGTGAACACTCGTGGTGCTGTGGCCAGACCGAATGGCAAGGCTCTGAACTGAAAATGGCGCCCTTCTACTGCAAAGCGTAGGAATTTTTGATGACCTGGAAAGATGGGAACATGCAAGTAAGCATCTTTGATGTCGATCGAGGCTAACCATTCCTCCCCTTGTAGGGCAGCGGTGACCGATCGGATCGACTCCATCCGGAAAGACCGGACGTTTAGAAATTTGTTTAGACTCTTTAGGTCCAATATGGGTCTTATGTCCCCGTTTGGCTTCGGGACTGTGAAAAGGTTTGAGTAGAAACCCAACCCCCACTCTTCCATAGGAACCTCCATAATTACTCCTTGGAGCAATAGTTGTTCTAACGCCAATAGGAGAGACCCTCTTTTCAGAGGGTCTCTTGGCATGCCTGACCACATAAAATGGGACGGAGGAGACTCTTTTAACTCCAACTTGTATCCCAGAGTTACTGCGGAGAGCACCCATCTGTCTTTGATTGTCTCCCGCCAGGTCTCTGCGAACAACTGAAGTCTTCCCCCCACCCGTTTGAGTGGGGGCAGCCCTTCATAGGCTTGACTTGGAGGCTGGTTTAGTACCTCTTCGGATCCAGGGCTTTTTATTACCCTGTGGCTGTCCCTGATTTTTACCTCCTGAGTTTGACCGAGGAGGCCGTCGGAACTGCTTAGTAGCAGACGTCGCAGGGATAGGAGAGGTAGTCCTCTTAAAAGATGGACCCCTAGACCTCTTTTTACTCGGTAAGAGAGTACTTTTACCACTGGAAATCTTCTGGATATACTTATCCAGGTCTTCGCCAAAAAGGCGTTCCCCATGAAATGGGAAGCTAACTAAGAGCTTCTTACAGGGAGCTTCAGCAGACCAGTTTTTGAGCCACAGAAGCCTACGCATATGTACCAAAGACAGCGTGAGGCGGGAGGCCTGATGGATAGAATCCTTGATGGCGTCAACCGCAAAGCATAATGCTCTAGGCAGATCAGCCAGAGCCTGGGCCTGCTGGTCTGGCAAATCCCTCAGGACCATTTTCATTTGATCCTTTAAAGCTTGGCAGATCCCAATAGCTGCCACTGCTGGCTGTGTAACAGCCCCTGCTGTGGAAAAAGCAGATTTTAATAAAGATTCCAATTTTTTATCCACTGGATCTTTGAACATTTGAACATTATCTACTGGACATGTCAGTGATTTGTTCACAGAAGAGATGGCTGCATCCACCGTAGGAACATTCCATCTCTGGGTGAACTTTTCCTCCATGGGATAGATCACCGGAAACCTTTTAGGCAGAACAAATAGTTTATCAGGATGTTCCCAGTCCTGGTATATAAGTCCTTCCAATAATGGATGTATTGGAAAGGAGCAATTAACCTGGGGAGCTTTTAGCGACCCCAATGAGGAGACAGCAGTAGTTGATGGTTCAACAAGAGGCATTTTAAATGCAGATCGAACCATGTCAGTTAGGGTCTGGACCCACAATCTTTCAGTCTGTGATGCTGAAAATGGTTCATCTACTGTCGATTCCTCAAAAACAGAGCTAACCTCCTGATCCCCTTCAGGTAGGTCGGTCCCTTCCTGGGACTGTTGCTCTGCCAACAGGCACTCTAATGGAGGTGATGGAGATCTGGCGCGCTTTCTTTCCTGTAGAGAAGAAGCGATCAATGCAGCCAATCTCTGCTCCAATCCCTCCAGAGTTGAGGAAAAAACCTCCTCTGTTATATATGCAGGAGCAGGTGGACTGAGGACAGCCGCAGTACCTGGCACTTCCGGGGGTTCCTTATGGGTATTAACCTCTGATTTCTCAGGGGAGGAGGGTGCAGATGACTGCTCCAGATCCTCAGAGCCCGATGGAGACCCCCTACACTTCCTGAGAGGTATATCTCGGAGTTTTTTAGGCGGCATATTCCTTAGTTCAAAGCTGAGGTATTCCAGCCGCAATACACCCCTTACTGAAATAGTCTAATGCAATTTGCTGCTATGTACATCAGTGGGTGTCTACTAATGCGTCTTTCTGGGGATGCCTGTATCAACCGCCCGCTGTAAGCCCCTATACCATGCTACCAGCTCCTTTTCATGCTCTGTGTCCATAGCAAGCAGCGTGGACTGAGTCCTTTTATCTTGCTGGGACGCCCGCACATGCGCAGAAGCGCTGGGCGCACAGAGCGCGTCATCCGCCAGGCTCCGCCCCCTTTTTTGAAGCTAAACCTTATAAAAGGAAAGCATGTGCGCGCGCGCGCAGCGCGTGCACGTGTGCGCTCTTGGCGCCATGTAGGGAGAGGAGCCAGGGTCCCTGTTTCACCAGGACTCGGGGATGGAAGGAAACTACTTGGCAGCATGACAGAGGAATGCAGCTTCCCTGATAGAGAGCTCACTCATCTGCCTGGACTTTCACCATGGAAGGAATAGTCCCAAGAAAAAAGACGTTCCACAGCGGCCTCTAGTGGACAAACACAGGTACCGCACCTTTGTCTTTTTTTTTTTTTTTTTAAAACCTCCTTTATGGAAAAACATTTCCAGGTTTACAGTTTTTTTAAAACTTCCCTTATGAAAAAACATTTCTAGGATTACTTAGGCATATACAGCTATTAGCGGGAATACCCTTTAGGTAACAGGCAGAAAGACATATTAGGCTTGGGGGTCCCCTCAATAGAACCAAGTTCCTGAGGGGCCCCCACTTACCTTTTCCCCGCTGCAGGACTTTGTTTGGTCCACAGAAGCCCAAACTTCACCTCTCACGGCAGGCATTGTACTAGACCTTCAGGGACCGGGTTCCCAAGGATTCCACTCCCCTGGACCTGTATAGCACCCTGCACAGATAGCCTCTTGGTTTTGGGTATGACCAGAGCTCTGGATCCCAGGGTCCAGCCCTCCTAAGAGAGGCATTACAGGCAAAACTCTGCTCTTCTCTGCAAGGCCCGGGTACCGACCGTTTAGCTATGAAGCTTTTTTGGTCGGATCCGGAATAGCTTGCTAAGGCCCAGAGAACCTGTACACAAGCCCAGATGAATACATGTTAACCTTGGCCAACACCTTAGACACTGGCAAAAAACTGAGGTACTCCCGGATGGGAGGGGCTTATATAGGGGAGGGTACTTCCTGTTTTGGAAGTTGCCAGTGCCAGCACCTGAAGGTAATTCTATATAACCCACATAGTAATGACTATGCTGCTCTGTGTCCCGTGATGTATGAACAAGAAATGGCTTCAGGCATGATTTTTTTTTAGGGCTCATTTACACTTGCTTCGACCTCAACACACATTAAAGCGCCTACAGCTTCAACATGCTTTTTTTGATGCTTTGGCAGGCTGTGTGTGTGTGTGTGTGTGTGTGTGTGTGTGTGTGTGTGTTTTGATATCTCATACCGGCAATACCTCCAAAATAAAGCAAAGCTGAATTAAGACCCCTTTCACACCAAGGCGCTTTACAGGTGCTATAGCGCTAAAAGTAGCACCTGTAAAGCGCCTCTCCTGTCATTTCAATGTGAAAGCCTGTTGCGCCAGTGCACTGGAGCGGTGCGGTGGCAGGACGTCAAAAAAAGTCCTGCAAGCAGCTTCTTTGAGGCGCTTTAGGAGCAGTGTATACACTGCTTCTAATACGTCCCTGTCCTTTTGAAATCAACCATTTTAATCCTTTTTCGGTCGCTAGTGGGGGTTAAAAGTGCCCCGCTAGAGGCTGAAAAGCGCAGCTAAAATGACGGTAGAGTGCCTTACCGCCGACGCCCGGGCGCTGTGAGTGTGAAAGGGCTCTTTAGCCTCTCAAAAGCTTCAGGTGCTTCAAGCAAGCGTTGTCAGACTTCTATGGAGGCTTTGAAGACACTTTGAAGCACTGCTAAAGCGACATGGGGTATCATTTTTGAAGCAAAGCAAAAGCAAGGTGTAAAAACAGGACTGTAAGCTAACCATTTTATTTAGTGATAGGAGTTTTACTGGCACTCAGAGAGCTTTAAAAAAGTGTGTGCAAAGCCATGTTTTGAAGCAAGTGTAAACAAGTCCACAAACTAAGGTACAGTGCCTTGCAAAAGTATTCACCCCCCTTGGCATTTTTCGTGTTTTTTTGCCTCGCAACCTGGAATTTAAATGCCCACAACTTTGAAGATGCTTTTTTTTTTTTTTTTATTTATTTATTGTGAAGGAAACAAAATAAGACAAAATAACAGAACAAGTCAATGTGCATAACTATTAACCCCCCTAAAGTCAATACTTTGTAGATCCACCTTTTGCGGCCATCACAGCTCCAAGTCGCTTTGGATAAGTCTCTATGAGCTTATCAAATCTTACCACTGGGATTTTGCCCATTCCTCCTTGCAAAACTGCTCCAGCTCCTTCAAGTTGGATGGTTTGCGCTCGTGAACAGCAATCTTTAAGTCTGACCACAGATTTTCTATTGGATTGAGGTCTGGGCTTTGACTAGGCCATTCCAACACATTTATATGTTTCCCCTTAAACCACTCAAGTGTTGCTTTAGCAGTGTGTTTAGGATCATTGTCCTCCTGGAAGGTGAACCTCCGTCCTAGCCTCAAATCACACACAGAGAGGTACAGGTTTTGCCCAAGAATATCCCTGTATTTAGCACCATCCATCTTTTCCTCAACTCTGACCAGTTTCCCAGTCCCAAATGCTGAAAAACATCCCACAGCATGATGCTGCCACCACCATGTTTCACTGTGGGGATGGTGTTCTTTGGGTGATGTGTTGGATTTGCGCCAGACATAGCGTTTTCTTTTAGTCTCATCAGACCAGAGCACCTTCCTCCATACATTTTGGGAGTCTCCCACATGCCTTTTCGCAAACTCAATAAGTGCCATTTTGTTTTTTGCTGAAAGTAATGGCTTTCTTCTGGTCACTCTGCCATAAAGCCCAACTCTATGGAGCGTACGGCTTATTGTCGTCCTATGTACAGATACTCCAGTCTCTGCTGTGGAACTCTGCAGCTCCTCCAGGGTTACCTTAGGTCTCTGTGCTGCCTCTCTGATTAATGCCCTCCTTGCCCGGTCTGTGAGTTTTGGTGTGCGGCTGTCTCTTGGCAGGTTTGCTGTTGTACCATGTTCTTTCCATTTGGTTATGATTGATGATCCCTAGGAGCACCATCAAATCTAAGATTTGGATATTTTTTTTATAACCCAACCCTGACTTGTACTTCTCAACAACATTGTCCCTTACTTGTTTGGAGAGTTCCTTGGTCTTCATGGCAGTGTTTGGTTAGTGGTGCCTCTTGCTTAGGTGTTGCAGCCTCTGGGGCCTTTCATATGTATATGTAATGACAGATCATCTGAAAATTGATCAGTCCTGATGTACTGATGGTTCATTTCTTGGAGGCCCAAAAATGCCATAACAGTACAAATATCCCCCAAATTACCCCTTTCGGAAAGGTATTTAGTAAAAAGGCATGGTGTTTTTTTTTTTTTTACGTTATTTTTTTGTCATGTTTTGGAAAAAAGAAGAATTTTTATTACATTTTTTTACATACCGTCACCAGTGCAGTACAGCGTCATCATATAACGGATGTGGCGGTGATCAGGGACGCTGACTGTTGACAGTACATTTTATTAATTACATTATTTTAATTTTTTAAACACACTGTGACCAGAGCAATATCATGTTACCATAGCAACTTTGTACTACTCTGGGGAAGTGATCTGGATTTTTTTATTGAATTTCATTGCTCTAAGCCAGTGTTTCTCAACCCCAGTCCTCAAGTCGGCCCCAACATCTCATGTTTTCAGGCTTTCCATTATTTTGCACAGGTGATTTGATCAGTTTCACTGCCTTAGTAATTACCACAGCCGTTTAATCTGAGGGAAATCCTGAAAACATGACCTGTGGGGCACTTTGAGGACTGGAGTTGAGAAATACTGCTCTAAGCAAGCGTTTTACTGAATGAAAATGGATTCATTCAGTTTGTTTTGTTGCGATTAGCTGTGGTTGGCCAAAAGGTATTCACATGGTACAGATGAGCTGTTATTGGCCCCGTTTGTACCATGTGATCACATTGACCAATCACAGCTAGCAACACAATTATGTGTGTGTATATTATATATACACACATATATATATATACATACATACACATATATTCTTCCCCCTCTACTTTTTTAGTCATGTGCTGTATATATGATCTCACTCCCCACTGACCTGTTTGATGCCCAGACCCTTCTCATGCATGTATCCCAGGTTGAACATGGCCTGGGCACTGTGTTGCTGCTCCGATGCCAGGCGGTAATGAATGAATGCCGTCTCGTAGTCTATCTCCGTCCCGTAGCCGTAGTAATGATAGTCACCCAGCTTTAGCCGGGCCAGCGTGTACCCTGCAAGGTACCAAGAAACAAATTACTGCAATGTCATTGCCCATGAAATGACTCAAACATAAGGCATAAAGATGTATGTCCAGTCAATACTTTATTTTAAGTTTTGAATAGAGTGGGAGGAATTACAACCCGTCAGCTTTTGATATCTGGGGCTCTGTAAGGACTCGTTTATACACGTTGTGCCCTCTAAAGAGTGATGTGCACTCAGATCGCTCTTCAGGGGGTATTTAACAGGCGGTGAGGAGGTGCTTCCTCGCTGCCTAGCATCTCAAACCCCACACCAGCACGCTACAACTGTGTGCTTTGCAGGGCGCTCCCATCCAAAGCCCCGCACGACAGCAGGGATCATTTTTGCCACACTAGGCAAAGCATCGCAGCTGCGGCATATGTACACACCCATCTGCCATGTTGGTAGCTTAAAAGGTGGAGCAGAAGAAACATAGTTCAATGGCATGTTTTTACCACCCCCAACCAAAAGTGTTCACAGGGTCTTAAGCCCCGTCCACATGGGCTGAATGTCGGGTGGCATTGGCCAGTTCAATAGAAACCAGCCAACATTCGGCCCGTGTGTACTACAACCGGTCCAACAAAAGCCAGCCGTTAGGATCGAAAAAGGTCTACCGATTGGCATCCCATCACAATCTCAGACAATAGCTGAGCGCGCTGACCAGCGTGTTCTGGTGTTCTGTGTCAAAACACAATAGCTCAGTAGGGGAGATCGATGTACTAATATTGCATAGTTATTACAGGATCTCCTCCTAAACTCTTCCAGTTTTTTTTCGTTGGGTAGAATGAAATAATAAAAAGGGTCAGTGTGTAAAAGGCTTTAGAAAGATTTGCCTTCACTTCCTGTCCTGGTGATAACAGTTTCATCAGACAGGAAGTGAGGGGGAATGCTCCAATAGCAACACGAACAGTAGGGTGAGGCAAGACCCGTCAGCTTTATATTTATCGGTGTCCCTCTTGCACATTTCCCTTCACTTCCTGTCTGGTGGTAGTATATGTAGGGAAAAGCGCTCTAATGGAGCCCCAATTAGCAATAAACACCAAAAGCGGGTTTTAATCCTTCCCCACTCCATCAAAAAACAAACAAAAAAAAAAAAAAAAACAACACACAACCCAGTTTGGACTGGACATGCGCTTTAAATGGCAGAGATACCATCATGTAAAATATCTGCACTAACCCTGAGCGGCGGCTCGGTTCCAATGTAGCAGAGCTCTGGGGAAAGTCTCATTTTCACCGACCAGAGAGGCTTCTTCTGTGGACAGAGATGCAAAAGGTTAAACCTCTGAAGCTGTGGGGGGGAGGGGCAGCACATGCGACAAGGAACATGCTGATAGGAGGAGAAAATTACAGTGACAGATGGGCTGCTGTCCAATCACAGAGTGGGGGCTGGGAGATGACCAAGCATTATTGCTTAATTGCAGGAGAGAAAAGTCAGGTCACCAGCCTGGCTCTACTGTCTACAGATAATAATAATAATAAAAAAAAAAATCTCAGGACTGGATGGACAGAAATACAAAGTCTTTGGCAGGTAAAACATCTTCTCCTATATGTACTTAATTTGTGTGTAATTTCACTGTTTTCCTGGAGTTTAGAGTTAGACTAAACATAATCACCACTGGGTTTTTTTTTTTAGGCCAATATATATTCTGCTACATATTTTTGGTTAAAAAAAACCCCAATAAGCGTATATTAATGGTGTGCACAAAAGTTATAGCATCTATAAACTATGGGATATATACTGGAATTTTTTTTTTCCTTTATACTAGTAATGGTGGCGATCAGTGACTTATAGCGGTACTGCGATATTGCGGCAGACAATCAGACACTAACACAGTGATCAGTGCTAATACTATACACTGAACATAGACACTGGCTGGGAAGGAGTTAAACATCTAGGGCGATCAAAAGGGTTAAATGTGTACCTAACCAGTGTTTTGGTTATACTGTGTGAGGTGCTTTTACTAGGAGTGCTTTCACACTGAGCCGCCCCGGGCGTTTGCGGCACTTTTCGCCCGCTATCGGGGCGCTTTTAACCCCTGCTAGCGGCCGAAAAAGGGGTTAAAAGCGCCACTACAGCGGCACTTTGCCGGCGGCGCTGCCCATTGATTTCAATGGCCAGGGGCGCTTTAGGAGCGGTGTATTACACCGCTCCTAATGCGCTACAAAGAAGCTGCTGGCAGGACTTTTTCGGATACCCTGCCAGCGCACCGCTCCAGTGTGAATGCCCTCAGGCTTTCACATTGGAGTGAATGGAGCGGCTCTTTCAGGGCGCTTTGCAGGCACTATTTTTAGCGCTATAGCGCCTCAGTGTGAAAGGGGTCTAAGGGAAGGAATTGATTTTATTCCCTGCTTTGTGGGGGGGGGGGGGAGATAGAAAATCTTCCCCACTGAAAGGACAGAGCTCTGCTTTGTTTACCATAGGCAGAGCCCTGTCCTGCCCGTTTTCCAGACAAATTGACGATGATCTATTGGCTGGCACCTGCTGATTGGCATCTGCTGTGCTTAGGCACAGCACGGCCAGATCGCTAGTGGCATGTGCCCCCTGCCTGGAAGTGCCAGATCACATACCTAATCTGGCGCAGCCGGGCCGCCTTGCCACTGTATATCCAAGTTATACGGTCGCCAAGCAGTTAAACCCAAAATGTGATATATTGCTGCTTACTAATCATTAGATGTGGCGGCTGCATTACTTTATATTTTTTTCCCCCCCTCTGTATTCACCTGGTGATCTGGCCAGTAGCACACCCCTGTATTAGAGCAGCTCCACTCTGGATGAAGGAGCACAGGGTGCACCTTTGGACAGCAGCATTGTCAGTCTGGGGGGGGGGGGGGGGGGAGTGCTAGATAAGACGCACTCTAGATCCATTCCAGATGCGTTTCTGCATGCACGTTTTTGATGCGTCCAGTGCGTGTCGGATGCATTCCAGGTGATTTTTTTTATTTTTTCCTGGTTTTTCTTCACTATACTAGAGTCCAGTGAGTTTTTGATGTGTTTGTGCGTTTATGCGTTTTACTGCGTTCCAGTGCAGAAAAAATGCAGCATGTTCTACTTTTTTTTTTCTGAAACTGAAAAGCCCTGGACCTGACTGCACTGGTGTGAACTCTGCCATTGGAAACCTACTTCCCATGCGTTTTTGATGCAGAACAAAAAACGCACTGGACTGCATGTGGTGTGAACTGGCCCTTAGATACACTAACAAATTGGAGTCAAATTCCAGCTCACACTACAGCAACACTTTTTTTTTTTTTTCCTTTTGGGAAAAACATTTTACAGGAATAAATAAAACGGTTCATTGAAATCACCCGTCGGTGGTAAAACGGTTTGTCTCATTCCTGCAACTGCTACATCTGCAAGACAGCTTGTTCTGTTGAAAAATACTTACTGGGTGGATCACCAGGGGGAAGCAAAAGGGGGGAAAAAAAAAAAAAACAACATTAAAAAAGAACACTAATGCAGCCATGACATCTAAAGCCTCGTACACACGATCGGATTATCCAACAGGAATTTTCTGATGACAGGCTGTTGTCGGAAAATCCGACCGTTTGTACGCTCCATCGGACAATTGTTGTCGGATTTTTTCCGCCAACAAATGTTGGATAGCATGTCAGTTTATTGATGTGCAGCAGATGGTGAATCAGACTCTCGGTGTCTATAATAAAACAGTAAACAGTAAATAAATTCAGGTCGTTATCAGGGGGCAAAGGGCTTGTGAATGTGGAGATTAGCGATGTCTTGTTTACCAAATTCAGCTACTTATTACCTTTGGCCGCTCAGACTAAGGCACGCCTTCTAATGACTTGTAAGATATCAGGCACTTCTGCCTTGCAGCACTGGGGTCCTCGGTATGAATCCCAGCCAGGACATAACCTGCATGGAGCTTGCATGTTCTCCCTGTGCTGGGGTGGGTTTCCTCCCATTCTCCAAAAACACCCTGTAGGTTCATTGGCTGCTGTCTATATAGTTTCTAGTATAGGTATGCATGCATGTAATATACAGCCCTTAGACCGTAAGCTCCCTGAGGGCAGGGACCGATGTGTATGTACCGTAAAGCTTAGCATACATTGGCGCTATAAAAATTGTAATGAATAATAAATAAAATAGGTGGAATATCAGAGATAATCTCAAATATGACAGGACTTTAAAAAAAGCATTGTAAAGCCTTGTTTCTTTTAAATAAAAACAAAAAACAACATACCTGTACTTACCTGCTCTGTGCAATCGTTTTGCACAGAGCAGCCCCAATCCTCATTTTCTGGAGTGCCCCACCGGCAGCAGCGGGAGCCAATGGCTCCCGCTGCCCCATCAATCTGCCCAATGAGGAGAGAGACAGCGGATGGAGCCACTGCGCTCATGCACATCTCTGGATCGGTTTGGGCTCAGGTAAGAAAAGGGGGGGGGGCTGCAGCACAGAAGGTTTTTCACCTTCATGCTTAGGATGCATAAAGGTGAAAAACGGAGGCTTTACAAACACTTTAACCACTTGCCGACCGGCTCACGCCAATATACTATGGGCAAAGTGGCACGTTTCCCACAAAACAATGTATGGGTACGTCGTCCCCTTTATGGGGCCGCCGGCCACCCGCGATTGCGGGCACGTGAGCCAGAACTGGGATTTGTGTGTATAAACACACAAATCCCTGTTCTGTCAGGGGAACGGAGACAGACTGTTTGTTCCTAGTAAGTAGAAACAGCGATATGTCTCCTCCCCCAGTCATTGCCACCCCCCTCCCCCCCACAGTAAGAAACAAACACTCAGGAGGGAACACAGTTAACCCCTTGATGGCCCCCCTAGTGTTAACCCCTTCCCTACCAGCGACACCACCCGTACTACTAAAAAAAGCCATAAATCTTTCCCATAGTTTGTAGGACGCTATAACTTTTGCGCAAATCAATCAATATACGCTTATTATGTTATTTTGTTTTACCAAAAATATGTTATATATTGGCCTAAACTGTTGAAGAAATTTGTTTCTTAAAAACATTTTTGGGGATATTAATTATAGCAAAAAGTAGTAAAAAAAAAAAAAAATATATATGTTTTTCAAAATTGTCGCTTTTTGTTTATAGCGCAAAAAATTAAAACCGCAGAGGTGATCAAATACCACCAAAAGAAAGCTCTATTTGTGGGAAAAAAAAAAGACATAAAATTTTGTTTGGGTACAATGTCGCACAACCGCGCAATTGTCAGTTAAAGCGATGCAGTGCTGTATTGCAAAAAAATGGCCTGGTCATGAAGAGGGGGGGGGGGAAATCATCTATAAGTGGTTAACCCTTCCTGCATTACACCTCACAACAGCAGACGATCCCTTACTCTGGTCCAGGATGAAGGCCGCGTTGCTCTGTGCCACCTCGTAGCCTTGTTCAGCTAGTAACAAGTACTGCACTACAGCCGTGTTGGCGTTTCCGTTCTTGTAGCTGTTATACGCCGTCATCAACCTCTCAGACCAACGGCCGCGCTCACACACGTTCTTGAACAGCTGCGCAGAGAAGAAGGAAGACAAGTGAAGAGCACTGAGAGCCCAGGACAGAATAACAGGCTGAAGAGTGCAGGGAAGTGGATAAAAAAAAAAGTTGCATGTCTTCTGACTCCTTGTTATTGACCTTTTATTTACTGCACATTTAAGGTCTCTTTAAATAGTTTGTTTTAGGCCAAGCTGGCCCAACAAACTATTTACTGCACTAACCGATGCACTTCCTGGCTGCGCTGTATTAAAGAGGAAGTAAACCCTGACGGGTTTAACTTCCTCTTTGTTCCCTGCAGAGTAAAAGTAAAAGCATAATGGGCTAGTGTGCATCGCATACTAGCCCATTATCTGCCACTTACCTGCAGAAGAAGCCCGCAATGTCAGCGCTGTCACCTCTCTCTAAACGCGTCCATCTTCAACCCCTCTTCCTTCCGGGGCCGTGGACGCCAGCTCTGCTATTGGCCGGAGTCGCGTGACGTCACTCACGCGCATTCGCCGATGATCACAGCACAAGCACTATAGAAACGACACGGATCGTGCCCTTTCTTCAGTGCGCATGCGCCGATTATGTCAGCGCCGGCTTACATGGCGAATATCTCCTAAACCGGAGAGGTTGAGGAGATATTTCCAGTACCTACAGGTAAGCCTTATTATAGGCTTACCTTAGGTAAAAGTAGTTGTACAGGGCGTACAACCACTAACTGTAGGTAGCCTCAGGTACTTACAGTATACAGTGCTGTGTTTTCCGGCTGTGGGACATGAACTTTCCGTTTTACTCCCAGAACAAAAATAGAGTCGGGCGCCATTCATGGGAAGCTTTGTCTTCTACAGACAAATACAAAGCTTCCTCTGATTGGCTGAGATCATGATGTCATCTGCCTGCCTCTCCGCCGCATCAGAAGAAGCTTTGTATTCATGCATATAATGCAAACCTTCCTGTGAATGGCTGGGCAGCTCTCAGCCTATTTTGTTCCAAAAGTGAGACAGGAAGTCCCAATGCCGGAACACAGTGTTGTATACTGTATGAAGCTGATGCTACTTACCATTAATACAGCTTGCCCAGCAAGCCCACCTATTATTGCAGTAAATAGTTTGTGTGGGCCAGCTTGGCCAAAACGAACTACTGGATTTCTTAGCGTATAACACGCACCTTAAATTTTAATGACTGCAATAATGGACCAATAAAAATTGAACAGTGATTTCTAGATATGAACCATATACTCACCGGCCACTTTATTAGGTACACCTGTTCAATCGGTTGGTGACACAAATTGCTAATCAGCCAATCACATGGCAGCAACTCAATGCATTTAGGCATCTAGAAGGGGTAAAGAGGACTTGCTGAAGTTCAAACTGAGCATCAGAATGGGGAAGAAAGGGGATTTAAGTGACTTTGAACGTGGCACGATTGTTGGCGGCAGACGGGTTGGTCTGAGTATTTCAAAAACTGCTGATCTCCAGGGATTTTCACACACAAACCATCTCTGGAGTTTACAGAGAATGGTCCAAAAAAAAAAAAAAAAAAAAGGAACTATCCAGCGAGCCGCAGTTGTGTGGAGGAAAATGCCTTGATGTCAGAGGAAAATGGGCAGACTGGTTCCAGATGATAGAAAGGCAACAGTAACCACTCGTTACACTCATGGTATTCTGCATACCTTCTCTGAATGCACAGCACATCCAACCTTGAAGCAGATGGGCTACAGCAGCAGAAGACCACACCAGGTGCCACTCCTGTCAGCTATGAACAGGAAACTGAGGCTACAATTCACACAGGATCACCAAAATTAGACAATAGAAGATCGGAAAACGTTGCCTGGTCTGATAAGTCTGGATTTCACCTGCGACATTCATATGGTAGGGTCCGAATTTGGTGTAAACCACATGAAAGCATGGATCCATCCTGCCTTGTATCACCGGTTCAGGCTGGTGGTGGGGGTGTAAGGGTGTGGGGGATATTTTCTTGGCACACTTTGGGCCCCTTAGTACCAATTGACAATAGTTTAAACACCACGGCCTACCCGAGGATTGTTGCTGACCATGTCCATCCCTTTATGACTACAGTGTCCCCATCTTCTGATGGCTCCTTCCAGCAGGATAATGCACCATGTCACAAAGCTCCAATCATCTCACCACTGGACAAGGAAGTCACTGTACTCCAGTGGCGGTGCGTCCATAAGGGGCGCATGGGCGCCGCCCCCTCTCTCCTGGCACCGTTCCATTACCATAGATGGATACATACATACTATCTATGGTCGCCGCTGACACACCCGGTCCACACACACCGGTGGGGGTGTTTTTTGGAAGCACCCGATTAGAGCCATAGGCTCTAATAGGCACCCAAAAAGGTGAACAGCATGTACAATGCTGGGCGTTCGCTGTTCACTCAGCTGTGTGTTAGCAAAGCGAAGGAATTCGCTCTGCTAACACTGAACCGCGTCTCAGCCAATCAGGTTGCCGGGTCTGTTACCTGTCATCTGATTGGCTGAAACGTCAGGTGCTGTGATTGGACGCCTGCAAGAGGACAGAAGAAGACATGGAGGACGTGCAGGCCACCGCCGCTGACCCGTTTCGAGACAGGCAAGTGCCGGGCAGCAAAGGATGGCCACAGTGGCGGCTATAGATGGCCACAGTGGCGGCTATAGATGGCCACAGTGGCGGCTATAGATGGCCACAGTGGCGGCTATAGATGGCCACAGTGGCGGCTATAGTTTTTTTTTTTTCAGTTTGTTTGCGCCCCCCAAAAAGTTTGAGCACCAACCCCCACTGCTGTACGCCAATGGCCTCCACACTCACCACATCTCATCCAATAGAGTACCTTTGGGATGTGGTGGAACAGAAGATTGGCATCATGGATGTGCAGTCGACAAATCTGCAGCAACTGCGTGATGCTATCATGTCACTATGGAGCAAAATCTGAGGAACGTTTCCAACACCTTGTTGAATCTATGCCATGAAGAATGAAGGCAAAAGGGGGTCCAACCCAGGACAAGCAAGGTGTACCCAATAAAGTGGCCGGTGAGTGTATATGGTGAATTGTGATACATATGGTATTCTATAGGAACATTATTGCTCAGTTACCTCCACAGCGGTTTGGCAGGATCGTAGAACCCCGGTGCCGGTGGCATGCATCTGAGCCAGATTGTAAAATGCCAGAATGTGACCCCCCTGGGATGCCAAATTAAAATACTTCAGGGCCTGTTTGTAATCTCTCTTCACTCCGACACCGTCTGCAGGGAGAACAGAAAAGCACAAGTCAGTGTCACCCAACAAGATTACATTCCTATGCTATACATATTTTCACCTGCATGATTCATAATATTCAAGTGGAAGGATTTTTGTCTTTTTGGTCACCACAACCTAAACAGAAGAAGATCTCTACTGCTCAGAATTCACAATCATTTCCCACCAGAGCCAATACTATTACTTTAATCATAACAAATCTCATCAACTCAGCTGTCACTTATCATATTATGCTGGTAGAATGTCACAAACTAGACCCGTCTCCTGCTGGGATCACAGCTGCTTCCTAATACTTTGCCATCTGTCCCCCTAACGTTCTGACACTTTTAAACCGTGCCATCACCGTCAGATTACCCGTTTTACTCGCTCTACCAATCCATAGTTGACTACCATAGCGAACACCCTCCTGCCAAATGTGTGAGCACAAGAGAACGTCCAGAGCGACACTTACTGTAGAACATGGAGCCGAGCTGAAGCTGCCCGTCCACCCAGCCCTGCTCAGCCGCCTTCTGGAAATACTTCAGTGCCAAGTCGTAGTTCTGTAAAGAAAGAGAAAGAGAAAGAGAAAGAGAAAGAGAAAGAGAAAGAGAAAGAGAAAGAGAAAGAGAAAGAGAAAGAGAAAGAGAAAGAGAAAGAGAAAGAGAAAGAGAAAGAGAAAGAGAAAGAGAAAGAGAAAAAGAGAGAGAAAAAGAGAGAGAGAGAAAGAGAAAGAGAGAAAGAGAAAGAGAAAGAGAGAGAGAGAGAGAGAGAGAGAGAGAGTCAGATTGGGATGAAGAATGTCGATTTACTAAAACTGGAGCAGACAGAATCTGGTGTAGCTGTGCATGGCAGCCAATCAGCTTCTAACTTCAGCTTTGTTAGAGTTAAAACTTTTGACAAAAAAACCTGGAAGCTGATTGGTTTTCTATGCAGATTTTGAACTCTCCAATTTTAGTAAATTTCCCCCTCCTCAGACTCCTGCCTGTCAGGTGAGAGCATTTGGGGGGCTCCGCTGCCGCTCGATCGCTCTGACACACCCCAGGCACCCCCACGTATACGCACATACGAACATAAAACGCATATGCGGGGGCGCCTACGCGTGAAAACGTCAATTGCGATACACTTTATATATTGCCGGAGTGAGAGCAAAAATTCTAACACCAGACCTCCTCCGTAACACTAAACCGATACCTATTAGGGGGCTTTTGAAGCGTCGCCTATAGAAAATATAGGGTACTGAAGTGTGTCGCCATTTCACGGGCGCACGCAAATTTAAAAGGTTAGACATGTTGGATAGCAATTTACTCGGCGCAACTTCGCCTTTTATATTTTACCAAAAATTTGGGTCGTTTATTGCGTTTGTTTGCTCTAAAATTCACTTTAGTGGGGTTTTTTTTACTGAAATTTTTTATTCCCTAGACCTTTGCAGTAATAACATGTAATGATTGGAACTACCACTATTTTATCTTCTAGGGCGTCTGCCTTCAAGTGGTTGTAAACCCTTTACAACCACTTTATGCTACAGCTAAGCCTATAATAAGGCTTACCTGTAGATACCCAGGATATCTCCTAAACCTGCACAGTTTAGAAGATATCCCCTGCATGTGCCGATGTCATCGGCACATGCGCACTAGAGCAAACTGAAGCAATGGCTCATAAATGCCGTTGCTTCAGTCAGTGTGCCTTTACCGACGGCTCCCAAGTGCATGCGCAGGAGTGATGTTATCGCGGCCGTGATATCCGGAAGTAACCCCCGGGAGAGATGTCGCTAACCGGAGGGGGGGGGGGGGGACGGGACGGACGAGGACCGCTGCAGGGGCTTCGATGTAAGGCAAGTAATTCATAATGAGCTAGTATGCTATGCCATACTAGCTCTTTATGCCTTTGTCTTGCAGTGTTTTTTTTTCCCCCCCTAGTGTTTACAACCACTTTCAGAAAATATATAATGTTTGGGGATTTTGTGTAATCTTCAGACCGAAAATAATTTTTTAAACTTGTGTGCAAAAAACGTTTCTGGCAGCGAAAAGGTAAATGATAAAATTTTTATTTATTTTTTTAAAACACAGGTACAGTGTGAACTCTCAACTGAATCAGAAAATTACTTTTATTCATCCATTATGGAGAATATAATGACTAATAACTAGGTCAGACAGGCTATTAGACCATTTAAAAAAAAAAAAAATGGAAGGTGCGCACACCTAGTGCATTACCAATGACATTTAATAAATTCATAAAAAGTGGGTACTCACAAACAGCAACTCAAATAAGCCATAAAAACACACAGTGTGAACCATGTGCCATATACCATCCCGGGGTATAAGCCAACGTGTTTTGGGGGTGCACCCCCTTAATCAGAGCTAGGCTACTCAAGGCCATCACAGACAAGGCTGCTAGACCATATTCGGACTTGCTATACCTGAACAGAGACATGTCACCCTAGCAGCAACACGAAGTTACGGGATACAGCTAATACAAGCATCATCATAAATAGAGAATTTTATCACCAGGAAATAGGAAAGATCAAAAGAAACCACAAACCTACCAATAGAGAAAAACAAATGGGTCCAATAGGTCCAGGGTAATACTTACCACAGGAACACCTCTGCCGTACAAGTATGCCATGCCTAGACCGCTCTGTCCTACCGGATTACCCTGTTAGAAGAATAAAGTTGTGTCAGGTTCATTTGGTCACATACTGCCACCTACTGTCTGCAATCTGAAATGGATGTGCTGGATTAAAAGTGGAACTTTACCCATAACAACTTGATAAAATAAAAATAATGTTCTTTAGTAAGGAACATATGGTACATTCCACGTTAAAAATGTGACTACCAAAATTATTGTGTGCTGTAAATTGCCTCCAGTATTGCTCCTGTATCTTCTTGCTGGAGGCGGCCATTTTGCTGAAGCCCAGAGCCCCCCAAACAGCAGTAAATCATAAAGTGAAACGAAATTTACAGATTTAAAATAAAAAAAAAAATTAAAAAAAATTACATTCCTGGAATGCCGGGGTTGCCAAAAGGTCAAATTTGCTTGTTTCATCAACCAAACTGTCAAACCATCAAATGGCTGAGGTAATAACTGATCACATGAAGCACCATGGCAGTTTCAGATCAAACAGAAGCAGCTTCCTTGGCTGTAAAGGATGAGAGGGTTTAATTCCACATAAAGGCGGTCAGAAGATCGGCCTCTATAAAACGCAGCAGTGCCTAAAAATAGAGAGCAACTAAGCATGTGCAGAGTGGGGTGAGACTGAGTATTACTGGATTTTAAACAGTATAGGCACATAAAGCGGAGTTCCACCTAAAACTGGAACTTCCGCTTTAAGTACTGATGACCCCCTGACATACCACATTTGGCATGTCATTTTTTTTGGGGGGGGGGGTACCCAGTTTTGACAGGCACCCAGCTCCCACTTCCTCCCCTGGCGCCGCTAAGCGGAAGTTCACCTCTCCCCCTCCATCCCTCCCTGCAATCTTCTGGGACACGTCACAGGTCCCAGAAGATTGCCCGGCCATTCACAACGCATGGCTCGCGCATGCACAGTTACCGCAGAGAGGAGCTGATTATTAAAAGTCAGCAGCTACACTTTTTGTAGCTGCTGACTTTTAAATGGGTGGAACTCCGCTTTAATTTTAATGTTTTACATCATTATTCCTGCAAAAGGGGCCAGCCTGAAGTCATCCAGCAGGACTTAATTTTCGAACTAAAGCTCCACTTTAAAGTGCTTGTAAAGGCCTAAGGCTTTTTACCATTCTATGCACGAAAGTAAAAAGCCTTCTATTTGCAGCAGACCCCTCCCCCCAGCCCCTCCTAATACTTACCTGAACCCCATTGTGATCCAGGGATGAGCATAAGAGCAGCGGCTCTCCTCCTCCTAATTGGCTGAGACAGCAGCGGGAGCCACTGACTCCCACTACTGTCAATCACAGTAAGTGAGCCAATGAGAAGAGTGCAGGGCCGGGCCGCTGTGTGTGTGTGTGTGTGTGTGAGAGAGAGAGAGAATGGACACAGAGCAGCGGCTTAGGCCCCTTTCACACGGGACGGATCCGTGAGGACCACCCCGTGAACCTCCGCTTGCTCTGCGGGGATCGCTCCGTTGATCCCTGCTGAGCCGGATGATGACAGGGCGGTCCCCGCACACTGTGCAGGGACCGCCCTGTCAGATCTCTGCTCTCCCCTATGGGGGGGATCGGATGAACACTGACCGTCTGTCCGTGTTCATCTGATCCGCTCTGCAGACGGATGGAAAAATAGGATTTTCCTCCATCTGCAGAATCGGAGGAGATCGGGTGTCAGCCGCTGACACCCGCGATCTCATAAGGACCAATGTATGTCCCTTTTCATCTGTAAACGGTTGGATGAAAAAGCGGACATACGGTCCGCTAGTGTGAAAGGGGCCTTAGGAGTCGTTTGCTATGGGGGCACTCAGCAGGAGGGAGGGGCCAGGAGCACCAGTGGGGGAGCCGAGAAGAAGAGAATCGGGGCTGCTCTGTGCAAAAAAAAACAGAGTATGTAAATAGGAAATGTCTAGGGTTTTTTTTTTGTCTACCTCTAAAGTAGTGGACCTATCATAAAAAAAAAATAATAATAATAATATTAATAATTAATTATTCAAGTGTCGCTTTTGAAATTTCAGCCCAGATCACATGGTCTCTAACAATAAGGCCTCATGCACGCTGGAAGTTAAAACATTATAAAAAACACCAGGAGCTTTGCAGTGAGTTTTTCAACGTTTTTTGCAATAGCGATTTTTAGCGTTTATTAGCGTTTTTCCCAAGTTAGCCTTTTTTTACCTTTTTTTTTTTTAATGGATCAAAAACGGTAAACGATTGCGAGTCGTGTTTTTGAAAGTTTATCAGCATTTTTGACATTAGAATGTTTTTACAGCTCAAAGACCTAATTTTCAGAACCCACTAGTTTGGGGGGTTTTTTTTACAGCCAAAAACAGTTGATAACAGCCTGTGTGTGTATGGACACATAGGATAACATGGAGAGTTTGACTGTAGAAAAAAAAAAAATGTCTGAAGCTAAAAACAGCAGCTGTAAAAACGTCCCGTGTGCATGAGGCGTAATTACTATGGCGAGTCTATAATTGTAAATTAAACACATTACCAGCTACACAATCTCATCCTCTCCTACCATCCACCATGCACCCCCCTCTTTCTCCAGAAACTAGTCTTACCATGTCAGCTGCTTTCTTGAAGTACTGAAGAGCGGTTTCATTGCTCTGCATCACCGTGTCACTGCCCTCTGAGTACATCTGAAAGACATGAGAAAAGACACAGCTAACCACACAGACACCTCTTGTGACAGACCCAACCAGGACAGGGGCTTTTGGAGGGGACTGCAGGGTGGCCCCTTGCCTACTGACTATGGGCCCTTGCTTTTGAGGGGGCTTTATTCTTGGGAGGTGTGTGCCTGGGGGACCCTTGGCATAGTCTTGCTTTAGACTCGAGTCCATGTCTCCCCGAAACACAAAGACTCTGGGAATCGAGGACCAGGATACAGATTTGGAGACACTATGCCCAAACCAGCAATGACTGCTTTAGACTGAGACTCAGAGTAGATGTTAATATAACCAGCTCAAATCAACCTGATGCTGGGGTCTCCTGCTATAATCTGTTATGTATGTCTCTCCCTTTGTGTGCCTCCTAGGTGTGAATTCCCATTGTTAATTGAGTCACCTATTATTTCAGTCTGTCTGATCATCTCTTGGAGATGTAGTTAATATTGTGTCCACTTTACCTTGTTATCGAACCAATGTGGGATGTTTATGTGTTTATGATAATGTGTAATGCACTTTGTGTATCCAGAGTTGTGGACTTGTTGCCGGATTGTCTGGGCACTCCCTGACTAATCAAGGCTCATTGATAATTAGCGCACTGTGTATGTTTATGTTGGCTGTTCCTTAGATGTGCTAGTTGTCTAGGACAGTGTTTCTCAACTCCAGTCCTCAAGGTGCCCCAACAGGTCATGTTTTCAGGCTCACCATTGTTTTTGCACAGGTTATTTGATCAGTTTAACTGCTTTAGTAATTCCCACAGCTGTTTCATCTGAGGGAAATCCTGAAAACATGACCTGTTGGGGAGCCTTGAGGATTGGAGTTGAGAAACACTGGTCTAGGATAATGTGATCAAGCTATTAGCTGATCTTGCATGGTATACATTCTGTGTAAATTTACAATAAAGTCAGTTCCTGCTTCAAAGCTAGTGTCGTCTAGTCCTTGAGCGCTAAGCTAGAATACAGTACCTGCTTCCTGGGTCCAGCCTGGAGGAAGCTGTAAACTGACGGAAGCATCCAAGCTGGTTGCTGGACGGTCAGACACATTTTTCTCCACAGGGTCTATGTGCTACCTGTACACCAGCAATACACAATTTAAAACATCTCCCCTGGGATATTCCACTCCAGTCCTGTCTCCAACACGTGTACGGACCCCAGCTCTTATCTTCTAGATTTTAGTCACAAATGGTGTCTGCTGAATGGGGATGGGGGACAACTATCCAGCTGCTGATTGGCCAGCTCTGCCTGAACTCTTTGGTCCCCAAGCCTTTTTTTCCTCATACCTTCCCCAGGAAAGCCATGGCATGAGAATTCCCAGCATTGGCAGCTTGATTGAAGTATTCAAAGGCCCTCTGTAGAGAATTAGTGTTTAGTGTTAATTTGCACAATGAACAATCGGTTATGGGTGTGCACTGTGCGTATGTTGTATAGTGATGGGTGTGCACAAGTGTGTATGTTGATCGGTGATGGGTGTCATCACCGATCAATATACAACATGCACACTTGTGCACACCCATCACTATACAACATACGCACAGTGCACACCCATCACTGATCAATATACAACATACGCACAGTACACACAGTACACACCCAGCACTGATCATACAGTACACACCCAGCACTGATCATACAATACACACAGTACACACCCAGCACTAATCATACAGCACGCACAGTACCCACCCAGCCCTGATCATACAGTACCCACCCAGCCCTGATCATACAGCACATACAGTAACCACCCAGCACTGATCATACAGCATGCACAGTACACACCCAGCACTGATCATACAGCATGCACAGTACACACCCAGCACGCACAGTACACACCCAGCACTGATCATACAGCATGCACAGTACACACCCAACACTGATCATACAGCACGCACAGTACCCACCCAGCCCTGATCATACAGAACGCACAGTACACACCCAACACTGATCATACAGAACGCACAGTACACACCCAACACTGATCATACAGAACGCACAGTACCCACCCAGCCCTGATCATACAGAATGCACAGTACACACCCAGCCCTGATCATACAGAACGCACAGTACACACCCAGCACTGATCATACAGAATGCACAGTACACACCCAGCACTTATGTAGGATCTACAATGCTAGACACTAACTGATCTTGGACATACCTGATGGTTTTGCTCTACTCCACGTCCCCCATGTAGGTGAAGCTGCCCCAGACCCACCTAAAGCATAAAAGATCATTAATAGGACAAAACTTGTGGACAATACATAGAACAACTAGGGGGACTGTATAAAGAACAGCACTAGGCAAGCCTGCGCCAATCAGATATCAGGGCTGTTTAAAGTCCGGGAGAGAGAATAAAGCTAAAAAAAACTCAATTGTAATTTTTTTTTTTTTCTTTTACATAAACCAGTGCGTGTATCCAGAAGATGCCTGTATCAATTCCCATTACTGTGAGCATAACAGTCCTGCTGGTTGTCTGTCACACGTTATGTCATCGGTTACAGTATTAAAGTAGAACTATAGGCAAAACTTTTTTTGCCATTCTGGATAGAGCAAGGGAGGATTATAACCCCGGTCAGCTTTTCTTTTGCCATCTGTGTCCCATTGCGTAGATTTCCCCTCACTTCCTTTCCCATAGCCAAACAGGAAGTGAGGAAATCCCTGCAAATCAAGGGAATTCCGTGGGGAGCTCTAAGTCATAAGAACCAGTGTCCCTGTTGGAAGATTTCTCCTGGGGACAGCCCAAAATGTGGGATTTTCTTTTACTTTCAATGATAATGGTAAACAGGACAAATAAAGAGGATGAATCTCCCTAAATGGGGGCACAGACAGCAATAAAAACTGACAGGGGTTCTAATCCCTCTCCACAAAAAAAAAAAAAAAAAAAAAAAAAAAAAAAAAGTTTTGCCTTTAGTTATACTTTAAAGCGGAGTTCCAGCCTTTTTTATGTTTATTAAAAAAGTTAGCAGCTATAAAAAAGGTGTAGCTGTTGGCTTTTAATAAACAGACACTTACCTGCTCCACTATCCAGCGACGCGGCCGAACGGAGCATCGCTCCTCTCCCCCCCTCTCCGCTGGCACCTCCATTCAAACTGTGGGCACCCGGCCGTGACAGCTTTCGGCTTCACAGCCGGGCACTCACTGCGCATGCGCGAGCCGCGCCCTAGGAGTGGACCGGTCACGTGTCCCAGGTGATCGCCTACAGGGAGGGGCCTGCCTAAGGCGATATGACCAGTCGCCTAACCGGTCCCTGGGCGGAAGGAGGAAGTGGGACAGGAAGTCCCACTCCTAACGAAACCCCCACCCCCCCCCCCAAAAAAAATTACATGCCAAAATGTGGCATGTAAGGGGGCGAGGAGTGGTTAAAGCGGAAGTTCCATTTTTGGGTGGAACACTGCTTTAACTGTGAAAATTAAAATACAAAGTGTAAAAGGCTGACCTGTGCCTGGACATCTCCCTTCTCTGCCAGAAACTGGTAATACTGGATCAAGTCTTCCTCCAGCATCCCGCTGGCCACGCCAGGGTTCTCCACTTCGTCTGCCAATCGGATCCTCTGTACCACAGTGCCGCCCGTCAATGAGATGTCACTGGCAACTGTAAGATGGAGGACAGAGAGAAAAATCGTTTGATGTTCTACTGGAGAAAAAGTGACTTCAAGGTCCAAGGTCGCCTTTTCTGACTGGCCAAACAATGCGGGGGAATGTCTTATATCATCATCATTGCGACATCTCCACCCCGCCCCGCTTTTTTGTTGGTGACCCCAGTGTTTTGGGCGCCCTGGACTGAGATCGAAACTTCCCGTGTTGACCCCCATATGACGGCAGCATAATTTACACTTTGGTTTTTACTCTTGGCGACTCATGTGCTAGAAAAAAAAAAAACTTGAACTTGAAAGCTTTCACCCCTGAAGAAGATATACAGTCTCCAAACATGTTGGGTGTTTCTACATGCTGTATATGCTATAGGTTCTGAGATTGTGTATAGCACCTCCATTTGGTTTTCATCGTATGATCGCCTCTCTATATGTAATATTATGTACCTTTTATCATGAATTATGGCCTTTATGCCATTTTCAATCCATTTAAATATTTTTATATTTAATAAGGCTATTTGGACAAATTGCTGCATTAAAGTCTCGACACTTGGAGGGTACTAGTTTGGCTGTTGAGACCCAGTGATGTCATCACTTGTCCTTTCACTGGCCTTTGCGGAGTTTGGTAGAAGGGACCGACTGGCTCCTGTAAACATCACAGCACCCTGCCTCCAGCATTTTATGAAAAAACACATCCTAGGCACCCCTTTAAATATGCATGCCCCTCTGTGCTGGCCACTGTGTACGGATTACATTAGCTGTGCAATCTGCTGATCAGATCTAATAGAGTGTAATCAAGCAACTGATCAGCAGATTGCACAGCTAAAGTCTGTACCACACAGCACAGCTAAAGTCTGTAATGCTGCGTACACACGACCATTTTTCTCGTCTGGAAAATTTTCATTTTTTCTCTTTGACGAAAAAAACGCCCGCGTGTGGGCTTTCCAGCATTTTTCCCGACAAGAAAAACGTCAAGAATCACGACGAAAAAAAATTAGAACATGCTCTAATTTTTCTTGTCGTGATTCACAGCAATTTTTTCCGCGGCAGTTTTCCCATAGGGAAACACTGCCAGGGAGCCTACACACGGTCGGTTTTCTTGACCAAGAGAAAAAATGTCATGAAAACCGCCCGTGTGTAGGGGACCAAGCCGGTCCTCATTTTTCATGTCGAATTTCTCGGCGGTGTTTTCACCGTCGAGAAAATCGATCGTGTGTACACGGCATAACAGTGGCCAGCAGGAAGCCTGCACAGCTGAACACTAGCGTGTTCTTAGAGAGAATGTTTACAAATGGCACTACAGTGACTGATGCTGGCCCTAAAGATCACACTTGATGAAGTCTATAGAAAGCCAACACTAGTGAGAGGCAGCCAAAAAAAAAAAAAAAAAAAAGGTGAATCAGGTGGATTAGTGATTGATGATTGGAATTCTTCATACAGGAAATAAAGGTGAGCTCAAGAAAGCTGCTGCAGCTTCAAAGGGTTATATTGTTGGGATGGAAGTTTGCAGAGGATTGAGAATAATCAGTTTTCACACAGGAAGGGACTTGAGGGAATCAGAAAACTTCTTCAGTCCCCACCCCCGCTGATGGAGTCTACTAATGCCCCAATTACAGTCAGTAAGGAGGGGCAATGTTCTTGTAATGTCAAGAAGTCACATGCAATTCCTAAAAGCCCAATACACATGTTCGCACATTTGGCTCATGAGTACTGCAGCCGATCCAACAGAAGCTCCTGAGAGCGCTGACCAGAGTGTGCCCCATCGGAACACAATAGTACAGCAGAGGAGATTGATGTACTAACATTGCATAGTTAGTACAGCAGGTCCTCTTGAGCTGTCAGTTTGTTTTCCTACTTTAGCACGCTGGGTTTGGAAGGAGAAGGAGAAGGAGAAGGAGAAGGAGAAGGAGAAGGAGAAGGAGAAGGAGAAGGAGAAGGAGAAGGAGAAGGAGAAGGAGAAGGAGAAGGAGAAGGAGAAGGAGAAGGAGAAGAAGGAGAAGGAGAAGTTCTGCCAAAGCAGTATGAGCTGAGTGATATCAGAAAGATACCAAGTGTACTGCCCCAGATAGATGAACAGCAGGAGACTGATGGAACAACATTTCTGTAGGTTTGTAGTGAAGTACGCAAGCTTAGCCTTTTTCCAGCAAATAAGAGTGCAACATGATCACAGCAAAACCTGCTAAGGTTTAGACTCACACAAAGCACTCTGTCAAGGGCCCGTCATCCTGCTGTGATCCTGCTCCACTTTTACATACTGGAATAACCCAGTCACTTGCCTGCCAGCTATCTGGGTCAGTACAAACCCTCTCTGATGTACAGTTGTGCTCATAAGTTTACATACCCTGGCAGAATTTATGATTTCTTGGCCATTTTTCAGAGAATACGAATTATACACAAAAACTTTTCTTTCACTCATGGTTAGTGTTTGGCTGAAGCCATTTGTTATCAATCAACTGTGTTTACTCTTTAACCACTTAAGCCCCGGACCATTTGGTAGCTAAAGGAGGTGAATTCAGAATTTTGCACTGCGCTGCTTTAACTGTAAATTGTGCAGACATGCAATGTTGTACCCAAACGAAATTTGCGTCCTTTTCTTCCCACAAATAGAGCTTTCTTTTAATGGTATTTGATTGCCTCTGCGATTTTTATTTTTTGCGATATAAACGGAAAAAGACCGAAAATTTTGAAAAAAAAATGATATTTTCTACTTTTTGTTATAAGAAAAATCGAATAAACTCAATTTTAGTCATACATTTAGGCCAAAATGTATTCAGCCACATGTCTTTAGTAAAAAAAATGTCAATAAGCGTATATTTATCGGTTTGCGCAAAAGTTATAGCGTTTACAAACTAGGGTACATTTTCTGGAATTTACACAGCTTTTAATTTATGACTGCCTATCTCATTTCTTGAGGTGCTAAAATGACAGGGCAGTACAAAACCCCCCCAAATGACCCCATTTTAGAAAGTAGACAGCCCAAGGAAATTGCTGAGAGGCATGTTGAGCCCATTGAATATTTTTTTTTTTGTCCCAAGTGATTGAATAATGACAAAAAAAAAAAAAATTACAAAAAGTTGTCACTAAATGATATATTGCTCACACATGCCATGGTTATATGTGGAATTGCACCCCAAAATACATTCTGCTGCTTCTCCTGAGTACGGGGATACCACATGTGTGGGACTTTTTAGGAGCCTAGCCACGTACGGGACCCCGGAAACCAAGCACCGCCTCCAGGATTTCTAAGGGCGCAAATTTTTGATTTCACTCCTCACTACCTATCACAGTTTTGAAGGCCATAAAATGCCAAAATAGCACAAAACCCCCCCAAATGACCCCATTTTGGAAAGTAGACACCCCAAGCTGTTTGCTGAGAGGCATGGTGAGTATTTTACAGATCTCATTTGTTTTTGAAAATGAAGAAAGAACATTTTTTTTTTTTTTTCTTTTTTCAATTTTCAAAACTTTGTGACAAAAAGCGAGATCTGCAAAATACTCACAATACCTCTCAGCAAATAGCTTGGGGTGTCTACTTTCCAAAATGGGGTCATTTGGGGGGGGTTTGAACTGTTCTGGCATTTTATACACAACATTAGGAAGCTTACATCCACTCTTCTAACCACTTGAAGACAAAGCCCTTTTTGACACTTTTTGTTTACATGAAAACATATTTTTTTTTGCAAGAAAATTATGTTGAACCCCCAAACATTATATATATTTTTAAAGCAAAGGCCCTACAGAATAAAATGGTGGGTGTTGCATTTTTTTTTTCTACACAGTATTTGCACAGCGATTTTTCAAACGCATTTTTTGGGGAAAAAATACACTTTTTTTAATTTTAATGCACTAAAACACACTATATTGCCCAAATGTTTGATGAAATAAAAAAGATGATCTTAGGCCGAGTACATAGATACCAAACACGACATGCTTTAAAATTTCGCACAAACGCGCATTGGCGACAAACTACATACATTTTTAAAAGCCTTTAAAAGCATTTACAGGTTACCCCTTTAGATTTACAGAGGAGGTCTACTGCTAAAATTACTGCCCTCGATCTGACCTTTGCGGTGATACCTCACATGCATGGTGCAATTGCTGTTTACATATGACGCCAGACCGACGCTTGCGTTCGCCATTGGGCAAGAGCAGGGCAGGACAGGGGTGCTTTTTTTTTTTTTTTTTTTTTTTTTTTATTATTAATTTTGCTTTTTTATTTTATTTTTAAACTGTTGCTTCCATATTTATTTATTTTTATCACTTTTATTGTTATCTCAGGGAATGTAAATATCCCCTATGATAGCAATAGGTAATGACAGGTACTCTTTTTTGAAAAAACTGGGGTCTATTGGACCCTAGATCTTTCCTCTGCCCTCAAAGCATCTGACCACACCAAGATCGGTGTGATAAAATGCTTTCCCAATTTCCCAATGGCGCTTTTTATATCCGGGGGGGGGGGGGGACATTCCCTCCCACTGCTTGTAAAAGCAGTCCAGAGGCTAATTAGCCACTAGGATTGCTTTTACATGAAAGCCGGCCGCTGGCTGAAAAGAATGATACCAAGATGATACCTAAACCCGCAGGCATCATTCTGGTATAAACATTCAAAGTCCAGCAACATACCAGTACGTTGCTGGTCCTTGTTGGACATGTATTGTAATCTTTTTTTTCATGCAGCCTGTTGGCTGAACAAAAAAAAAAGATTGATCGGTGGGTATGCCCACCATTAGAATACCGCCCTTCATCCACCCACTTCTAATGATGGGCATACACGCACCATTTATATATGCCGAAGCATGGGGGCATCTTCTCGCAAAAGTTATGCCGCGTACACATGGTCAGACTTTTCCACAGGCAAGCCTCCGTCGGAATTTCGACCGTATGTACGCGGCATTAGGAGCAAAATCGCTCCTCCGCTCCTGCTGCCCCAATGCTTCGGCATATATGCTTTTTTTTTTTTTTTTTAACTGTGGTGGTGAAATTACCTCCTACAGCACTGGAGTCGCAGGGATCAGGCCTGTCTCTGCGAACGCTGCAGTTATGTTTGTTGTGTTTTGTAAGTGACAGTGATCGATTGATACTGCACTTGGGTGGCCTGGGCTGGACGGAGGGGCAAAACACAGGTGCCAGCAGGTATCTGGGCTGATCCCGCTAACACTGCGTTTTTGGGAACCCTAAACTGCTGGGGACGCTAGTATAGATCTGATCAGATCAGATATTGAGCTGATCAGATACTATACCACTAAGGGGGGTGTATGCTTCACGCGTGGGTGTTAGCGCTACTGGCACTAACCTGACGCTGCCTGGGGTGTGACGCAGACCCTCTCTGACGCTAAAACCTAACTGATATCACCCGCCGGGCGATCAGGGGGTTAAACCTTTATTGGGTTATATACGGCGGGTGCCCTGACACTATAAAAAGCAAACTAACTAACCAGCGTCACCCGTAACACTTATATGATGATCACTGGTGAAAGGGTTAACTAGGGGCAATTAGGGGGTTAAAACCTTTATTAGGTAATATATGGGGGTACCTGACGCTATATAAAAACCTGACGGCGAACCTAAAAAAAAATTACTGGCTACCTATCGGCATCACCGACACTAAGACAACGATCATAAAAACGATTGCTTAGCGACAGTGGTGATAGGGGGTGAAAGGGTTACCTGGGGGGCGATCAGGGGGTTAAACCTTTATTAGATAATATATGGGGGTACCTGACGCTATAAAAACCTGCGGCGAACCTAAAAAAAATTACTGGCTACCGATCAGCATCACCGACGCTAAGACATCGATCAGAAAAATGATCGCATAGTGACGGCGGTGCTATGGGGTGAAAGGGTTACCTGGGGGGTGATCAAGGGGGTTACACCTTTATTAGGTAATATATGGGGGTACCCGACGCTATAAAAACCTGCGGCGAACCTAAAAAAAATTACCGGCTACCGATCAGCATCGCCGACGCTAAGACATCGATCAGAAAAATTATTGCTTAGTGACAGTGGTGATAGGGGGTGAAAGGGTTACCTGGGGGGGCGATCAAGGGGGTTAAACCTTTATTAGGTAATATATGGGGGTACCCGACGCTATAAAAACCTGCGGCGAACCTAAAAAAAATTACTGGCTACCGATCAGCATCACCGACGCTAAGACATCGATCAGAAAAATGATCGCATAGCCACGATGATCAAGGGGGTTAAACCTTTATTAGGTAATATATGGGGGTACCCGACGCTATAAAAACCTGCAGCGAACCTAAAAAAAATTACTGGCTACCGATCAGCATCGCCGACGCTAAGACATCGATCAGAAAAATTATAACTTAGTGACAGTGGTGATAGGGGGTGATAGGGGGTGAAAGGGTTACCTGGGGGGCGATCAAGGGGGTTAAACCTTTATTAGGTAATATATGGGGGTACCCGACGCTATAAAAACCTGCGGCGAACCTAAAAAAAATTACTGGCTACCGATCAGCATCACCGACGCTAAGACATCGATCAGAAAAATGATTGCTTAGTGACAGTGGTGATAGGGGGTGAAAGGGTTATCTGGGGGGTGATCAGGGGGTTAAACCTTTATTAGGGGGGGGGTTAGGGGGCTACACTGGACCTAAGACTAAACTTTGGTGACACTTTTACAGTCACAAATGTCACTGATTGCAGTGATCACTAAATAAATGGTCACTGCAATCAGTGACACTGTGACTGGGGGCTGGGGGGGGCTGGGGGGTGATCTGGGGGGGCGATTTATGTGCCTATGTGTCCTGGTGTCAGTGTAGTGTTGTGTGCACTAACCTGGCATCTTCTCCTGTACGGCGCTCGGTATATGTGAGCGCCCCAGGAGAGATGACATCACTTCCTCCTTCCTGGCAGGCAGGGGAAGCTCTCTCATTCGCCGGGAGCGATCGAGAGGGGGTGGCCGGAATCGAACGGCCGTCCCCTCATGCCGGATCGCTCCCGAAGGTAAAACGACCGCTCACTGTAAAGAAGGGGGGTCCGATCGGACCCCCCCAACTATACAAAGGCAATCACGTATATATACGTGATTGTGCCTGTCGGTGCCATTCTGCTGACGTATATTTACAGTGGGCGGTCGTTAAGTGGTTAAATCATAATGACAACAGAAACTGCCCAAATTACCCTGATCAAAACTTTATATAACCTGGTGATTTTGGCCTGATAACATGCACACAAGTTGACACAAAGGGGTTTGAATGGTTATTAAAAAGGTAACCTTCCTTACCTGTGATTGGTTTGCTTGTAATTAGTGTGTGTGTGTATAAAAGATCAAGGAGTTTCTGGACTCCTGACAGACCCTTGCATCTTTCATCCAGTGCTGCACTGACATTTCTGGATTCTGAGTCATGAGGAAAGCAAAAGAATTGTCAAAGAATCTGCGGGAAAAGGTAGTTGAACTGTATAAAACAGGAAAGGGATATAAAAAGATATCCAAGGAATTGAGAATGCCAATCCGTGTTCAAACTCTAATCAAGAAGTGGAAAATGAGGGGTTCTGTTGAAGCCAAACCACGGTCAGGTAGACCAACTAAAATTTCAGCGACAACTGCCAGCAAAATTGTTCGGGATGCAAAGAAAACCCCACAAATAAATTCAGGTGGAATACAGGACTCTCTGAAAACATGTGGTGTGGCCGTTTCAAGATGCACAATAAGGAGGCACTTGAAGAAGAAAGATGGGCTGCGTGGTTGAGTCGCCAGAAGAAGAAAGCCATTACTACGCAAATGCCACAAAGTATCCCCCTTACAATACGCCAAACAGCACAGAGACAAGCCTCAAACCTTCTGGCACAAAGTCATTATGAGTGATGAGACCAAAATTAAGCTTTTTGGCCACAACCATAAACGCTACATTTGGAGAGGAGTCAACAAGGCCTATGATGAAAGATACACCATTCCTACTGTGAAACATGGAGGTGGGTCGCTGATGTTTTGGGGATGTGTGAGCTACAAAGGCACAGGAAATTTGCTCAAAAATGACGGCAAGATGAATGCAGTATGTTATCAAAAAATACTGGAGGAACATTTGCATTCATCAGCCATGAAGCTGCGCATGGGACGTATTTGGACATTCCAACATGACAATGATCCAAAACACAAGGCCAAGTCGACCTGTCATTGGCTACAGCAGAATAAACTGAAGGTTCTGGAGTGGCCATCTCAAGCCCTGTACACACGGCCGAGATTCTCGTCAGGAAAAAAAACGTTGTTTTTCCTGACGAGAATCTTGACAAGAAACTTGTCCCGGCCGAGTGTACACACGTACGATTCAAAAGAACCACCGTTCTTTTGAATGGCACGAACGCGGTGACGTCATCGACTACGACGAGCGTGCGCTCGTCACATTCGATGCCGTCGCTGCCATCTTGCTACACCCTATGCCTATGAAGCTACCGCGCATGCGTTGAAGTCATTTCGAGCATGCGCGGGTTTCCACGGCGACAGGTAAGTGTACACACGCTCGGGTTTCTTGTTGTGAAACAGGCCGACGAGAAAAAAAGACCGCAGGTCGTCTTTTTTCTCATCGGGGAATCTGGCCAGTTTTTTTGACGAGAAAACTGAAACCCGCGTACACACAGCCGGTTTTCTCGGTAAGAAAGCTCTCCCGGCAGTTTTCTTGTCGTTTTTTGCAGAGAAAACGTCGTGTGTACGCAGCCTCAGTCTCCTGGCCTCAATATCATTGAGCCACTCTGGGGAGATATCAAAACGTGCCGTTCATGCAAGACAGGCCAAGAATTCGCCCCAAGGAACTGGAGGCTTTTTGCCAAGAGGAATGGGCAACTTTACCATCTGAGAAGATAAAAAGCCTCATCCACAAATACCACAAAAGACTTCAAGCTGTCATTGATGTTAAAAGGAGGCAATAAACGGTATTAAGAACTGGGGTGTGTAAACTTTTGATCAGGGTCATTTGGGTAGTTTATGTTGCCATTATGATTTAAAAAAAAAAAAAAAAAAAAGAGTAAACAGAGTGGATTGATAATAAATGGCTTCAGCCAAACACTAACCATGAGTGAAAGAAACGTTTTTGTGTCAGCATTCATATTCTCTGAAAAACTACCAAGAAATCATAAATTCCGCCAGGGTATGTAAACTTATGAGCACAACTGTATATGGATAGATAGAGAACGAAAGAAATGATGTGACACATTTCCTGCATTTTATTACAATCTACAGCTCCTTACCATGATTTGCCACCAGGCGGTAATGTGTGAGAGCAGATTCGCAGCTCTGTAGTACTCCGATCCCGGCCCAATATCGATAGCCCTGCAGCAGGGAGAATACATATTAGAACCAGTAATCACACAAACACACGTACGCTAAAGAGCACCTGTGCTTCAGTTTTTATTCATATTTGTCAGGGAGGAGTGTGGGAAAGGCAGACCTCATATCTGGCCCATTCAATGAACTTGCTTTATTGTGTTTTGGAAGTGGCCACCTTAGGCCTGTTACAACCGTAAAACACCCCCTTCCTATCCTGCCATGCTGCTCTAACAAAGCCGAGAGATAAATACTTATGAGTGGACATACTCCTGATAATTCCTGCCACAGAAATGTGGAATATCATCTGATGAAGCACAGTGATTGTATTACTGTAGGTCAGGAACTGAAACATTAGACTTACCAGAACCATGTGTGCGATCAGGTTTCCTCCCAATGCGCCAAACGTGTAATAGACCAGAGCCTGGAGGGGACAAAAATTCCAAAGTGACATTGCATGTACATACACAGACCGCACAATGTACATACACAGACCCCACAATGTACATGAATGACTGACAAGGAAATTACCTTCGCCTGACTGCTGTTCACCCCTAATCCAGAGGCGTACAGATATCCCAGAGCCTAGAGAGTGAGAAGATGGTGAAAGGCGTATAACAAATATTTTAGAAACAAAGTCAGTGAGATGCACATAATATAATGCCATGTGGAAAGCCCTGTACACACGGCTGAGAATCCCGTCAGGAAAAAAAACGTCGGTTTTCCTGACGAGATTCTTGGCAAGCTTTTCTTGCAAAGCCGTGCATACAGATGGCCATTCAAAAGAACCGCCGTTCTTTTGAATGGCAAGAAAGCGGTGTCGTCATTGACTACGATGAGCATGCGCTCGTCATATTCAATGCCGTCATCTTGCTTCACCCTAGACTACCCTTGTAAGTTACCGCGCATGCGTCAAAGTCTCATCGAGCATTCGCGGGCTTACCGGAGGACAGGTAAGCTTGTAGCCTCTCTCACACACACACACACGCGGTTTTCGCGTCGGGAAAAACGAGAATCCTGATGAGAAAATAGAGAGCAGGTTCTCCATTTTTCTCGTCGAGATTCCCGGCAGTTTTCTCTACGAGAAAACATACACACGAACGGTTTTCTCGGCAAAAAGCTCTCCCAGCAGTTTTCTTGTCGTTTCTTGCTGAGAAAACCGGTCGTGTGTACGAGGCTTAAGCCTTAAATAAGAACCCCTTAAAGAACCAGAAATATACAGAAATGCTATCAGACTGCAGGCGAGCAACAGGAGATATACCATAGCCATAGTCTTTGGCTATGGTATAGGAGATGGTCAGTGACTACAGATCTGCTATTCAAACTGCTGGAGACAGGGAATATACTTTAACCACTTTAGCCCCAGAAGGATTTGCCCCACTTCCTGATCAGGCCTATTTTTGCCATACGGCACTGCGTCGCTTTAACTGACAATTGCGCGGTCGTGCGACGTTGTACCCAAACAAAATTTACGTCCTTTTTTCCCCACAAATAGAGCTTTCTTTTGGTGGTATTTGATCACCTCTGTGGTTTTAATTTTTTTGTGCTATAAACAAAAAAAAAAGTGCGACAATTATATATAAGGATATATATATAAAAAATGTATTCATTAGTTTAGGCCGATATATATTCTTCTACATAGGTTTTGAAAAATAAATTAAAAAATCAAATAGCAATAGGCGTATATTGATTGGTTTGCGCAAAAGTTATCACGTCTACAAACTATGGGATAGATTTAGGTGCTTTTATAAATTTTTTGCTGGCAATGGCGGCGATCTGTGATTTTTAGCGGGACTTTGACATTGTGGTGGACAAATCTGACCCCTAATGACACTTTTTGGGGACCAGTGCTATAAAAACGCACTGATCAATGTATAAATGACACTGGTAGGGAAGGTGGTTAACACTAGGGGGTGATCAAGGGGTTAAGGGTGTTCCATGGGTGTGTTCCAATTGTAGGGGGGATGGGCTGCCTGGAACACCATAGAGATCACTGTTCCCAATGACTTTTTGTTATAGAAAAGCAATCACTAGCTGCATATTCACACAGTAGGAAAAGCTTTATGGAGAGAAGAGAATCTGTCCTGGATGCTCCCACACAGAAGCTACGTGAACATCAGAAAAATACTCAAAACAGCTTTGAACAGTATTAGAAGGCGTACTGAAGACTGCAGGTTGGCTAAGAGAAGTAGCACCTTGTTTAGTTGAAGGGGAATATGAAAAAGAGGAAGTGTATGAGGAAAAATTATTACCAGGAACCACAGCTCCAAATCACAAGGCCAGCTTACCGTCTGTCCTCTGGGGGATCCTTGCTCGGTCAGTTTTATCAAGAGATCTTTAGCTGCAGGAATATCTTGCTTTAAGGGGTCCCCAAACAGTAAAGCATAAGCCACTTTCTCCATAGCTTTCACATGATTCATGTCTGACGCTTTGATGAAGTACTGGAAGGCCCTGCAGGGAGAAGAGAACACAGAGGGTTGGACAAGGCACTGAACCACCAAGATATTGCATCCTGCTAGAATAAAGGCCTATGAAGCTATATAGCAACAGACACCAACGCAAGGTGGACCTTCTCCCACTGACCCCCAAGGCAAGGTGGACCTTCTCCCATTGCCCATCAATGCAAGGTGGACCTTCTCCCATTGCCCATCAATGCAAGGTGGACCTTCTCCCATTGCCCATCAATGCAAGGTGGACCTTCTCCCACTGACCCCCAATGTAAGGTGGACCTTCTCCCACTGACCCCCAATGTAAGGTGGACATTCTCCCACTGCCCATCAATGCAAGGTGGGCCGTCTCTCAATGACCATCAATGTAAAGTGGACCTTGTGCCACCGGCCAACAGTGTAGGGTGGACTTTCATTTAAAAAGGGATACTTGGGCTAGCCAACCCATATCAAAGGATACTTGATAAATATAAGAGGTGCAGTGTCTTATAGGGAACCTAGGCTAGAGTGCAAGATGGGTGGGGTGTGGGGAGAACACACAATATATACACAACATACTCCTTCTTTTGAGATCTCTTTGTACTTCCATTCAGGATCTTCATGCCCAGCTGGTACAGGTCCTCGGCTTCCTGCATCTGCCGCCTCTTGCTAGCCTGTTCTTCCGCTGTGGGCATCAGAGACAGAAAGTATTAATACTGCAGTCCTTGTACAACCCACAATACGCAGGACAGTCCAGAAAATTCTCATCACTAATGGGCACACAATGACTTTTTTGTTTTTTAAACAGTTTTTTATTAATCTTTATAACACAGATGATACATCAGGAACAGAATACATAGAAAATTCAGTCCATCTATATTATGAAATACTTACCTTAGAACGAGGCATCGGCAACTTACCTGGTCCACACCGAGGGAGATGACATGTTGCCTCGGCGTGTCTTCCGGGTATCGCGGCTCCAGCGCTGTAAGTGGCTGGAGACGAGATGCCGTCACTCCCGCGCATGCGCGCGGGAGACTTCTTTCCGGCAAGGTCCGGCGTCTGCCGGGCCTTCAGCCGAGAATCCCCTGTGCGCATGCGCCGCTGCAGTCAGCGGCTCATTGCGAGGGGAAGATCTCCTAAACCGTAAAGGTTTAGGAGATATTTTTTTTACCTACAGGTAAGCCTTATTATAGGCTTGCCTGTAGGTAAAAGTAGAAAAAAAAAATCACTATACAACCACTCCCTAATCTTCAGTTAGAGAGCAGAACGTTTCCCATGATCAGGATTGTATTATATTGTGAAGACATCATCTAAAAGCAATGTTTCTCAACCTTTTTTCTGTCAAGGCACCCTTTAAAATTCTGAACAAATCTCGAGGCACCCCATTCTAAAAAGGTTAAAAAAGCTAAAAACTTATAGGTTTATATAATACAGCAAAAATATACACAGGTAGGACACTCAGCGTTGAAGGGTGTAACGACAACCCAAGTATGAAAGGGGTTAAAGCCGTTTATGATATGCCATTCCCGAACACCAAGGCAGCTACTGACACTCCACAGTCAGGCGAACGAGACCCATAATGATAATTCCTCCCTAATAACGAGACACAGCTCTGTTAGGTTTCCAGCAGGTCTGACAATCTTTAATGAGAAAATAGGCTCTTATATACACCAAAAGTATACTGCAGTAATCTAATAACAAGGACCCAACTCCACCCACATCATCACACAATGGTTACATAACGAGCCCCCAATACACATTATTCTGACATCCCTTTACAGCTTAAATGACTGATATGCATGACCTTTACGTTTCCCAGACTCGCTGTCTGCTACCTTACAATATCATAAATACACCTTTGACCAGATCTAATTTACATGAGCTATTACCCGATTCCTTTATACAATTACAGAGTTAATTATCACAATCCACAATGAAAAGATTTTTAGAAGTTAGCCTGGTCTCATTTACATTACACAGGCAGCCAGGTGATTGGAGGTGATGACATTAACATCTTTCAATTAACCCGTTGAGTTCAGAATCAACAACTAGTAAATAGTTATTTTACTTATATCCTGGGGAGTATTGTGGATTAATATTACAGACCCATTTTAAAGCAATCCAAGACATATTCTCAATGTCCATTATTTTCTGGCTCATACTTTCTAAGAACTTCTGGGTTTCACGGGCCCTCCCGTTACAGAGGGGATTTATTCTTTCAAAGCAAATGCACCAAAGCAGGGGAGGAGCAAACAAGGATGCTCTGCACAATTCCCAACATCCTCCTGATCAACTGATGATGTCACTGGTTGTTAGAACACTGGTGGCTAGAAGGTCACAATGAAAACTTGGGACTTTGTGTGACTAAAAAGGCAGGTTTGATCCACCTGCTGACTTGTAAACATTTTGCCAACGCACCCCTGAAGAAACCTCAAGGCACCCCAGAGTGCCTGGGCACCCTGGTTGAAAAAGGCTTCTCTAAACACTCACTTTCACAGAAGCCCCATTTTAGGTCTCTCTTGTAATCGTAGGTGGTGGCGCACCACAGCCTGCCGTCCTCCCGCCCATCTGATGTACACCCATCATACTCCTTCTCCAGGAAGAGGAAAGGTAAGTGGCATGGCTCCCCGTCTGCTGTCCCTCCGATGGCAGTAGTGACTGCAAGAGAACACAGGATGGGTTAAATATCATGCTTTGACAAACAAAAAAATTGAAAAAAAAAAAAAAACACACACGCTTACATTGCGGCTTACATTTTCTGTGATGACCCAAATTCTACCCATTATTGTAACTGTTATGTAAAAAGTCCTTTATGTCACTTTCATATTTTACAACACATTGCAGGGACAGAAGGAGATCGGTGTGAGGCAGAAAAGATCTGGACGAAGTGCACTCCATCCTCTCCTGAAGGCTGTGGGGGGCCCTGCATGCTGCCTGCCCTTGATTAGCATCCGGTGTTGCCATAGTGTTGGTGGGACACCAAGCTTCCTGGCCCTAGAGCTTAATTGTTTTGCTATGGTGCGGGCCAGCCATCAGCACCAAATTAAAGTGGTTGTAAACCTGTACATATACCCAGTGAAGTGACTGGCCTGGGACTGCTGAAACAAATCTTCCTACGTAAGTTGTACCTGTTTATTTGCAGTCTTCTCTTCTCTACATCCATTCAAAGTGCAGAAATTATAACGCTTGTCTGAGCCCGTTAATGCGCAGGCTGAATGTACCAAGTTGATTGATCGACTTGGGTACAACCAGCCTACCAGATTCTCTTGCGATTATCGCTAGCAGCTGCTAGCGATAATCACTGACTTCTCCCAGTGCAGATGGCTTCCTCCTCAAAACCCCGCCCACTCATCCCAAGCTCTGTGAAGATGTCGAGGAAGGACATTGATCCAATTACAAGAGCAGGGGGATGATATGTCTAGGTAAGCCTGTCTGCAAATAGAATTGTGTTGCCATGTTTACAAGAATGAGAAATTTAAAGCCCCACTCCAGGCCAAATCTTGATGTAACATGTTAGGCAAATATATACCATGTACAGTATCTCACAAAAGTAAGTACACCCCTTACACTTTTGTAAATATTTTATTCTATCTTTTCATGTGACAACACTGAAGAAATGACACTTTGCTACAATGTAAAGTAGTGAGTGTACAGCTTGTATAACAGTGTAAATTTGCTGTCCCCTCAAAATAACTCCACACACAGCCATTAATGTCTAAACAGCCGACAACAAAAGTAAGTACACCCCTAAATGTCTAAATTGGGCCCAAAGTGTCAATATTTTGTGTGGCCACCATTATTTTCCAGCACTGATTTAACTCTCTTGGGCATGGAGTTCACCAGAGCTTCACAGGTTGCCACTGGAGTCCTCTTCCCCTCCTCCATGATGACATGATGGAGCTGGTGGATGTTGGAGACCTTGCGCTCCTCCACCTTCTGTTTGAGGATGCCCCACAGATGCTCAATAGGGTTTAGGTCTGGAGACATGCTTGGCCAGTCCATCACCTTTACCCTCAGCTTCTTTAGCAAGGCAGTGGTCATCTTGGATGGGTGTTTGGGGTCCTTATGTTGGAATACTGCCCTGCGGCCCAGTCTCTGAAGGGAGGGGGATCATGCTCTGCTTCAGTATGTCACAGTACATGTTGGCATTCATGGTTCCCTCAATGAACTGTAGCTCCCCAGTGCCGGCAGCACTCATGCAGCACCAGACCATGACACTCCCACCACCATACTTGACTGTAGGCAAGACACACTTGTCTTTGTACTCCTCACCTGGTTGCCGCCACACATGCTTGACACCATCTGAACCAAAAAAAGTTTATCTTGGTCTAATCAGACCACAGAACATGGTTCCAGTAATCCATGTCCTTAGTCTGCTTGTCTTTAGCAAACAGTTTGCGGGCTTTCTTGTTAGGGCTGGGGGAAAAAAAATCGATTTGATTTAAAAATCGAGTTGGTAGGTCAAATCGAGTCATATTTTCAAAAATCATTTAGATTTTTTTTTTCTCCCCCTCTTCAGTATAAAAAAATAAAAATCGCCCAGCTATATTTCTTGTGCATCATCTTTAGAAGAGGCTTCCTTCTGGGATGACAGCCATGCAGACCAATTTGATGCAGGGTGCGGTGTATGGTCTGAACACCGACAGGCTGACCCCCCACCCCTTCACAACCTCTGCAGCAATGCTGGCAGCACTCAACTTCTTTGTTCGACCATGGCGAGGCCTGTTCTGAGTGGAACCTGTCCTGTTATACCGCTGTATGGTCTTGGCCACCGTGCTGCAGCTCAGTTTCAGGGTCCTGGCAATCTTCTTATAGCCTAGGCCATCTTTATGTAGAGCAACAATTCTTTTTTCAGATCCTCAGAGTTTTTTGCCATGAAGTGCCATGTTGAACAACCAGTGACCAGTATGAGAGAGTGAGAGCGATAACACCAAATTTAACACACCTGCTCCCCATTCACACCTGAGACCTTGTAACACTAACGAGTCACATGACACCGGGGAGGGAAAATGGCTAATTAGGGCCAATTTGGACATTTTCACTTAAGGGTGTACTCACTTTTGTTGCCAGCGGTTTAGACATTAATGGCTGTGTGTTGAGTTATTTTGAGGGGACAGCAAACTTACACTGTTATACAAGCTGTACACTCACTACTTTACATTGTAGCAAAGTGTCATTTCTTCAGTGTTGTCACATGAAAAGATAGAATAAAATATTTACAAAAATGTGAGGGGTGTACTCATTTTTGTGAGATACTGTACATTTGCCTAACAAATTACATCAAGATTTGGCCTGAAGTGGGGCTTTAAATTTCTTATTCTTGTAAACACGGCAACAGAATTCTATTTGCAGACAGGCTTACCTAGACATATCATCCCCCTGCTCTTGTAATTGGCTCAATGTCCTTCCTCGACATCTTCACAGAGCTTGGGATTAGAGTACATGTAACCTGCTGCAAGAAGTATGTCATTCCTGTCATTGCACTGGAAAGGTGACCCTACTCTGTACAGAGCAAGAGATGTCACCAGCACATCATGGGCCTCCTACTCAGTACAGGGTGCTGCAATCTATAGGAATATGTTGGGAGCCAATTGCGTTGCTTATCCACTTCCAGACCGGCCCTTTTCTGGCACTGTTAACATGTAACTATCAGTTTTATTAATTTTTTTGCTACAAAATTAGTTAGAACCCACAAACGTTATATATATATATATATATATATATATATATATATATTTTTTTTTTTAAAGCAAAGAATAAAATTGGTGGCCTTTGCTATTTTTTTCTCACATGGTATTTGCGCAGAGGTTTTTCAAAACGCAATTTTTTGAAACAAAAAATAAAAATAAAAAAATAAAATGCACTTTATTTTACTGAAAAAATAAACAAACAAATATATTGCCCAATATTTCTGTAAAATATAAGATTATGTTACACCAAATAAATCTCGATACCAAACATCTCACACTTTAAAATTGCGGCAAACTACATTCATTTTACTATCCATAAGCAATGCTTTAAAAAAAGCCTTTACGGGTCACTACTTTAGATGTACAGAAGATGTCTGGTGTCAGAATTACTGTCCATGATCTGACCTTCGTGGCGATGCCTCACGTGTGTGGTTTGCATGCGCGTGGGACCGATGTGTGCGTCCGCCTTTGCATGCTAGCATTAAAGGGGGGGCAGTTTAAATGTTTTTTATTTTTAAAATAAATTTTTTTTTTTATTATCAATTCTTTTGTTTTCTCTTCTTTTATTTTATTTTACACTGCCTCTAAAAGCCTCTGCCACTAAATGCTGCTAAAAGCCCATGTGTACATGGACACATGCAGGGGAGTTTAGAGGCAGGAAAAAATAAATAAAAAATGCCTGACACCCCCTAGGAGCAGTTGCAAAACACATCCATCATGCATGAGCCCTCAGGCCCTTTTCACACCTCAGCGTTTTGTAGCTTGAAGTTCAAAGCTCCAAAACGCTGGAGGAGAAAAAAATAAAATAAAAAATGATTCTCTCTGCAGATGGTTCACATCTCCACTACAAGTCGCCTTTCACATAGGTTGGACTTGATGGACTTGTGTCTTTTTTCCAACCTTACCTACTATGTAACTATTTGAAGCTCAAAAAAGTTCTGGAGCTTTATTTGTAGCTTGAAATCGGGCAGACTGGTGCGTTTAAAGTGGTTGTAAACTAGGGTTGTCCCGATACCGATACTAGCATCGGTATCGGCACCGATACCGAGCATTTCCCCAAGTACTTGTACTCGGGGGAAATGCTCCGATGCTTCACCCGATACCTGGGCAGTCGGGGATGATCGGTGCGGCGGGGGGAATTACAAGCACTGATCTGCCTGTATACATTTCAATAAAGCCTGACAGCTTCTCCCCGGGCCCCCCCCCTTTTTAGCTGCTTTAGTATAATTTATACAGCGGTGATCGGTGCTTGTAACTCCCCCCAGCACGCACTGATCACCGCTGACTGTCACTGTATCTTTCTCCGTGCTGCTATACTCCTCCACGCTGTGTCCCTCTGTGTGATGTTCTCCCCTTCCGTGCTCTGTGTCCCCCTCTGCGCTGCTCTCCCTCTCCGGTTCGTTGCTCCCCTCGGTGCTGCTCTCCTTCTCCGGGTGTCCTTGTATCCCCCTCCGTGCTGCTGCTGTCGGCGCTCCGTGTCCCGTGTCCCCCTCCTGCTGCTCTCCCCCTCTGCGCTCTGAGTCCCCCCACCATGTCCTCCTCCACCCCCTCTGTCCTCGGTATCTCAGGATGGAGAGCGGAGGTAGGAGCCGCTAAAGCCGGCTCCTTCCTTTTCGAATGAACAGAGTCAGTGATCACTGACTCTGTTCATTCATATAACTGAAACATCGTAACCTGTGTTTACGATGCTTCAGTTTATGAATGGAGAGGAGCCTCCTGTCCATTCATTTTAGCTGAGGCTGCAGAGAAAGGGACTGGGGAATCTGTGTCCCTCGTCCCTTTCTCTGTCTCATAGAGGAGATGTCAGAGGTCTGTTAAGACCCCTGAAATCTCACCAAAGCCCCCCAACAGCGCAAAAAAAAAAAAAAAAAAAAAAAAAGGGGAAAAAAAAAATGAATTGTAAAAAATAATAAAAATAAAAAAAACACACTGACACAATCCACTCCCCCCCCCCTAAAAAAATTGTAAAAAATAAAGCACTGTAAAAAAAAAAAAAAAAAAATACTGACACATGACATTAAAAAAAAGTATCGGTATCGGCGAGTACTTGAAAAAAAGTATCGGTACTTGTACTCGGTCTTAAAAAAGTGGTATCGGGACAACCCTATTGTAAACCCTCTCTGACAAGTTTTACCTACAGGCAAGCCTAGATTAAGGCTTACCTGTAGGTTCTTGCAATATCTCCTAAACCTACACGGTTTAGGAGATATTTGACAAAAAGAATGCACCGATGTCTACGGCGCATGCGCACTGAGAATGCCGGTTTTGTGAATGGGTAATGCCGGCTTTGACGGCTCACCGCGCAGAGTGACGTCTTTGTCGCTCCGGCCAATCACAGTGCTGGAGCAGCGATACCCGGAAGTAACCTCCGGGAGAGATGTCTGCGGCCGGAGGGGGAGACGAGGACAGCTTCGATCTAAGGTAATTCATAATGAGCTAGTATGCTATTCATACTAGCTCATTATGCCTTTGTCTTGCAGGTTTTTATTTTTATTATTTTTTTAAATTGGGGTTTACAACCACTTTAAACATTTTTTGTTCCATAGAAATGCATGGGAATGCTTGATTTAAGCAATTTAGCGTGTTTTTGAACGTTTTTCTGATTAAATGTAATAAATTAAAATGAAAATAAATAAAATAAAAATATGAATAAAAAAACCCTAACCCCCAACCCCTAACATTAACCCCTAAACCTAACACTAATAATAATCTCTAATCCTAAACCTAATCCCGTCAACCCCTAACCCTACTATTAAAAACCCTAACCCCTAAAACTAACACGAATATTAGCCTCTTATATTAAACCCCAACCACAATATTAAACCCCAACCCTAATATTAACCCCTAATCCTAAACCCTAACACTAACATTAACCCATAATCCTAAACACTAACATTAACCCTTAACCCCAGTATTAAAACCTAACCCTAAACACCAATTTGAACCCTCAACACTGATATTAACCCCTAATCCTAAACAATATAACCCTAACATTAACCCCTAACCCCAATATTAAAACCGAACACTGAAAATTAACCCCTAACCTTAACCACGAGCCTAACAAAATAAATGAAAAGTGAATAAATTAATCCCCAACCCTAACATTTAACCCCCCCCCAAAATATAAAATAAAAAGAATGAATAAAAAAAGTGTAAAACAATGAATAATAAACAAATATTAAGTGGATGAAAATGCTGAAAAACATGGCAACAAATGATGAAACAGATGATATTTTTCTTTACTGGCCAATTAAAAAATCCGCCCAAAGCTCAAAAACGCTTTAAACTTGCTGTACAGAAACGCTCAAAAATAAATAAATAAATAAAATTTAAAAAAAGACCTAAAAGATGTGACGCTCAGGTGTTGTTGCAGCCTAAAAGGCAGAGTGACTAATTTTTATAGCTTTCAGCAAAGGCACTGGAGAGCCCTTCTTTTAAACTTACAGAACAGAAGCAGGCAAGTCTGAGTGCGATTCAGACTTTGCAATGTATAGAACTGATCTGGATGGGATGGTTTTTATTGTCTCCACAAAACTATCTTTTTTCCTGCTGCACAGAGCAGGCCACAGGCCTAAAAATCAGTGCATACATCCAGATAGAAGCATTTATCTTCCTCTTACCGGTATACACAAGCTCTGAGAAGCGGGTTTCAGTTCACTTTCCCACCGCAGGCTTCTGGAGCGTTCACACAAAACACCGTCGTGGACCAATAGAAGTGCAGGAAGAGGTGACACCTCCTCACCTGCTGAGCCTGGGGACGCTGTGTACAGCCAGGCGCGACAGATGGTGGTTTCACATGGACAGACATCTGGCTGATGAAACTCCCGACATGTATGGCATAAATCTCACCTATAATGACTGCATCCTACATGATGACTGCTGCAGGCGAGACGCTGAATATCACCCACAGAGAACCCCAAACCACCATCACACTACATACACCGACACCCCAATACAAGGCGGCATGCAGTACAGGCATCAGCTTAGTAGATTATAGGAGAAGCTGCAACATGATGAACACATGGGGGGTAATCAACAGACACGACCCATATCAGCAGTACTGTGCAATGTGGGGGAACACCCAAGATAAACCCCCCCCCCCCCCGGGTATGTATAAATCAGCTGCACTCAGGTGGAAACCCTTGGGGTCCTTTCAGCAGAACCCCATCTTTTCCACAATTGATATTTTGGTCCTGGGTGGTTAGGAGCACCTAGTAAGAGACAGTCATCTAGTCTGGTGATCCGTATAAGTTGCTTAAGAACATCAAATACAGTTTGCTGTGTTTCAAAAGAGGCCGAGTCCTGCCGTCTGTGTCAATGGACGCAGCAGCAGAACTCAGGAGCGCGCCCGCATGAGTGCCCCCATGGAAAGCGGCTCTCTGTGGGGGGACTCGATGAAGAGGAGGAGCCGGGAGCGCCGCGGGGGGACCCCAGAAAAGGATGATTGGGGGCCATTCTGTGCAAAACTCTTGCACAGAGGAGGCAAGTATAACATGTTTGTTTTTTTTTTTAATAACAAAACACACAACCTTTACAACCCCTTTAACCACTTACGGACCGCCCACTGTCATTATACGTCGCTATTTTGAAGAGGAATACCGTTGTTATGGTAGCAGCCAGCTACCATATCCCCGGTACCCTCTTCAAGAGCAGGCGGTCCGATTTTAGATAAAAGTGGTCTCTGCGGTGGATACGCCACAAGATCACTCTTATCGGCGGTGGGAGAGGGCCCTCTCTCCAGCCGCTGTTGGGTGCCCTCAGCCGCTTATTGAAGCAGTCGGCAGCAGCGGAGGCGATCGGATCCTCTCCCTGCCTGGGTATGGAGACGAGCGAGGGGAAGATGGGCCCCACCTTTCTTCATATCAATGCAGGGCGGAAGCGACGTCAAAACCTTACTTCCGCCCAATGCTCTTAAAGGGACATTTTTTTTATTGCATTTTAGTCCAAATATGAGATGTGAGGTCTTTTTGACCCCAGATCTCATATTTAAGAGGACCTGTCATGAGTTTTTTTTTTCTATTACAAGGGATGTTTACATTCCTTGTAATAGGAATAAAAGTGACCCAAATTAGTTTTTTTAGGCCTCATGCCCACGGGCGTTTTTTCAGCCGCGTTTTTGAGCGTTTTTTACAGCTTAAAAACGCCTGTCCATGTTAGTCTATAGCATCATGCCCACCTAGGCGTTTTTGAGCTGTAAAGAGCATAGGCGTTTGTAAGCTGTAAAAAAAACCCAGGACCAGTGCGTTCCTCAGCGTCAGAATTAGGCAGAAAAAAACGCGAGCGTCAAAAAACGCGCAAAAACGCGCACTAACGCGCAAAAACCGCGCACTAACGCGCGGTCACGTTTTTAGCTCCGACGTTTTTTTTTTTTTTTCAAAAAAAATAAAAAATAAATATTTACAATAACATGGACAGGCGTTTTTAAGCTGCAAAAAACGCAGCTGTAAAAACGCCAGTGGGCATGAGGTCTTAAAGTGTCAAAATAAAAAAAAATAAAAAAAAACAGTGTTCAAACCACACTTGAGGTATCGCCGCGATCGTTAGAGCGAGAGTAATAGTTCTAGCCCTAGACCTCCTCTAACACTTAACATGCAACCTGTAGAATTTATTAAACATCGCTCTATGAAGATTTTTAAAGGGTAAAAGTTTGTCGCTATTCCACGAGCGGGCGCAACTTTGAAGCGTGACATGTTGGGTATGAATTTACTGCCGTCTTATTTTTTTAATTTAAAAAAAAAAGTGATTTTTTTCCAAAAAAAAGTGCGCTTGTAAGACCGCTGCGCAAATACGGTGTGACAAAGTATTGCAATGACTGCCATTTTATTCTCTAGGGTGTTAGAAAAAAATATATATATATATATATGTATATAAATAAATAAATGTTTGGGGGTTTTAAGTAATTCTCTAGCAAAAAAAAAAAAAATGTTTTAAACTTGTAAACACCAAATCTCAGAAAGAGGTTAATGATTGACAGGCTGCTGTGCAGGTTCTCGTGTCTCCAGGTCATGGTATATGTAGTAAGTAGTCGGTCACATTCAACTGGACTTGTTCTGTAATGTTGAAGACGTTTCATATTTTCTAGAAGTCACTTCTTGTGTTCCAATGAGGGGCAGGATCAATGTTGGGGTATTTTCCCAGAACAGAAGTGTCTTGGAGAATCTATGAAGCGTCTTCAACATCACAGAACAAGTCTAGCTGGATGTAACAAACTACTACTAGAGAGATCTATGGACTGATTATACAATAGTGCATAGAACAGACAGCTGGCTTATACAAGACAGAACAAAGGGCACATTTACATAGAGTTAAATTACTCACACCAAAGACAATAAATCCAATCTGGAAATCACCAGCATAAAAATAAACTAAACTGGCTCTCCATTACGCTTAGGAAATACGAACATTAAAAGTGATAGTAAACCTTCACCTAGGATTGCACCAATACCCCCCCCCCTTTTTTACTGGCGAGTACCAATACTTACGGTCAAGTATTCACTGATACCGAGTACCGATACCTTTGCGGTGCAATTTGAGCCCATACAAAATGAATGGGCTCAAATCGCACTGCAAAGAGTCGCATGAAATTTGAACAAGAATGCGGTGCGATTCCTGTCTGAATCGCATGCGGTTTCCCGCAGCGATCCTGTTTGAACCCAGGCTGAAGTCACTATAACAAGTGACCCCGCCCTCCTGTGCTTCTTTGGCCTCTCCCGTTCGATCAGGAAGCCGGAGAATGAAACCGCTGGCGGTTACCATAGAGCTGATTGAGGACCAGATGGTACCCGGTTCTGGCCAAGGGGAGAATCACGTTTTTTTTTGCTTAGAATAAAGATCACGATTCTCTCACGACTCTTGCGGCGTAAAATCTTTCACATTATACAACAAATATTTGGGGCTAACTTTACTGGTTACTTTTTTTTTTTAAATTCATTTAAGTAAGTTTTCCCCAGAAAATTGCATTTGAAAGACCGCTGCGCAAATACAGTGTGACATAAAATATTGCAACAACCACCATTTTATTCTCTAGGGTCTGTACTGAAAAGAAAATGTATATATTATATGTTTGGGGGTTCTAAGTAATTTTCTAGCAAAAAAAAAAAAAAAAAATATTTTAACTTGAAAACACAAAAAAAAAAAAAAAAAAAAAAAGTTTAGTGTTTAAACTTTCCTAATTTACATACAGAAGTTTATTCCTTTGATGTAAAAGACAAAATTGTTACAATGTTTAGACTTAACGTTCCACTGATAAAGAATGTTGTGATACTTGGCAGACTGCGCAGATTTTTTTCTTCCTTTCTTTTGACGGCTGAGAGCAGAGAGAATTCTCTGCATACAAAAGATCGGGAAATACTTTGTCAAGATCGCAACAGGGAAAAAAATTGCGATAACGATTCTTGTCGATTAATCGTGCAGCTCTAGTACCTGGCCATCTCTATGACCCGCAGAGGCCGGAAGCTACGTCATGACATCACTTTCCTGACATTTTTTTTTTGTTGTAAGGCCTCATGCCCACTGGCATTTTTACAGCTGCGTTTTTTGCAGCTTAAAAACGCCTGTCCATGTTATTGTAAATATTTTTTTTTTTTTTTTTTTTTTTAAATAAAAAAAAAAACACGTCGGAGCTAAAAACGCGACCGCGCGTTAGTGCGCGTTTTTTGACGCTCGCGTTTTTTTCTGCCTAATTCTGACGCTGAGGAACGCACTGGCCCTGGGTTTTTTTTACAGCTTACAAACGCCTATGCTCTTTACAGCTCAAAAACGCCTAGGTGGGCATGAAGCTATAGACTAACATGGACAGGCATTTTTAAGCTGTAAAAAACGCTCAAAAACGCGGCTGAAAAAACGCCCGTGGGCATGAGGCCTAAAGGCTAAAAATCGATTTTTCTTTTTTTGATCTCAGGCTTTCCAGAATAGGAGGAGAGATGTGGGGACTTATAGACCCCACATCTCTCCGTAAAGGAGGACTTGTCATGCCCTATTCCAAGGGATACTTGCATTGCTTGTAATAGAAATTTAAAAAATAAAAAAATGTAATGGAGATTTAAAAGGGACATTAAAAGGTTCATGTTTTTTCACCTGAAAATACCGTCCCCCCCGTTTTACTTACCTGAGCCCTCGAAAGTCCCGCGCTCGCCCCCGACATCCTCTTCGCCGCTCAGCCTGGCCGTTGATTGGCTACAGTGGATGGATTGAAAGCAGTGCAGCCATTGGCTCGCGCTGCTGTCAATCACATCCAATGACGCAGCGCGCCGGGGGGCGGGGCCAAGTGATACAGACGGCGGCCATAGCCGCTCACTGTATCACGGGAGCGCGCCCGGAAGAACTCATCACCATGCGAGCTCGCTCGCATGAAGGTGTTGAGTTCTTGCGGGGGAGGAGTGGATACAGCTGCCGAGGGACCCCAGAAGACCAGGTTCGGGGCCACTCTGTGCAAAACAAGCTGCAATTCATGAGTGTTTTTTTTTTTTTTTTTTAAACGCGTTTGAAAAATTGCTGTGCAAATACCGTGTGACAAAAAAAAAATTTAAAATTACAATGACCGCCATTATATTCCCTAGGGTCTCTGCTAAAAAAAAAAAAAAAATTATATATAATGTTTGGGAGTTCTAAGTAATTTTCTATAAAAAAATAAATAATAAATAAAAAATAAAAAAACACAGATTTTTAGTAGGAGAGAGGAATGTCACAATTTGCCCAGTTGGCAAGTGGTTAAGCTGGTGACATGATCACTACCCCACGATTCTTGTTTCAGAGTGGCTCCTTTCTCCTACAGTGTCCTATAGAGCCACCTTTGCATGCAAGTGCTAGAGTTGCGTCTCCCCTACACTCTCAGTATTTTAATAGAAACACACAGCCCCATAACCTAGGATGGCAAGGTTCTCCTCTGGACTAGACTGGCTCAAGACTGCCTATCCACTGCTTCAGAGAAGCAACACTATAACAGCAGGACCCAGCAGCACTGAAAGTTATAAACTGCAAATGCTGGGGTAAAACACTAAAAAGTCTCATAAACCAGTCCAAAAATATATAACAACAAGTTGAGGCCAGGAGATGTTGATAGTGAAGGACAACAGAAGAGGAGAATCCCTTAGGCAGTGAATAAGGTGCTCAAAATAATCACTGTGCATCCATATAAGTGTCTCCTACACCAGAGGTAGAGGTGTATATATATATATCTATCTATCTATCTATCTCTCTCTCTCATCGTATTCGCTGAGGAAGTCCTTTACCACAGACGATACGCGTGCGGGCAGCTTTTGTGATGTCAGGACAGCCACCCACCTGGTTCTTGTATGTGTATTTTACATGACTTCAATCCGTGCACTGGGACACAGTGCCGTGCTTGTGAGCAGTTTTTTCTTTCAATAAAATCAGTGATGTTTATGCAAACGGAGAGCACTATGTATTCTTTTCCCATCTTTACACGATCCAATTTTTATCTGCGAGTGATCTTGGAGGCCACGAAGTGACTGAGGAGTCTGAGTGAAGGATCTTATGTGAAGATACCACCTCTCATCTTTATTATTACCCTATTTAAGGGACAGCATGAATGACCTTCTGTTAGCTCAGAGGTCCATGCGTTCAGGTGAGCGGTTTGCACCTCTGGTGTAGGAGACACTTGTATGGATGCACAGTGATTATTTTGAGCACCTTATTCACTGCCTAAGGGATTCTCCTCTTCTGTTGTCCTTCACTATCAACATCTCCTGGCCTCAACTTGTTATATATTTTTGTACTGGTTTATGAGACTTTAGTGTTTTAGCGCTGCACTGCTTTTTATGTGTTTTATCTAAGGACTTTTTATATTGACCTCCAGTGTTTAGCTGCTTTTGTTAGGATTTGGGTTTTGCACTGTCTGATTTTTTTCTATCAAGTGCTGGGGTAAGAATTCTAACATACAAGTCTCTGTACACACACACACACACACACACACACACACACACACACACACACGGCCGCTGATAGGCCAGTACAACTGGCCCTGTTGTACTGGGCCTGGCCAGCAGGGGGGCCCGGCAACCATCAGATAAATAATTTAATGTAAAAAAATTAAATAAAAAATCCTTCAGCCATGTCCCTTAACGTTGATCGGACAATAGAGTCCCGGAATGGAATTGACAGAGCGAGCAAACCCTGCGGTAGCGCTGGCGCTCGCTCTGTCTCCAGCTCCACCTGAGACTCTGGTCACTAGGGCCGCCTGGCATCTAACAACCAGTGACCTCACAGCCGCAACTCTGCCCAGCATGCAAAGCGGAGGAGGAGTTTGTTAACTTTCCTCCTCCGCGCCTAAAGTTCTCCAGACTCTGCCATGCCAGACGAGGCTGTCAGGACTCAGCAGGGGAAGCCCCAAAGACAGTAATCCACCGGCTCAGACACATTGGTAAGACTGGATTACTGCCTGTGGAGGAGAGGATGTGGCAAGTCAACCCCAGTGGAGAGCGGAGCAGGGCTGTGTCTCTGACAGGATGGACGCCTGGGCTTTGCAGTGGGATCGGGCTTGGACTGGCCAGCAGTAAAGCAGACTGAGGGGCCTCATAGGTTTGCCCTTCCTCCTCGGTGACTGTGACTGCTTATCCTTGGACGGGAAGTGACAGGGAGTGCAGCGATGCGGCCCAGGTGGACACTGCAATCACTCCCTTGGCTGGCAGCTCACACTGGTGTCTGTGCCTGTGTAGAGGAATCGGGAGTGACTGGTGGAACAGCAGTACTAGTCGAGTCAAGATGGTGATCTCCTGGTGAGAGGAGCATTACAAACTGCTGTATGAAGTTTCCCAGGTGAGTGCCTGCTATAGACTGGACACATCTGAACAAGGTCCAGAGGATTGCACATTACACTTGTATTAGATTGCTTTGTGAGTGTCAGGATTTTTTACTTAGTCAAGTAGCCATGTGCCAAGTGTTGTTACTTGTTATCCATAGCAGCCAATCAAACTGTACCTTACATTGTCATCAGCTACATCTGATGGGCTTCTGTACTTGTGCATATAATCATAGCTTATTACTGTATATTCTGCATTTCCATTTATTAAATAAGTCATTTTGGTGTTTGTAACTTTGCTAGGTCATGTGACAACCAAATGCATTCTAAATGCCTACAATTGTTGTAATATGCTTGCTGCTAAGCAGAATGAGGGGAGCAGCTGTGCAAAGTAACCAGTCAGCTTCTAGCCTCAGCTTGTTTGGTTAAGCTTTGGAAATGAAAGCTAGAAGCTGATCGGTTGCCATGCACAGCTGCTCCAGCCTTAGTAAGCGCCCTTTAATGTATGTAATCAGTGGCGGTGCGTCCATAAAGGGCGCACGGGCGCTGCACCCTCTCTCCTGCCATCCCTCTCTCACCAATAGATAGAATTATGCATTGCATGAATCTAGCTATGGTCACCACTGTCTGCAGGTAGCACATGCATTATGGCCCATACCGCATGTGCTGCCTGCAGAGACAGTGCCACCCATGCTGCCAATGCTGTAATGTGCTGCAGACAGTGCCACCCATGCTGCCAATGCTGTAATGTGCTGCAGACAGTGCCACCCATGCCGTAATCTGCTGTAGACAGTGCCACCCATGCCGCCAATGCCATGATGTGCTGCCAACAGTGCCACCCATGCTGCCAATGGCATTATGCCATAGGTGGCATGGGTAGCACTGTCTGCAGTACATTATGGCATTGGCAGCATGGGCGATACTGTCTCTGCAGTACATTATGGCATTGGCATGTCCCGCTGTCAAGTCGCTGGGCCAGGGGGCGGGGCTGAAGGAGCGACCAGGGGTGGAGCTGAAGGGGGCCCCGCCAGGTAGGCTGTACGGGGCCCCATGATTTCTATCAACGGCCCTGCGTATATAAATACACACACACACACACACACACACACACACACACACAATTTTCAGGTATCGGACAGGTAAACCCTTTTCGCTCAATTTGATCAGATGCTTTGGAGGCTAGAGGAGACACATCTGGGGTCTAATGGGTCATCTTTATGGGGAGATTTTGTGTCTGTCACGGCCCATGCTATCACAAGGGATGAACAACATGCCTTGTGATAGCAATAAAGCTGATTATAAAAAAAAAAAAAAAAAAAAAAAAAAAAAAAGAAGGGTACAATGTTAGAAAAGTAAATTTAAATAAAAAATTATTTTAAATTGAGGGCCCCCTATAGCTCATAAGCTGACGACCGCTGCTTTACCTGGGCTCTGAGGCTCTGCGTTCAGTTGACTCTCTTTCTGATCCTGGGCTGCAGCTTCCCCCTCCTGATTGTCCGTATCTTCCAGAAATGTGACCGTCTGTGTGATCTCTGGAAAGACAACTGGCTCATATGGGGGTTCCAGATCTGAATTTAAGGGGTCCGAGGACTGAGAATTGTCTGCCGTCTCTGAATCAGTCTCTGTACTGTCCAGGGTGACAACATTCTTTGTCCACCATGCTGCTTTCTCATCATGCTGGTCCTCCGGTTCAGTCTTTGGATCACCTCCGGTAGGGAACTCCGATTCCACCTCTTCTCTGGGCTCAGAAATGTGCTGGGGGGGGGGGGGGGGAGGGCAGAAGAGAAGACAGCAGTGAGCACAGAGACCCTCAGTGTGCACAATGATATTATAAACCTGACTATCCTACATCAGACAGAACCTGGTATTGTACGATAACACCCCCACCCCAAACTACACAGCTAGAAGACCCAATCCCATCCAATCACAGCGAGATCATCCTGTGCAGAGGAAACACTTCACATGTACATAGAGATTTAGGACATATTGTATAGATCTATGTTGGAAGACAGCAAAAAATCTCTGATCTGCTTTTATCACTTGTAGACTCTATTGGTTTGGGAATATCATCTCTCCGCAGTGGATTACAAGGGAAAAATGTTCATGAATTGTCAGGCCTGGGGCTCCTCTCAGCAATAATTCTTCAGTCTTTCATTGTAATGGCAAAAACCTCCTACAAAGTGCCATGTACAGATCACTGCCACGTCAAACACAGCCCAACACGGTACAGTCCGCCCTGAACCCCCCCCCATGCCTTTGTACAATGAACCCCATGTCTACACAATGAACCCCCAACATGTTATAATCTGCCCTGAACCCCCAACACATTACAATTTGTCTTGAACCCCCAGCACATCCATATATAGTTACATAGTTAGTCAGGTTGAAAAAAGACACAAGTCCATCCAGTTCAACCGTAAAAAAAAACACATCTCCCCAAACACATCTCCCCCAACACATCTCTACAATGAACACCCAACACCTTATAATCTGCCCTGAATCCAACACATTATAACCTTCCTTGAACCCCCCCAACATGTCTGTACGATGAACCCCCCCAATACATTACAACCTGCCCTGAACCCCCAACACATCTCTACAACGAACCCCCAACACATTACAATTTGTCCTGAACCCCCAACACATCTCTACAATGAACCCCCAACATGTTATAATCTGCCCTGAACCCCCAACACATCTCTACGATGAACCCCCAACATGTTATAATCTGCCCTGAACCCCCAACATATCTCTACGATGAACCCCCAATACATTGCAATCTGCCCTGAACCCCCAACATGGAACAATCTGCTCTAAATCCCCAATATGTCTCTACAAAGCACCTCCAACACATTATAATCTGCCCTGAACCCCCAACACATCTCTACAAAAGCAGCTGAATGAGGCAAAGCCGTACAGATCAGATAATTGTCTGATCTGCAGAGAATCTGATCTGGTGACTCCGGGTGTACATCCGGCATTATAATGTCAGCAGGAGATTAAGTTCACAGTCTTCAAACCATGACTGACGCCTGAATTCTAGAGGAGGCTGTAGGGGGCTGAGGTCCCAGTTGTGTAGATCTGTGCAGAGTTCTTACCGGGATTTCCTCCGTGTCTTCTTCATTCTTGTTATCTGGAAGAGAAGAGAAAAAAACATTTTAACTCAGCACCACGTATGGGACCGCACTTCTCCAGACCCGTCACTCAGCACCATGTATTGGACCGCACTTCTCCAGACCCGTCACTCAGCACCATGTATTGGACCGCACTTCTCCAGACCCGTCACTCAGCACCATGTATGGGACCGCACTTCTCCAGACCCGTCACTCAGCACCATGTATGGGACCGCACTTCTCCAGACCCGTCACTCAGCACCATGTATGGGACCGCACTTCTCCAGACCCGTCACTCAGCACATTGTATGGGACCGCACTTCTCCAGACCCTTCACTCAGCACCATGTATGGGACCGCACTTCTCCAGACCCTTCACTCAGCACCATGTATGGGACCGCACTTCTCCAGACCCTTCACTCAGCACCATGTATGGGACCGCACTTCTCCAGACCCTTCACTCAGCACCATGTATGGGACCGCACTTCTCCAGACCCGTCACACAGCACCATGTATGGGACCGCACTTCTCCAGACCCGTCACACAGCACCATGTATGGGACCGCACTTCCCCAGACCCGTCACTCAGCACCATGTATGGGACCGCACTTCCCCAGACCCGTCACTCAGCACCATGTATGGGACCGCACTTCTCCAGACCCGTCACTCAGCACCATGTATGGGACCGCACTTCTCCAGACCCTTCACTCAGCACCATGTATGGGACCGCACTTCTCCAGACCCTTCACTCAGCACCATGTATGGGACCGCACTTCCCCAGACCCGTCACTCAGCACCATGTATGGGACCGCACTTCTCCAGACCCTTCACTCAGCACCATGTATGGGACCGCACTTCTCCAGACCCGTCACTCAGCACCATGTATGGGACCGCACTTCTCCAGACCCGTCACTCAGCACATTGTATGGGACCGCACTTCTCCAGACCCTTCACTCAGCACCATGTATGGGACCGCACTTCTCCAGACCCTTCACTCAGCACCATGTATGGGACCGCACTTCTCCAGACCCTTCACTCAGCACCATGTATGGGACCGCACTTCTCCAGACCCGTCACACAGCACCATGTATGGGACCGCACTTCCCCAGACCCGTCACTCAGCACCATGTATGGGACCGCACTTCCCCAGACCCGTCACTCAGCACCATGTATGGGACCGCACTTCTCCAGACCCGTCACTCAGCACCATGTATGGGACCGCACTTCTCCAGACCCTTCACTCAGCACCATGTATGGGACCGCACTTCTCCAGACCCTTCACTCAGCACCATGTATGGGACCGCACTTCCCCAGACCCGTCACTCAGCACCATGTATGGGACCGCACTTCTCCAGACCCTTCACTCAGCACCATGTATGGGACCGCACTTTTCCAGACCCTTCACTCAGCACCATGTATGGGACCGCACTTCCCCAGACCCGTCACTTCGCACCATGTATGGAACCGCACTTCCCCAGACCCGTCACTCAGCACCATGTATGAGACCGCACTTCTCCAGACCCTTCACTCAGCACCATGTATGGGACCGCACTTCTCCAGACTCTTCACTCAGCACCATGTATGGGACCACACTTCTCCAGACCCGTCACTCAGCACCATGTATGGGACCGCACTTCTCCAGACCCTTCACTCAGCACCATGTATGGGACCGCACTTCTCCAGACCCATCACACAGCACCATGTATGGGATCGCACCTCCCCAGACCCTTCACTCAGCACCATGTATGGGACCACACCTCCCCAGACTATGTGTGGTACCGCATTTCTTCAAGCTTGTCACTTAGCACCATATTTGGGACCACACTCACTCACACCCATCACACATGGGTCAGTATTCCCCCCAGACCGGTCACTCAGCAGCAGACACTACACCGGTGTCATCTCCCCTCTGGCACTGTCTGGCTTATTCTGAGATTCTGTCAGTGTCTGGCGATGGGCAGTCAAGAAGAGATCCAGTCCAGGCCAGGCCCAGGTGGTGGCACCAATCAATGCCAGGCCCAGGCTGCAGATGCCGCCTGGTCTAGTTCGGGCTGCAGATGCCACATGGGCCTGACCGGCCCAAGCTGGAGCCACCAGTAGGAAGCTCCATTCCGTGACGGGTCCAGCTGGTGTCCCCATTCTGTGAGAGGGGGAGTCCCCCAGGTGGTCCCAGCCCAGGCCAGGTTCCAGTCAGATCTGGGCTCAGTGAAGGCAGGTCCTGGCTCAAACACTGGGACCTTATCAGCTCAACATGACCCGTCAGTCCTGGTGTCAGGTCCAGTCAGGGTGTCGGTAATGGGTGGTACTGGCGTCAGGTCCAGTCAGGGTGTCGGTAATGGGTGGTACTGGCTTCAGGGTGTCGGTAATGGGTGGTACTGGCGTCAGGTCCAGTCAGGGTGTCGGTAATGGGTGGTACTGGCGTCAGGTCCAGTCAGGGTGTCGGTAATGGGTGGTACTGGCGTCAGGGTGTCGGTAATGGGTGGTACTGGCATCAGGTCCAGTCAGGGTGTCGGTAATGGGCGGTACCGGTGTCAGGTATAGTCAGGGTGTCGGTAATGGGCGGTACCGGTGTCAGGTATAGTCAGGGTGTCGGTAATGGGTGGTACTGGCGTCAGGGTGTCGGTAATAGGTGGTACTGGCGTCAGGTCCAGTCAGGGTGTCGGTAATGGGTGGTACTGGCGTCAGGTCCAGTCAGGGTGTCGGTAATGGGTGGTACTGGCGTCAGGTCCAGTCAGGGTGTCGGTAATGGGTGGTACTGGCGTCAGGTCCAGTCAGGGTGTCGGTAATGGGTGGTACTGGCGTCAGGTCCAGTCAGGGTGTCGGTAATGGGTGGTACTGGCGTCAGGTCCAGTCAGGGTGTCGGTAATGGGTGGTACTGGCGTCAGGTCCAGTCAGGGTGTCGGTAATGGGTGGTACTGGCGTCAGGTCCAGTCAGGGTGTCGGTAATGGGTGGTACTGGCGTCAGGTCCAGTCAGGGTGTCGGTAATGGGCGGTACTGGCGTCAGGTCCAGTCAGGGTGTCGGTAATGGGCGGTACTGGCATCAGGTCCAGTCAGGGTGTCGGTAATGGGCGGTACTGGCATCAGGTCCAGTCAGGGTGTCGGTAATGGGCGGTACTGGCATCAGGTCCAGTCAGGGTGTCGGTAATGGGCGGGTACCGTTGTCAGGTATAGTCAGGGTGTCGGTAATGGGCGGTACCGGTGTCAGGTATAGCCAGGGTGTCGGTAATGGGTGGTACTGGCGTCAGGGTGTCGGTAATGGGTGGTACTGGCGTCAGGTCCAGTCAGGGTGTCGGTAATGGGCGGTACCGGTGTCAGGTATAGCCAGGGTGTCGGTAATGGGCGGTACCGGTGTCAGGTATAGCCAGGGTGTCGGTAATGGGTGGTACTGGCGTCAGGGTGTCGGTAATGGGTGGTACTGGCGTCAGGTCCAGTCAGGGTGTCGGTAATGGGTGGTACTGGCGTCAGGTCCAGTCAGGATGTCGGTAATGGGCGGTACCGGTGTCAGGTATAGTCAGTAATGGGTGGTACTGGCGCCAGGTCCAGTCAGGGTGTCGGTAATGGGCGGTACTGGCGTCAGGTCCAGTCGGTTCCGTGTCTCACCAGTGTAGTCCGGTAGTTCGGCGGTGGCCCGGTGGCAGAGTCCGCTCAGTAGCATGAGAACAAGCAGCGCACACGGCGCTCTCCTCTCCCCCATTCTCCCGTCTGTCAGTCCCGGGCTCCAGCAGCGGCCTAAACCAGCCGAACCGCACCACCCTTCCACCCAATCATAGCCCCCAGCTCTTCTACCTGGACCAATCACCTCGCGTCGGCTGCCTAGCGACCAACCAACAGCGAGAGGAGGTATTTCCGGATGAGAGGGCTTGTCAGCAGCCTGCCACTACATGGCCCTCCCTGATTGGCTGCTCGCGGGGGATAGTAAACAAACTCCAAATCCCGGCGTGCCTCGGGGTACTTTGCGCCTGTGGGAAAGGGAGGCCGGTAAACGGGCCAATCAGCAAGCAGCTAATCTAATCACATGACCAACACCGCCATGTCTTTAAAGTCCATCAGGTGGGTAGACCGGAAGTAGCATATTGTGCGCCGGAAATGCCCTGTGTGTGTAGCAGCCTGCGGTAACGAGGAGGTGAAACAATCCGGAGACATCTGGGAGGTTGGGGTGTGAATACTGAGTGTGTCCCCCATCCGAGGGTGAGTGAGGAGCTCGTATCACACTATGGGGATTATACAGAGGATAATATAGCCATCGATGTTCTGGGGTGACCCCAGTGCTGATATATGGGGGGGAGGGGTAGGTTTGGTGACTTCAGTAGTCACTTATGGGGGTGGGGTAGGTTTTGTGACCCCCCCAGTAGTGACATATGGGGGAGGGGTAGGTTTTGTGACCCCCCCAGTAGTAACATGGGGGGAGGGGTAGGGGTAGGTTTTGTGACCCCCCCCAGTAGTAACATATGGGGGGAGGGGTAGGTTTTGTGACCCCCCCCCAGTAGTGACATATGGGGGGAGGGGTAGGTTTTGTGACCCCCCCCAGTAGTGACATATGGGGGGAGGGGTAGGTTTTGTGACCCCCCCCCAGTAGTGACATATGGGGGGAGGGGTAGGTTTTGTGACCCCCCCCCAGTAGTGACATATGGGGGGAGGGGTAGGTTTTGTGACCCCCCCAGTAGTGACATATGGGGGGAGGGGTAGGTTTTGTGACCCCCCCCAGTAGTGACATATGGGGGGAGGGGTAGGTTTTGTGACCCCCCCCCAGTAGTGACATATGGGGGAGGGGTAGGTTTTGTGACCCCCCCCAGTAGTGACATATGGGGGGAGGGGTAGGTTTTGTGACCCCCTAGCAGTGACATATAGGGGAGGGGTAGGTTTTGTGACCCCCCAGCAGTGACATATGGGGGGAGGGGTAGGTTTTGTGACCCCCCCAGCAGTGACATGGGGGGGAGGGGTAGGTTTTGTGACCCCCCAGCAGTGACATGGGGGGAGGGGTAGGTTTTGTGACCCCCCCAGCAGTGACATGGGGGGAGGGGTTGGTTTTGTGACCCCCCCAGCAGTGACATATGGGGGGGAGGGGTAGGTTTTGTGACCCCCCAGCAGTGACATATGGGGGGAGGGGTAGGTTTTGTGACCCCCAGCAGTGACATATGGGGGGTAGGTTTTGTGACCCCCCCGTAGTGACATATGGGGGGAGGGGTATGTTTTGTGACCCCCCCAGTAGTGACATATGGGGGAGGGGTAGGTTTTGTGACCACCCCCCCCCCCCCCCCAGTAGTGACATATGGGGGGAGGGGTAGGTTTTGTGACACCCCCCCCAGTAGTGACATATGGGGGAGGGGTAGGTTTTGTGACACCCCCCCCCAGTAGTGACATATGGGGGAGGGGTAGGTTTTGTGACCCCCCCCCCCCGTAGTGACATATGGGGGGGAGGGGTAGGTTTTGTGACACCCCCCCCCCCAGTAGTGACATATGGGGGGAGGGGTAGGTTTTGTGACACCCCCCCCAGTAGTGACATATGGGGGAGGGGTAGGTTTTGTGACCCCCCCCTGCAGTGACATATGGGGGGGAGGGGTAGGTTTTGTGACCCCCCCCCCTGCAGTGACATATGGGGGGGAGGGGTAGGTTTTGTGACCCCCCCCCAGTAGTGACATATGGGGGAGGGGTAGGTTTTGTGACCCCCCCCAGTAGTGACATATGGGGGAGGGGTAGGTTTTGTGACCCCCCCCCCCCAGTAGTGACATATGGGGGAGGGGTAGGTTTTGTGACCCCCCCCCCCAGTAGTGACATATGGGGGAGGGGTAGGTTTTGTGACCCCCCCCCAGTAGTGACATATGGGGGAGGGGTAGGTTTTGTGACCCCCCCCCCCAGTAGTGACATGGGGGAGGGGGAGGTTTTGTGACCCCCCCAGTAGTGACATATGGGGGAGGGGGAGGTTTTGTGACCCCCCCAGTAGTGACATATGGGGGAGGGGGAGGTTTTTTGACCCCCCCCAGTAGTGACATATGGGGGAGGGGGTAGGTTTGGTCCCCCCCCAGTAGTGACATATGGGGGGAGGGGGAGGTTTTGTGACCCCCCCCCCCCAGTAGTGACATATGGGGGGAGGGGGAGGTTTTGTGACCCTCCCCCCCAGTAGTGACATATGGGGGAGGGGGAGGTTTTTTGACCCCCCCCCAGTAGTGACATATGGGGGAGGGGGAGGTTTTTTGACCCCCCCCCCCAGTAGTGACATATGGGGGAGGGGGAGGTTTTGTGACCCCCCCCCAGTAGTGACATATGGGGGAGGTTTTGTGACCCCCCCCCCCAGTAGTGACATATGGGGGAGGGGGAGGTTTTGTGACCCCCCCCAGTAGTGACATATGGGGGAGGGGGAGGTTTTGTGACCCCCCCAGTAGTGACATATGGGGGAGGGGGAGGTTTTGTGACCCCCCCCAGTAGTGACATATGGGGGAGGGGGAGGTTTTGTGCCCCCCCCCCAGTAGTGACATATGGGGGAGGTTTTGTGACCCCCCCCCAGTAGTGACATATGGGGGAGGGGGAGGTTTTGTGACCCCCCCCCAGTAGTGACATATGGGGGGAGGGGGAGGTTTTGTGACCCTCCCCCCCAGTAGTGACATATGGGGGAGGGGGAGGTTTTGTGACCCCCCCCCCAGTAGTGACATATGGGGGGAGGGGGAGGTTTTGTGACCCTCCCCCCCAGTAGTGACATATGGGGGAGGGGGGAGGTTTTTTGACCCCCCCCCAGTAGTGACATATGGGGGAGGGGGAGGTTTTGTGACCCCCCCCCAGTAGTGACATATGGGGGAGGGGGAGGTTTTGTGCCCCCCCCCCACCAGTAGTGACATATGGGGGAGGGGGAGGTTTTGTGCCCCCCCCACCAGTAGTGACATATGGGGGAGGTTTTGTGCCCCCCCCCAGTAGTGACATATGGGGGAGGTTTTGTCCCCCCCCAGTAGTGACATATGGGGGAGGGGGAGGTTTTTTGACCCCCCCCCAGTAGTGACATATGGGGGAGGGGGAGGTTTTGTGACCCCCCCCCAGTAGTGACATATGGGGGAGGGGGAGGTTTTGTGCCCCCCCCCCACCAGTAGTGACATATGGGGGAGGGGGAGGTTTTGTGACCCCCCCCGCCAGTAGTGACATATGGGGGAGGTTTTGTGACCCCCCCCGCCAGTAGTGACATATGGGGGAGAGGGAGGTTTTGTGACCCCCCCCCCCCCAGTAGTGACATATGGGGGGAGGGGGAGGTTTTGTGACCCCCCCCTAGTAGTGACATATGGGGGAGGGGGAGGTTTTGTGACCCCCCCAGTAGTGACATATGGGGGAGGTTTTGTGACCCCCAGTAGTCACATTTAAGGGGGGGTAGTAGATCCGGTAAGCCCTTTATACTTATATTGGGGTGTAGGTGGACCTCCTTTTTGCAGTCTGATGATACATCTCCATGGCGGGGCTCCCATGTTCTCTCCTCCTACAAAGGCGTGTCAGCGGTTTTCTGTGGGCCGACACGTAAGATCCGGAGGTACATCAGATCAGAGCGGAGTTCCTCTGTGTGTCTCGGATGAGACTCCTCCCACTGCGCTCTCACATTCCTGATGGGAAATGTCCCTGTGTTGATGTAGTATTCAGTATAACTGGTTTGTTTGTTTTTTCTTCATTTTTGTTCTCCAGGACGGCTGACATGAGGGATGGCTCCGCCCCCTACAGCAAAAACAAGACAGAGATTTAAAGAGCTCCCATGGGCCAGTAGCCTCATTTCATCTGTTTCCTGTAAACGCACTTTCACCTCCTGGTTTATTGTTCCCCTCCCCCCCTTTCAACTGTGATTTGGTGACCCCAGTAGTGATCTATGGGGAGGGGGGTACATATAGTGACCCCAGTAGTGATCTATGGGGGGAGAGGGGTGCATATGGTGACCCCAGTAGTGATCTATGGGGGGGAGAGGGGTGTATATGGTGACCCCAGTAGTGATCTATGGGGGGGAGAGGGGTGCATATGGTGACCCCAGTAGTGATCTATGGGGGGGAGAGGGGTGCATATGGTGACCCCAGTAGTGATCTATGGGGGGGAGAGGGGTGCATATGGTGACCCCAGTAGTGATCTATGGGGGCGAGAGGGGTGCATATGGTGACCCCAGTAGTGATCTATGGGGGGGGCGAGAGGGGTGCATATGGTGACCCCAGTAGTGATCTATGGGGGGGGGGAGAGGGGTGCATATGGTGACCCCAGTAGTGATCTATGGGGGGGGAGAGGGGTGCATATGGTGACCCCAGTAGTGATCTATGGGGGGGGAGGGGTGCATATGGTGACCCCAGTAGTGATCTATGGGGGGGGGAGGGGTGCATATGGTGACCCCAGTAGTGATCTATGGGGGGGGGGAGGGGTGCATATGGTGACCCCAGTAGTGATCTATGGGGGGGAGAGGGGTGCATATGGTGACCCCAGTAGTGATCTATGGGGGGGGAAAGGGGTGCATATGGTGACCCCAGTAGTGATCTATGGGGGCGAGAGGGGTGCATATGGTGACCCCAGTAGTGATCTATGGGGGGGAGAGGGGTGCATATGGTGACCCCAGTAGTGATCTATGGGGGGGAGAGGGGTGCATATGGTGACCCCAGTAGTGATCTATGGGGGGGAGAGGGGTGCATATGGTGACCCCAGTAGTGATCTATGGGGGGAGAGGGGTGCATATTGTGACCCCAGTAGTGATCTATGGGGGGGGGAGAGGGGTGCATATGGTGACCCAGTAGTGATCTATGGGGGGGAGAGGGGTGCATATGGTGACCCCAGTAGTGATCTATGGGGGGAGAGGGGTGCATATTGTGACCCCAGTAGTGATCTATGGGGGGGGGAGAGGGGTGCATATGGTGACCCAGTAGTGATCTATGGGGGGGGAGAGGGGTGCATATGGTGACCCCAGTAGTGATCTATGGGGGGGGAGAGGGGTGCATATGGTGACCCAGTAGTGATCTATGGGGGAGAGGGGTGCATATGGTGACCTATGGGGGGGAGGGGGTGCATATAGTGACCCCAGGATTGATCTATAGGGAGAGGGGTGCATATGGAGACCCCCAGTAGTGGGGTGCATATGGTGACCACAGTAGTGATCCGTGGGGGGAGGGGTGCATATGGTGACCACAGTAGTGATCCGTGGGGGGAGGGGTGCATATGGTGACCACAGTAGTGATCCGTGGGGGAAGGGCTACATAAGGTAACCCCATTATTGATCTATGGGGGGAAGGGGTACATATAACCACAGGTAGGAATATATGGGGGCAGGTAGATTTGGTGACCCCAGTAGTCATTTATATGGGGGGAGGCACATATGCAAACCCCCTGTAGAAATGGGGGCCACAGGTAGCTTTGGTGAATCCAGTAGTGACAACTGGGGGGGGTGGATATGGTGAACCCCGGTAGTAGATATTGGTGGAAAGCGATTTATCTGGTGATCCAAATTATGTTTTTTTGGTGGGAAGGAGGTGGTTTATTCCAGTAGTAGGGTGATCCAATGATTCCAGTAATGACCTTTGGGGGTGCAAATAGTGACCCAAGGAAGTGATGGGTTGGGGGGGGGGTGTAGATCCATTGACCCCAGTAATGATATTTCTTCTGTCTTCTGCAAACACTCGCTGAGGCTACCGGCTCCTGGGAGCCCTTTTATACTCATATTCATGTATTTCTCTGAAGGTGGGTGAAGCCTCTCCATGTGACACATCCTGGAGGATTCCTGGAAATTGAGGTCATTGGGTAATCATTTTTTTATTTATTTTTTGCCCAGATATACGCTTTGACATAACGCCTGTTTGGTAATCGCTGTGTACCACAATGAACGTGGAGCAGAGAAAGCGGAAGAGAGAGTTGTCTGAGGAGGTCAGAATGAAAATCATAGACCAGCATATCAAAGGTAAAGGCTACAAGACCATCTCCAAGCAGCTTGAGGTCCCTGTGACTACAGTTGCAAACATTATCAGGAAGGTGAAGGAACATGGTAGCGTAGCCAACCTCCCCGGACGAGGCCGCAAGAAAAAAATCGACCCCAGCTTGATCCGAAGAATAGCGCGAATGGTAGACAAAGAGCCAAAGAAAACTTCTAAAGAGATACAAGCTGAACTCCAAGGCCAGGGTACATCTGTGTCTGAACGCACTATCCGCCGCTTCTTGAACGAGAGCGGGCTCAAAGGAAGGAGACCTAGAAGGAAAGAGAAACCTAAAAAAACAGACCATGCATGTTGACAAGCCACAATGCTTCTGGGTGGACAGATGTGGCAAAATGAGCTTTTAGGAAAGTCCCATCAGCTCTATGTTCACATAATTATTTATTCATTTTTATTATTAAAGGAATATCATACCAACTGAAACATGGAGAAGGCTTGGCTTTGCGGCTGATTTGCTGTGTCTGGCACAGGGTTCCTTGAGCCTGCCGGTTATGATGAAATCAAGACCATGAAGGAATTTGAGAGCGAATGCCTGTGTTAATCTTCACACTGGGGGAGAAGAAGCTTTAACGCAACAATTTATTTATTTTTTCACCAGAAAAAATTTAACGCAACAATTTAATGAGTTATTCATAATGATGAGATAAACCATAGGCCGTCTTCGAAAAAAAGGCAGGAAAGCAAGAATGGCCAATGTTGTATGCGTGTTATTGAAAACGAAAGGCGTGACTATAGCGAAAGAAGCCCAATGGGATACTGAGAGGAAACTGTTATTGGAACGGGTACAAAGTGTAACTAAGAATATATATTAATTACGGTTGAAAAGGCAGATGCAGATGTTCTTGATCACAATGAACAATTAGTGACTGAGAAATGTGTATTGGAACAGAAAAAGCAAAGGACACACAAGAATAGCTAAGAGCTAAACCTTGGACTATCCTGAAGTAGCCTTCTGTGAGCCCGGATCTGAATCTTACCTCTATGGAAGGAGCTGAAATGTGCAAGCTGGAGAAGGCGCCCTTCAAATCCTGAGACAGTCGGAGCAGCTTGCTTGAGAAGAGTGGGCCAAAGTACTTGTTGGCAGGTGCGGAAATCTGAGTGAGGGCTGCAGAAAACACTTGTTGCAGTGATGACTTCTAATGCCGCGTACACACGATCGTGATTCACTGCGGTGAAAACACTGCCGTAAATCACGACAGGAAAAACGAGGGAACGGCTTGTTCCCCCACACACGGACGTTTTTCCCGTCATTTTTTCTCTTGGCGAGAAAAACGACTGTGTGTAGGCTCCGCGACAGTGTTTCCCTATGGGAAAACTGCAGCGGAAAAAAAATGACAGGAATCACGACGAGAAAAATTAGAGCATGGTCTAATTTTTCTCGTTGTGATTAATGCCGTTTTCTCGTCCAAAGGAAAAAATGTAATTTTTCCTGACGGGAAAAATGATCGTGTGTACGCGGCATTAGGCTCCATTCACCCCTGGGTATTTTGGGATTGCGGCAGAATCACTGATTCTGGGCTCGATCTCAAAATGCGGGTCAGGTGTAATTTTTAACGGCACCTAGGACTAGGTTCACATCTATGCATTTTGCAGTGTGCAGAAAAGCACTACAGTCCATTTAACATGGTTTCCTATGGTACATGTTCACAGCTATACGTTTTTCAGCCGGTGCGTTTATGGAAAGGGTCATGAGAGATAATGGAGACTGACAATTAGGGCTGCAACTAACGAATATTTTCATAATCGATTAGTTGGCCGATTTGTTGTTTCGATTAATCGGTTAATAACCGTAAAAAAATAAAAAAAAAGGTAATTTTGCTGCGATTTGCATTTTTACATTTTTTTTGGCCAATTTGTTGTTGGGCAGATTAAAAAACACATTGCCGCAAAAACACATTATTACATGCGTTTCTGCAGCTTCTCCATTGAAGTGTATTGAACCAAAAAAACAAAATGGCACCGCTTTACGTTAAAAGTACTTGCCCTTTCCAAATACGCAGCAGCTGAAAAAAATCATGGATGTGAACGTGTCCCATAGGAAACCATGTAAATGAACTGTAGTGTTTCTGCATAAAGCATCAAAAAAACACGGAGGTGTGACCCAGGCCTGAGATGTTTAGTAACATAATGGGGTTAAAAAAACAAAAATTAGTACAAAAAGAGCAAATAATCGCTGTAAGGGGTTAATTTTTTACTGTGGGACAGTGAAAGTATTATTTTGGGTAGCGATTTGCTCTTTTTGTACTATAAAGGGCTAATTTAAGTTATTTTTAATTTTTTTTTACCCCATTATGTTACTGGCCGATTAATCGATTATGAAAATAGTAATCGATTAATTTCATAATCGATTAGTTGTTTCAGCCCTACTGACAATGCATTCCTCAAAGGGCTAAATGACTGGCTGTCATCCTGACCATCTGGCTTTAACAATTTAAAGGGACACTAAAGGTTCGTGTTTTTTTTTTTTTTTTTTTTTTTTTTTTTTTTTTTTTTTTTCTTTTTTTTCTTTTTTTTAACAAACATGTCATACTGGCCTCCACTGTGCAGATCGTTTTGCACAGAGTGGCCCCAAACATCCTCTTCTGGGGTCCCTCGGCTCCTCCCTGCATTAGATAACCCCCTTGGAGAAGAGTCCATAGATGCTGAGTGTATGACTCGGCTCCGCCCCCCGTCGCCCGTGTCATTGGATTTGATTGACAGCAGCGGGAGCTAGTGGCTGCGCTGCTATCAATCTATCCAATCAACGTGGGGAAGAGGACGCGCCGAGCAGGTGAACTGGCTCAGGTGAGTAAAACGGGGAGGGGCTGGGAGGCCGGTGATTGCCAGGTGTTTTTTCACCTTAATGCATAGGATGCATTAAGGTGAAAAAACACAAACCTTTACAACCTCTTTAAGTTGCTGAACTGAAAGAAGTATGTAAATCTGAAAAGTAAGGCGTCTTTTAGCTCTGTGAATCAGACTATTGGCCAGCAACTTAAATGATGGAGGTGGGGGGTCACCTGTTCTGGACAGGTGTCCCCATTGGAAGATTCTCCCTTGGTGACACAGATGGCAATAAAAACCCAACAGACGTTCTAATACTCCACACCATCCAATACAAAAAAAAAAAAAACAACAAAAATAGGTTTGTCTAGATATTTAAGCTCACATTTGTGTAGGACCTCCTCTCCCCTCCCACAAAGGCGTGCCTGTTGTTCCTGTTTACAGGTGCGTAAGAACCGGAGGTATATAGACAGACGGTGATTTCAGCTGTGCGGACGCCTCGTGTAGACGGATCGCAGATATCGCCGCTCTTACAAATTAAGAACCTCCTCCATCTCTCCACGTTTGTGTCAGACTGAAGGGAAGGTTGGAGATCAGATTTATACTCCCTTTGCACATGCACTATATTGTCAAGTATTAGGACCCCTGCCTTTACACACTCATGAACTTTAATGGTATCCCCAGTCTTAGTCCGTAGGGTTCAATATTGAGTTGGCCCACCCTTTGCCGCTATAACGGCTTCAAATCCAAGACTGGAGGTCAGCTTTTAAAGCAGAGTTCCACCCAAAAGTGGAAGCTCTGCTTATGTCTCCTCTCCCCCCCCCATCTCCGGTGCCACCTTTCGGGGGGGAGCGGGTACCTGTTTTTGACAGGTCCCCTTACCCACTTCCGTCGGACTTCAGTGAGGTACGTCAGAAGTCCGGCCCCCTCCGCCAACGCTGGGCCAGTTAGCGCAGCGTGCATCGCAAATGCGCATTAGAGAGCCGGCTGCGAAGCCAAAATGCTTCACCGCTGGTCTCCCTTACCGGCTATGGCTGCGGCAGCACCCGAAAGCCGATGGAACAATCAGCTGAGGTGCCAACATCGCGGGATCCCAGGACAGGTAAGTGTTCTAATATTAAAAGTCAGCAGCTACAGTATGTGTAGCTGCTGGCTTTTAATTTTTTGGTGCGTGGGGGGCGGAACTCCGCTTTAATTATATTCCCTTTGCACATAGTTAAGCATAATAACAGTATTTTTTTTTTATAAAAGGTGTGTGTGTGTGTGTGTGTGTGTATGTGTGTGTGTATATATATATATATATATATATATATATATATATATATATATATATATATATATAGTTCGTTTTTGTCTATTTTCCATATATATTTATTTATTTTTAATGATTTTTCTTTTCTCAGTGGAAGTCTGGACTGCCCACACCTGAAGGGAGGAATGTGTCAGAAGGAAATGGGTGAAACCGTACCTGCTCATCGTTCAGATTTCTATGGAGTCCTCCTCGGGTAGGCGAAGACTAGGCACATTATTATTCCTGGCAAAGCACCTTGTGCACACGGGTATAACATTTCATACATCGGGTGAAACATACATGAAGCAGTTTTAATATTACTTTTGTCCTGAAGCTTGACATCTTGTGTGATTAGCTGCTGATGGAAGCAGCCATATTCAGAACACAAATTCTTGGTCAGCGAAGCTAAATCCATTCATCGTGTAACCACCCTGGACATGGCACTCAGTGCACAAGTCAGGCTGCTTTCATCGGAGTCCAGTCACACAGGTGTTTTTTGCATTGCTGAGTCCCCTGGGGGCTGTGCATGGTAGCCATTCGGGTTCTAACAGATGGCGATAAAAACCCAACAAATGTTTGTTTTCCACTTCATCCAATACGTAAAAAAAAATTTGCCTAGATGTTCTTTTAGCTCACATTAAGTGTAGGACATCCTCTCCCCTCCCACAAAGGCGTGCCTGTTATACCTGTTTACAGGTGCGTAAGAACCGGAGGCATATAGACAGACGGTGATTTCAGCTGTGCGGACGTCTCATGTAGACGGATCGCAGATATCGCCGCTCTTACAAATTAAGAACATCCAACATCTCTCCACATTGGAGGCCACGTTGGAGGCCAGATTTATACTCCCTTTGCACATAGTTTGGTATTGAACCACCTCAATACCGGGACTATTCTGGCACTTCTCTCCTTCATGTAAATATCATAATTTTTGTTCTCTAGAAAAATACTCGGAACCCCAAACATATATATATATATATATATATATATATATATATATATATATATATATATATATATATATATATATATATATATATATTTTTATTTTATTTTTAGCAGACACCCTAGGGAATAAAGTGGCGCGGCCATTGCAATTTTATCTCGCACGGTATTTGCGCAATATTTTGTCAAACGCCTTTTTTTTGGGGGGGGGGGGGGGGGGGAACGGTTTCATGAATTAAAAAAATAACAAAATAGTAAAGGCAGCCCAATTTTTTTGTATAATGTGAAAGATGATGTTACGCCGAGTAAATGGATACCTAACTTGTCACGCTTTAAAATTCCGCACGCTCATGGAATGGCGCCAAACTTCGGGACTTAAAAATCTCCATGGGCGACGATTTCATTTTTTTTTTTTTTTTACAGGTTACTAGTTTAGAGTTAGAGGAGGTCTAGTGCTAGAATTGTTGCACGCGCTCTAACGCACGCAGCGATACCTCACATGTGTGGTTTGAGCGGCATTTACATATGTGGGTGGGACTTGCGTGTGTAAACATCCCTTGTTATAGGAATCTATTGTGACAGGTCCTCTTTATGGAGAGATGCGGGGTCAATACCGCCATATCTCTCCTCCAGGCTGGAAAGCATGAGATGGGGAAAAAAAATTCACCGACCTCAAGCTGACAGCCGCGATCACGGCTTTGTTTACTTCCAGGTATCATAACGTTGCGCCCGGGCCTCCGACGGTCTGACCATCTGGAAATCTCTCTATCCTCGTTCTCCGAGCCCCCGTTGGCACATGGGAGCCCGGAGAAGCACCGGATGGCGGCGGGAGGAGGGAGACGTCCTCTCCGGTCGCCTATAAGAACGATCAAGCAGCGGAACTGCCGCTATGATCGTTGTTATGGTGCGCAGAATCGCCGGCTGAAAAGGATATTTGGATGATGCCTGTAGCTGCACCCATCATTCAGATATCCCCCCTTAAAGTCCAGGACGCCATATATGACGGCGTGCGGTATTGAGGCGGTTAAAGTGGTTGTAAAGGCGCAAGGTTTTTTACTTTCATGCATAAAGGTAATAAGCCTTCTGTGTGCAGCAGCCCCCCCAATACTTGCCTGAGCCCCCCTCTCGATCCAGTGATGTCCACAAAGAACCTTGCCTCTCTGGGGACTTGCACTCCTGATTGCCTTTTGGCACCAGCGGGCAGCCATTGGCTCCCGTTGCTGTCAATCACAGCCTGTGAGCCAATCAGGAGACGGTCCTGTATCTGAATGGACACACAGAGCCGTGGCTTGGGATCGTGCCAGCTTGGGTGCTCCCATAGCAAGCTGCTTGATGTTGGGGCACCCTGTAGGAGGGAGGAGCCAGGAGCGCCAGCATGGGACCTGAGAAGAGGAGGATCTGAGCTGCTTTGGGCAAAACCATTACACAGAGCAGGTAAAAATACCATGTATGTTATAGTCCACACTGCTACACCCTATTTAAGTGAGCCACCCAATCGTGTGTGTGTGTGTGTGTGTGTGTGTGTGTGTGTGTGTGTGTGATGTCCACCAGGTACCCGCGATCGGGCCGGTACACGGACGTGGATCTCTGTGTAAACACAGAGATCCACGTCCTGTAAGGGAGAAGAGACTGATGGTGTCCCTTGTACATAGGGACACCGATCGGTCACCTCCCCCAGTCTGTCCCCTCCCCCCACAGTAGTAATCACTCCCAGGGCACACATTTAACACCTTTCTCACCCCCTAGTGTTAACCCCTTCCCTGCCAGTCACATTTATACAGTAATCGGTGCATATTTATAGCACTGTTCGCTGTATAAATGTGGTCCTAAAATCGTGTCAAAAGCGTCTGATGTGTCCGCCATAATGTCGCAGTCACGAAAAAAATCACTGATCGACGCCATTACTAGCAAAAAAAAAACCATTTTATAAAAATGCCATAAACTACCCCCTATTTTGTAAACGCTATACCTTTTGCGCAAACCAATCAATAAGCGCCAATTGTGATTTTTTTTTTTGAAAAAAAAAACCACTTTTTTGATTTTTGCTATAATAAATATCCCAATTTTTTGGACAAAAAAAATATTTGTTTCCTCAGTTTAGGCCGATACGTATTCTTCTACCTTTTTTTTTTTTTTTTCAAAAAATAGGTAGAAGAATACGTATCGGCCTAAACTGAGGAAACAAATATTTTTTTTGTCCAAAAAATTGGGATATTTATTATAGCAAAAATCAAAAAATATTGTGTTTTTTTTTATTTTATTTTTTTTTTTATTTATTTTTTTCAAAAATGTCGCTATTTCTTTGTTTATAGCGCAAGAAATAAAAAACGCAGAGGTGATCAAATACCACCAAAAGAAAGCTCTATTTGTGGGAAAAAAAGGACGTCAATTTTGTTTGGGAGCCACGTCGCACGACCGCGCAATTGTCATTCAAAGCGTGACAGTGCTGAAATTTCGCCTGGGCAGGAAGGGGGTTTATGTGCCCAGTAAGCAAGTGGTTAAATGTGCAAGAGGTTGGAAGGGGGATTATCACGGTGCTTACAGATAATGGAATATATATAATGTAAATTGATTGTAGACATGATTAAAAACCAAACCTAACAAGTCGTTGGGTTTTATTGGACATCGTTGTGGTCAAGTAAGAAGGGTTCCAGTTGAACAGAGATTAGATATTCGTCTGATATCCTGACATGTTTCGCCTTATGGCTTCATCAGGGATTATACAAATCAACCAATGAAGACGGGAAACTATACGAGAAAATACAGATGCACTACATAAAAGAAACACTTCAAAAATATGTACAAAAATACACAATACGTGAGAAAATAATCATGGCCCATTTGCCATTGTCATATATATATATATATATATATATATATTTTTTTTTTTTCTATAGCATGTTTTTGTCCTGTATTTTTCCCTTTTTTATGTTAATTTTATTTTTATGGTTTTTCTTTTTTCAGTGGAAGTCTGGACCGCCCACACCTGAAGGGAGGAATGTGTCAGAAGAAAATGGATGAAACTGTACCTGCTCATCGTTCAGATTTCTATGGAGTCCTCCTCGGGTACCATCTTCCTGGGATGGACTAGACACGTTGTTATTCCTGGAAAAAGCACCTTGTGAACACGGGTAATGACATTTCATACAAGGGGTGAAAAGTACATGCAGCCGTTTTTTAATATTCTTTTTTTCCTGAAGCTTGACACCTGTGTGATTTAGCTCCTGATGGAAGCAGCCATATTCAGCGTACAAGTTCTTGGTCAGCGAGGCTAAACCCATTTAAAAAAAAAAGGTCATATTTGCCTGCTTTGTGCAATGATACTGTACTATGTGTAGTCCCTTATCTCCTCCTTGGCAGTCCCCTGCCAGTGCTGTCTACTTCTCCCTCAGGGTGCCTCCTCAGTAAGCCAGGTGCTAAGATGGCACCTATGCACATGCGCTCCCAAGCCAGGCAGTGTGCATCCATAGACTGGAAGATTCCCTCCTCATTTGGTGAGACAGATGGCAAAAAAATAAAAAATCCAACAGATGTTTCAGTTTTCCACTCCAGCCAATACTTAACTTTTTTTTTTTGTCTAGATATTCTTTAAGCTCACATTAAGTGTAGGACATCCTCTCCCCTCCTACAAAGGCGTGCCTGTTATACCTGTTTACAGGTGCGTAAGAACTGGAGGCATATAGAGAGACTGTGATTTCAGCTGTGCGGACGCCTTGTGTAGACGGATCGCAGATATCGCCGATCTTACAAATTAAGAACATCCAACATCTCTCCACATTTATGTACAAGAATGAAGGGAAGGCTGGAGATTTATACTCCCTTTGCACATACACTATATTGCCAAAAGTATTGGGACACATGAACATTAATGGCATCCCAGTCTTAGTCCGTAGGGTTCAATATTGAGTTGGCCCACCCTTTGCAGCTATAGCAGCTTCAACTCTTCTGGGAAGGCTGTCCACAAGGTTTAGGAGGGTGTCTCTGGGAATCTTTGACCATTCTTCTAAAAGCGCATTTGTGAGGTCAGGCGCCGATGTTGGACGAGAAGGCCTGGCTCGCAGTCTCCGCTCTAATTCAACCCAAAGGTGTTCTATCGGGTTGAGGTCAGGACTCTGTGCAGGCCAGTCAAGTTCTTCCACCCCAAACTCGCTCATCCATGTCTTTATGGACCTTGCTTTGTGCACTGGTCCAAATCATTTGGTGGAGGGGGGATTATGGTGTGGGGTTGTTTTTCAGGGGTTTGGCTTGGCCCCTTAGTTCCAGTGAAGGGAACTCTTAAGGCGTCAGCATACCAAGACATTTTAGACAATTTCATGCTCCCTACTTTGTGGGAAGAGTTTGGTGACGGCCCCTTCCTGTTCCAACATGACTGCGCATCAGTGCACAAAGCAAGGTCCATAAAAACATGGATGAGAGCGCTTGGGGTGGAGAAACTTGACTGGTCTGCACAGAGTCCTGATCTCAGACAGATAGAACATCTTTGGGATGAATTAGAGCAGAGACTGCGAGCCAGACCTTCTCGTACCACATCAGTGCCTGACCTCACAAATGCGCTTCTGGAAGAATGGTCAAACATTCCCATAGACACACTCCTAAACCTTGTGGACAGCCTTCCCAGAAGAGTTGAAGCTGTTATAGCTGCAAAGGTTGGACCACCTCAATATTGAACTTTATGGACTAGGACTGGGATGCCATTAAAGTTCATGTGTGTGTAAAGGCAGGTGTCCCAATACTTTTGAAAAAATTGTGTAGTTTGGTAATTCATGCCGACACTGCTACACCTTATCCAATAATCCGAGTCACCCAATGCTGTTTTTTTTTTTTTTTCTTTACTTTTCTCAGTGGAAGTCTGGACTGCCCACACCTGAAGGGAAGAATATGTCAGAAGGAAATGGATGAAATCGTACCTGCTCATCGTTCAGATTTCTATGGAGTCCTCCTCGGGTACCATCTTCCTGGGATGGATGTGATAAGAGGACTAGACACCACCTACTTTCTGGCAAAGCACCTTGTGAACACAGGGATGACATTTCATACAAAGGGTGAAACATACTATGTATTATTTTCTTTATCACAGAGATAATTAGAGATATCCTTGGCTGGAGAATGCTGCAGCTGCTCTTTTGCAGAAAAAGGTTTATGTGGTTCATCTAAACTTTGCATCACTTAGCATTGTAATGAAGTAGAACACATTCCCCTCCCACAAAGGCGTGCCTGTTGTTCCTGTTTACAGGTGCGTAAGAACCGGAGGCATATAGACAGACGGTGATTTCAGCTGTGCGGACGCCTCGTGTGGACGGATCGCAGATATCGCCGATCTTACAAATTAATACCATCCTCTGTGTTGTGTAATCTGATGTCTGTGTGTGGGGTTTAGGTCCTTTTCAACCAGCAGACCGATTGGTTCCGTCTGTCCGTTTTTCAGGTGGACCCAATCGGATCACTCATTGTTCTCTGAGGCGGCGGATGTCGGGGGAAGATGTGTCCGCTGACACCCGCCGGGCATCTGATCCGATAAAATCTGCTGAAAACAGACGTTTGGCAATACAGGCGCCATCCAGCAGATCGGATAGAAACGGACATGCAGGTCCGTTTCCATCCGACTGCCCCATAGAGAACAGCGGGCTGTGTCCGTGTCTGCTCTGCATGGCGGTAGCTGACACAGACCTGTCTACCTGCTCAGTAAGGGCAATTCTTTATATTTAAATTAACCTTTTAGGATTTTATACTATCTGGCGTCTTTCATTTTATGATCAATCTGATCGTGGGATGGGTGGAGCTTGGTTTGAATACCCTGCATGATCTGAGGACACACCTCCAGCTGATGACCCCTGCAAAGATTGTTACATCAAGCCTGTTTGAACCTTCATAATAAAGGGTCCAGGCGCTCTGGTAAGAGTCTATATTGCCTGTGGTGACGGTGCACGCACGAGGCGGAGGTTTTTTATTTTGGATTCCACTACTTATCACGGATTTTAGAGCTGCACGATTAATCGTTACTAAACCCTTGTGTGTTTTTTTTTTTTTTTTTACCGCTTCAGCCCCAGAAGATTTTTTTACCCCCTTCCTGACTAGAGCACTTTTTACAATTTGGCACTGCGTTGCTTTAACTGACAATTGCGCGGTCATGCGACGTTGTACCAAAAAATTTGTGTCCTCTTTTCCCGTCAAATAGAGCTTTCTTTTGGTGGTATTTGATCACCTCTGCGTTTTTTTTTTTTGTTTTGTTTTTTGCGCTATAAACAAAAGAAGCGTGACAATTTTTGAACTTTTGCTATAATAAATATCCAATTTTTTTTTTTAAACACATTTTCTTTTCCCTCAGTTTAGGCCCATATGTATTCTTATACATATTTTTATTTAAAAAAAATCGCAATAAGCGTATATTGATTTGCGTAAAAGTTATAGCCTCTAAAAAAAAAATAGGGGATAGAATTAGTGTTTTTTTTTTAACTAGTAATGGCGGCGATCTGCGATAATTTTAATTTTTTTTTATCGCAGATCACCGCCATTACTAGTAAAAAAATAAATAAAATGCCATAATTCTATCCCCTATTTTTTAGACGCGCGTATATATATATATATATATATATATATATATATATATATATATAATGAGGAAAAAAGTTATATTCGAAAAAAAATAAAAAATTGGGATATTTATTATAGCAAAAAGTAAAAGATATTGTGTATTTTGAAAAAAGAAAAAAAAAATTGTCGCTCTTTTGTTTTATAGCGCAAAAAATAAAAACCGCAGAGGTGATCAAATAACACCAAAAGAAAACTCTATTTGTGGGGGAAAAAGAGGACACAAATTTTTGTTTGGGTACGGCATCGCACGACTGCGCAATTGTCAGTTAAAGTGACGCAGTGCCAAATTGAAAAAAGTGCTCTGGAAGGGGGCAAAAATCTTTCGGGGCTGAAGTGGTAAAAAAAAGAGGGTTTAGTAAACCTTTAACGATTAATCGTGCAGCTCTAAAATCCGTGATAAGTAGTGGAATCCAAAAAAAATAAAAAAAATTGTCGGGACTGCGACTTTATGGCGGAGACATCGGAATCTTTTGACACATATTTGGGACCATGGACAATTTTAAAGCGATCAGAGCTATAAAAATGCACCGATTTACTGTAAAAATGTCACTGGCAGTGAAGGGGTTAACACTAGGGGGCGATCAAGGGGTTCATTGTGTTCCCTCATGTGTGTTCTAACTGTGGGGGGGGGGGGGGACTTACTAGGAAATGACAGATCGCTGTTCATACTTTAGTATGAACATACGATCGGTCATTTCTCCCCTGAAAGAACAGGTAGCTGCCACCTGTACTGAGGACATCAAGTGTGTGGTAAAGTGACCGGAGCAAGTGGAGTGGGTGAGTTTGAGACGGAGGAAAAATCGGCATCAAATATCGGCCAGAGAAAAAAAACATATTGGTCGACCTCCTAGCCCAGTGATGGAGAACCTTGGCACCCCAGATGTTTTAGAGCTACATTTCCCATGATGCTCCTGCACTCTTCAGTGTAGCTGAGCATCATGGGAAATGTAGTTCCAAAACATCTGGGGTGCCAAGCTTCACCATCACTGTCCTAGCCCAAACACCAGGTGACACCAAAAAAATTGCATAGATCGCCATTTTATTCGCTAGGGTCTCTGCTGGGGAAAAAAAAAAAAAAGCTTGGAGGTTCTAGCAAAAACTGTTTACAAGTTTAAAAAAAAAAATAAGGGCCGGAAAAGGCCTGGCCTTCAAGTGGTTATTTTTTAATATAATATATATATATTTTTCTTTTGTAGGTTGGCGGAAGTGATGGACTTTGAAGAACAATAAGTAAAAGGTTAATTTTGATGTTCAGAATAAAGTTGATTTTTAAAGTTGTGGATGGTGGCCTCTGTTTTTATTTGAGAACCTTTTTTTTTTATTTACCTCACATAAGTCTAAGTTGCTTTCACTCAGAACTGGAGCCAGATCATTCACAAGGGCCCCCCCCCCCCGTACACCATGGGGAGCACGGCTGATCAGAACTGTCCAACTACCTGTCACAGCATGAAGGGGATGTAGTTGTAGACAGTTGGGGGGGGGGGGGTTGATTTAATAAAGTGGAGAGGGAAAAATCTGGTGCAGCTCTGCATAGAAACCAATCGGCTTCCAGGTTTTATTGTCACGTGTTGTGAACTTGGAACCAAGGGTGCTGCACAGCTCGTCTAGGGATTCAGTAACATGCACAAATCCAGATTATTGTAGCAGTCGGTATCTTTATTGAAGCGCTGAAATGACATCATAGTTATGAGAGGATCAATAAAAGGTGATTTTGTTTTGTTCTAAATTAAGTGCTGAATTTAGCACAAAACGCATCACCTTTTAATGTTTACTGTCATACCTATTATGTCATTTTAATTCTTCAATAAAGATACCAAGGAGTGCAGCAATATTCTGGATTTGTGCATGTTTGAGTCCTTCTGCCTTGCTTACCTCACTAGTCTGCCAGTTATCCAACTTATGTTGAATCCCAATGTTGACAAGGTAAAAGCCCTTTAAAAGGAATTTTCTAAGTTTTGTCCAGGTGGTACTTTACTCTGGCTAGAAATGCCCCCCTACCTGCCCTGTCCACATGCTTTAGGTGATGCTTAGACCTAGGAGACAAGAAGCGTATATGGTGGACATGCCCTAAGGTCAAACGACTGCGCAATTGTCAAAGTGTGACAGCGCTGAAAATTGTCCTGGGCAGGAAGGGGCAAAAGTTGCCTGGTATTGAAGTGGTTAAGGGCCGGACAAAGGCAAGCAAAGGGCTGCATCCGGCCCACAGTGTGAAGACCACTGTTCTAGACTAAGGGTGGGCTCAGGCGTGTTCTCAACTCCATGTGCCCGCACCCGCCAGAAAGCTGACACTGCGCATCGCTAATCACAGGCAGTGAGACATTTCAAAAATCTGTGCAGCCACGGATCGGGAAATGTCTCGCTGCCTGTGTTAGCACTGTGCAGTGTCAACTTCCTGGTGGGCTCGGGCACATGGAGTTGAGAACACGCCTGAGCCCATCCTTAGTCTAGAACAGTGGTCTTCACACTGTGGGCCGGATGCGGCCCTTTGCTTGCCTTTGTCCGGCCCTTAACAGCTTCAATACCGGGCACTTTCGCCCCTTCCTGCCCAGGACAATTTTCAGCGCTGTCACACTTTGAATGCAACGCTGTACCCAAATGAAATTTTTATCATTTTCTTCCCACAAATGGAGGTTTCTTTTGGTGGTATTTGATCATCTCTGGGGTTTTTATTTTTTGCTAAACAAACTAAAAAAAAGACCAAAAGTTTTTCTTTTTAGTTTTTCATAAAATGTTGTTGTCCCCCTTCACTGATGGGCACTGACAGGCAGTACTGATTAGTTACTGACAGGTGTTACTGCTAGGCACTGATTGGCACTTTATTGGGCACTGGTAGGGGGTTATGATGGGGCACCGATGGGCAGCTTATAGGTACTTCTGATGGGGCTGTGATAAGAGACCCCCCACGCTGATCGGCTCTCCCTGTCAACGCAAACCGTAGACTGCCGTTTCCGGCACTTCCTGGTTCACGCAATGATCAGCTGTAATTGGTCACAGCTGATCATGTGGTAAGTCTCTGACAGGGGCTCCTTATCACGATCGGAGATGCGGCATGACGGCCTGACACGCCGCACTGCGCGCTCCCACGTTATCCTTCTGGACGTCATATGACGTCCAGTCAGGATAGCAGAACCGCTTCCTGGCCGTCTTTGTGCATACGGCGGGTGGGAAGTGGTTAAGCACTATTTCTGCAACCAACAATGGGGCACTATTTCTCCCACTAATACCAAAGATGTGACATTGTTTGCTTCCACTGATACCAGAACATTTTCTACTCCCCCTGGCCACACTCTGGCCTCCCAATGTCTGAAGGACAGTAAACTTGGCCCTTGGTTTGGAAAGTTTAGAGACCCCTGGTCTAGAAGACGGTCAATTTGGTGTTGCACATAAATGTACAAAAAGACCCTTTTTGGAGGTGCTCCTGCACAAACTGATAAATGGCACGACCAAGTAAAGGCACACTCTTGTGACCCATATATACTCAGCCATGAAACGGACTATTGCAAAAGCGTGGAAGACGCCGATTCTCAACTTTTGACAAAGTAAAAGTCTGTTGCGTGGGACCCTGGTGAATGAGAAACTGACGTCGATACTAACTGACACATGATAAATTCTTATGTACCCGGCAGCCCTGGCTAGATTACTTCCCATCAACACAACCGCCTACGTGCTTCCTGGAACTTTAAACCCCCCCCCCCTTGTGCCCCCAAGGGTAAAACAAATCTTAATGCCTAAACCCAATTTTGCAACCTTGACATGTTTTAGTAAAACCGTACATATCGCAACTACTTTGTGCATCCAGGTGGAATTATTCTGCGTATTTTTTAGGACAAATTGGGCTTTCATTTGGTGGTAAATTGTAATGGATATCTCCTGATTTTATTTATTTTTTTAATCAACGAAAAACTGGCTCAAAATAGTAAAAACTTTTTTTTTATTTAGCTGTATATATCTTGGTACAACCATCACCAAAGAACAACCCAAAACAAATTCTGCTCCTGGCGATCGCAGCGATACCACATATGTTTGTTAGTTGTTTGTTCCCGTAGTACAGCTCAGAAACAATAGTGCGTATTTTGTTTTTTGTTTTTATATCCTACTTAACCAGGGTGTAATGCTGTCGTTAGACGTCGGCTCTTTGAAGTGGAATATTGTTGTTATGGTGGCAGCAGCTAGCTGCCATAACCCCCAGTATCCACTTCTTCAGCGGGACGTCTGCTTTAAGATAAAAGTGGTCTCTGCGGCGGATTTGCCGCGAGGTCACCTTTTTCGGTAGCAGGAGAGGGGCCCGCTGCTCTCCGGTGCCCTCTGCCGCTAACCGGAGGGGGATCGGATCCTGTCCCCTGCTTGGCATGGAGCCGAGTGAGGGGAAGATGGCCCCTCGCTCAGGGGTACATATAGCAAAGAGTACAGGCCTCAGGATTGCATATCAGAAAGCGTGCAGGAGTCGGGGGGGATATTCAAGAATGTGCAGGGGTCATGAGTACATATCACAGTGAAACAAAGCCAGCGCTAAACGCCCAAAACCACTGTACAGACGCTTGCAAATAAAGATAGCATAGTAAACCTTAAATGATGTAATAAAATAGTGCTGCATTTTACTTTTTATTATATTACAGTGAGTGCAGAGGTAAGGAGTTCATATCACAGAGAGTGCAGGGGCCAGAGGTTCATATTGTAGATAGTGCAGGGGCCAAGAGAGCATATTGCAGAGTTCAGTGGTCAGTAGTGCATATCGCGGAGAGTGCAAGACTTAGGGGTTCATAAAACAGAAAGCACATGGTTCAGGAGAGCAAATTGCAGAGAGTTAAGATGTTTGGGGTTCATATTGCAGAGCGTTCAGTGCTCAGGAGAGCATATCACAGAGAGAGCAAGCCTCATGAGCGCATGATGCAAAGAGTGCATGGGACAGAGGAGCATATTGCACTGGACAGAGTGCAGGGGTCAGGTGCGTGTAATGCAGAGAGTGCAGGGGTCAGGAGCGTGTAATGCAGAGAGTGCAGGGGTCAGGAGCGTGTAATGCAAAGAGTGCAGGGGTCAGGAGCGTGTAATGCAAAGAGTGCAGGGGTCAGGAGCGTGTAATGCAAAGATTGCAGGGGTCAGGAGCGTGTAATGCAGAGAGTGCAGGGGTCAGGAGCGTGTAATGCAGAGAGTGCAGGAGCGTGTAATGCAGAGAGTGCAGGGGTCAGGAGCGTGTAATGCAGAGAGTGCAGGGATCAGGAGCGTGTAATGCAGAGAGTGCAGGGGTCAGGAGCGTGTAATGAAGAGAGTGCAGGGGTCAGGAGCGTGTAATGAAGAGAGTGCAGGGGTCAGGAGCGTGTAATGAAGATAGTGCAGGGATCAGGAGCGTGTAATGCAAAGAGTGCAAGGGTCAGGAGCGTGTAATGCAGAGTGCAAGGATCAGGAGCGTGTAATGCAGAGTGCGCAGGGGTCAGGAGCGTGTAATGCAGAGTGCGCAGGGATCAGGAGCGTGTAATGCAGAGTGCAGGGGTCAGGAGCGTGTAATGCAGGGATCAAGAGAGCATATTGAAAAGTGTGCAGGGGTCACAAGTGCATATCATAGAGTTCAGGGGTTAGGAGTGCACAATGCAAAGAGTGCAGGGGTTGATATTGCAGAGAGTGCAGGGGTTAAGAGTGAGTAATGCAGAGAGTTCAGGGGGTGCTGACTCTCTGGGGGTGCTATGTCCCCAGCTCTGTGTAACACAAAAAAAAAATGCATACACCCCCCCCCCTTCTCAAGTATGTGTAGCGGCCCCCTCTCTCTCTCTCTCCTCTGGCTCTTGCTCTTGTCTAGGGGTACCTCTGAGGAGAGAGTGCGAGGTCACCACGCCAAGTTCCCACTGCAGGTGTGTGTGTGTAGTGGGAGACAATTCTCTTTTACCTTCGGGTCGGTGTTCTGCATCTGGAGCCTCCTCCTGGTTTCTTGAACAGTGTCTGCCAGTAAATGAGCCCCACACCACTAAAGTCCAACACTCCTTTGTGTTCACTTTTCCATGAGAAGAATAATCAGTTGGACTCCCTCAATGAACAGAACAGACAGGTGGTGTGGATGCGATTAGGCCCAGGCACAATGAACTCTTCTACTTCCTTCCCAGAAGTAGGTTTCTTCTCCCAATCGAGGAAGACATCCCTCCCGGCGGTCTCCGGAGGCTCACCCGTCACTGGCAATTTGCTGCACCAGGTCTTCAGGTAAGTACCCCCTCCGGTCCCTTACGCCACTGGATTCGGGTACCCCCTTTCGGGGTCCCCTAGGAAGTTCCTCCCTCGCGGAACCTTAATCCGGGACCCTCAGTCCCGGACCGCCATCCAAGTACCTCACCCCAGGCTAAAGGTGCCTGGGATGGAACACGACCTCTGAACGTCCTCCAGGCCTAGGCCGCCTAGAGGACCGACACGAACCACCGCCCTCAGGCTGAAGGTGCCCGGGACTCGACTCCCGCCACCAAAAATGGCCGCCCCCTTTATGCCCTCTTCCAGCAAGCACGGCGGGTTCCCCGCCCCACCATACAACCGCTGAGAGAGACCAAAAAGAGGTACGACACTGCAATGATGGCTCAACCCCGGGCCCAAAGTGACCATACACCACAGTTTCCCCACCAGATTCAAACAGAAAAGCACATACCCGCTACATATGCTTCTGGTAAATGTGGTGGATACACTGGAACGCCTCCCAACTTTTTGAGAGGGGAATGAGGGACACCAATAACAAAAGTATGTAGGTATAGGACACCCCCTGCCACGCCCCCTTAAAGGAGAATTATAAAGGGGGGATATATATATATATATATATATATATATATATATATCCCACAAGAGTTTTTTTGTTTTTTTTTTACCACGAGTATTCCTTTATATTGGTTTTTGAAATTTACAAATGCAGCAATTCAGAAATCAGATGAAAGGTTTAGCACCGGGAAACACTTTTTGAAAGATAAAAAGTGCAATTTATATACAACTATATAGATCAGGCCAAAATGAGGAGGAAAGAGGGACTTTGCTCCAAATCAGGGACAGTGGGAGTAGGCAGTGCAGTGGCGGTGCTCCATAGGTCCTGGCAGGCATAGGGGTCAGAGAAGAAGTTCAAAGGAGAAACATAATAAAAATAAAAACAACAGCAAAAGAATGCAAATTCTGCTATCAGCACCTCATTTAGCAAAACAAAACAAATAATAGCTTTAATGGTCTTTTTTTTTTTTTAAATATATATATATCCTCCCCCAGTTGGCTCTCAGCTATTCAAAATCTAAAAGGAAACAAAAAAAAAAAAAATTGGCTTTTGCCCTTAACAAAGATGGCGGTGCCCGTCTGCCGGCATCGGCTATCAGCTCGGCAGTTGACGCTGCGGACTGCGTGATGAGGTCACGGATCTCCCGCGAACGGCAGAGTTTGAAAAGGGAGAGTCGGTACCGGGAGGTAATATCGGTCAGAGGGGGATGGGCTCGTTGCTAGTGGTAACAGCGCTGTCTGGTGGGGGAGTCAGTTATGAATGGAGGGGTAACACTGTGACCAGGGACCCCCCATGAGCCTTATGGACGTCACGGGGGGGGGTCCTGCAGTCGCTGATCCCATAGGCTGTATGGCCCCCCCTTCGTGACTGAGGCCTGACAGCACACAGAGGGGTATTAATAAGGGGGAGGGGGGGAATCTGACCACTGATTTGAGCAGCCCCCGCTGTGCTCTATGGGGGGGCTCTGTATACACCTGACTGCACCCCCTCCCCCCCATCCCATTCCGTTTGTTCCTAGCGGGTTGGGGGCGAACAGACAGATGTTGTTTTACACCCGCTGGTTCATCGGGGGGAGTAGGTTGACCACATTTCCAAACTGCCATTCAGGGACAATTTTGCCAAGAACCGGGGGCTGGAGGGGTCCCTCAGTATGGACCCCCCTCTACTAGCTATAGACCACCCCTCCCTCAGTACGGACCCCCCTCTACTAGCTATAGACCCCCCTCCCTCAGTACGGACCCCCCTCTACTAGCTATAGACCCCCCTCCCTCAGTACGGACCCCCCTCTACTAGCTATAGACCACCCCTCCCTCAGTACGGACCCCCCTCCACTAGCTATAGACCCCCCTCTACTAGCTATAGACCACCCCTCCCTCAGTACGGACCCCCCTCTACTAGCTATAGACCCCCCTCCCTCAGTACGGACCCCCCTCTACTAGCTATAGACCCCCCTCCCTCAGTACGGACCCCCCTCTACTAGCTATAGACCACCCCTCCCTCAGTACGGACCCCCCTCCACTAGCTATAGACCCCCCTCCCTCAGTACGGACCCCCCTCTACTAGCTATAGACCCCCCCCTCAGTACGGACCCCCCTCTACTAGCTATAGACCCCCCTCCCTCAGTACGGACTCCCCTCTACTAACTATAGACCCCCCTCCCTCAGTACGGACCCCCCTCTACTAACTATAGACCTCCCTCCCTCAGTACGGACCCCCCTCTACTAGCTATAGACCCCCCTCCCTCAGTACGGACCCCCCTCTACTAGCTATAGACCCCCCTCCCTCAGTACGGACCCCCCTCTACTAGCCATAGACCCCCCTCCCTCAGTACGGACCCCCCTCTACCAGCTATAGACCCCCCTCCCTCAGTACGGACTCCCCTCTACTAACTATAGACCCCCCTCCATCAGTACGGACCCCCTCTACTAACTATAGACCCCCTTCCCTCAGTACGGACCCCCCTCTACTAACTATAGACCCCCCTCCCTCAGTACGGACCCCCCTCTACTAACTATAGACCCCCCTCTACTAGCTATAGATCCCGATCCCTCAATACAGACCCCCTCTGCTAACTATAGACCCCCCTCTACTAGCTACAGACCCCCCTCCCTCAGTACGGACCCCCCCTCTACTAACTATAGACCCCCCTCTACTAACTATAGACCCCCCCTCTACTAACTATAGACCCCCCTCTACTAACTATAGACCCCCCCCTCCCTCAGTCCGGCCCCCTCTCCACTAAGTATAGACCCCCCTCCCTCAGTACGTACCCCCCTCTACTAACTATAGACCCCCCTCCCTCAGTACGGACCCCCCTCTACTAACTATAGACCCCCTCCCTCAATACGGACCCCCCTCTACTAACTATAGACCCCCTCCCTCAGTACGGACTCCCCTTTACTAACTATAGAACCCCCCCTCCCTCAGTCCGGCCCCCTCTCCACTAAGTATAGACCCCCCTCCCTCAGTACGGACCCCCCTCTACTAGCTATAGACCCCCCTCCCTCCATACGGACTGGGGGTGACCATGTTCCCTCATTACAAGGCGGGTTCAGCTTCCTCCTCCGGTGCTGTCTTTGCTCTGTATTGCTCCCCTCGGTGGGGTCGGCCGGCCTTCACTCTCACACACCTCGTTGTCTCTCCTCTCCAGGTTCATCATGACTGGCAAGATGGACGACGAGCAGGCGGTGCTGTCCTGTATGCAGGAATTCCGGAGCCACTTCATCAGTCAGAGCAGCGAGGAGAATTTCATCCAGGAGGAGAGGGATGCGTACAAGGAGTCTCTGAAGGATCTCACAGGTGACCCGACTCTACCCTCCGCCCACCCCGTCCTCCCCTATGGTGACCTTTTCATCTGAGTGGATTAAAGAAAGAAATGTAGATTGTGAATGGATCGCTCTTCTAACCGGCAAGATGTCGGCTATGGCCCCGGTGCTGGTGGATTCTTTAATGAGCTGTACACACCCAGGATCAGCATAGGAAGCTTATTATATGAACGGCTCTGATCAATCATTGGATCTCCTCTATTCCTCGTCTGTCACACATCTCCTGTGTATAAAAATAAATAATACGCAAGACCAAACAAATGAATCCAAACTCTTAATGACACTGTTCATTCAAAGCAATATACAGGAGGCAACACCAAAATTAATTAGAGCAGGGGCCTCCAAACTGTGGCCCCTAGGCCGTATCTGGCCTGCCACAGGATTTGCATAGATTGAGGATTCAGGTCAGCAGAGGCTGCCTATGGTCTCCGCTTCCACTGTCCAACCTCGTCCCCTGCAGTCTCCAGCAGAGGTTTCCCCTGCTGCGTTGCCATTGTCCCTGATGGGGACTCTGAGGTGAGCGAGACCCAAATGTGGGGGGACTGTGTTGTCATTCCTAATGGAAACCCTGATATAAGGGGGGAATCTGATGTGAGGAGGACCCAGATGTGTGGGCAAACTGCGTTTTGTTCCCATCCTTGATGGGGACTCTGATGCAAGGGAGGCTCTAATTGGGACCCTGATGTTAGGGGGACTCTGATGGAAACCCTGATGTGTGGGGGGGGGAACTACGTTGTCAACATTCCTGATAGGGACCCTGATGTAAGGGGGACTCTGATGGAAACCCTGATGGGGGGGTCCCAGATGTGGGGGGGGGGGAACTACGTTGTCAACATTCCTGATAGGGAACCTGATGTAGGGGGGACTGATGGAAACCCTGATGGGGGGGGGGGGGGGATCTGATGGGGACCTGATGTGAGGGTGTCCCAGATGTGTGTGCCGGGGGGGTGAACTGTACTGTCATCCCTGATGTAAGGGAGGCTCTGATGGAAGCCCAGATGTAGGGGGGGGCTCTCGAGGCGAGGGGGACCTAGTTGTGGGGCGAACTATGTTGTCACCATTCCTGATGGGAATCCTGATATAAGGGGGGGGGGGGGCTCTGATGGAAAGCCTTGATGTAAGGGGGGACCCATTAATTTATAATGGATCCCCCATCTCACTCTGGGCATACAGACTAGGGGTTGACCAATATTATTTTTATAGGGCCGATGACAATTTTCTTGGCCACTTTTCAGGTCGATGGCCAATACTAGGTGCCAATATTCCAAACATCAACGCCATGTATCACCCGCCACCCAGATGCAGCTTGTCACTTGCCACCCAGATGCAGCTTGTCACTTGCCACCCAGATGCAGCTTGTCACTTGCCACCCAGATGCAGCTTGTCACTACTTGCACTACTGCTGGCAGCCTCTCCCTAAACTTCCACATGTGGGCGGTGAGAGATGATGTAACTATCTCTCTGCTCGCCCGCGGCTGCAGCTCTGTCAAAAGCAGCCTTCGTTGTCCTGCTTTAATGGCGGAACAGCGGTAATGCGAGGCGGGCAGTGAGAGATGATGTCATCTCTCTGCTGCCTGCCGCACCGCTCGCAGAGTGGCAGAGACTGCAGCGTGCACCGCACGGGGACAGGGAGAGGAGGTCTGACCAATATCGGTAAGTTTCTGACCGATACTGATTATTTGAAAAATGGTAATATCGGCCGCTCCGATAATAGGTCAACCCCTAATACAAACCCTATTAAAGAGGGGCTGGGTGGGAAGGGGTTATCACAAGTACATAGTAACATGGACACATTATAAATATGAAGAGTTTGTTTATTTTTTGTGTCTTCTCTTTGCAGAGGTTTGGGCTAGAAAATGCAGAGAAGGAGAGATCATGATTACGAAGTCTCTGGAATTCAGAAAAGGTGAGGCAGTGGACTTTGTAATTTTTCCTGCTAGAAGTCCGACAGAATTATGGTTATTTCAGGTTCCACAAACTTAATTTTTGTCTGCTCATTTTTGGGCAGGTATAAACCTTCCTCCCAACCTCCTCTAACCCTTCCCGCATGTTGTTTTTTTTTTTCCCCCCTAACCTTGCGAAGCAAGCTATACTCATCTATGAACATTGCTCAGGGCACCTCACCCGACCCTTTTCTGGGTGATCCAGCCCCTGCAGTTGTGCCCACACTGGACAGTCCCGCATAGTCCCCTTGCATTGACACCACTGCTGCAGACTCCTTTTCTGGATCTCGAGGACATTTATGACAGTCAATGATGGAAGTGATGTGGGCATCTAAAGAAGGACCCTGGATCCAGTAAACAGAAGAGGAGAGAAGACTGAACTGGACCATCACGTGAAATTCGGTGCATAAAAAGGACATTTAGGGGGACATTTACTAAAACTGGAGCGTGCAAAATCTGGTGCAGCTTCAATCAGCTTCCAGGTTTTATTGGCAAAGCTTAACTAAACAAACTGAAGTTAGAAGCTGATTGGATACAATGCACAGCTGCACCAGATTCTGAATGCTCCAGTTTTAGTAAATTTCACCCTTAGTGATCAGGTAGGAGGGGGTAGGCGGATCCCTGAGAACTGGTTTAAAGTGGAACAAAAGTCCCAAGACATGCACTGTAATAAAATGCTCCTACATGGCTGTTTGCCGTCTCCTTACAGTGCTGGGCAAATCTCAGAGTGATGGCATGCACAGGAGTGACCTCATCACCCTGCCAGCCAATGAGGAGGCCCAAAGACCAGCACTCAGAAGGTGCCAGCACAGGACCATTGGACAGGTAAGTCGGGAGACTTCATTTGTGCTTTAAAGTGGAGCTCCACCCAGAAGGGGAAGCTCCGCTTGTTCACACTTTTTTTTGGGGGGGGGGGGCTACATGGTTTTAGCAGGAACCTGCTTCAACTTCCAGCCTCAGTTTGCCCCAGCAAACTGAGCCGGAAGTTCGCTGCACACCCCTCTTGCCCCGCAGCCTTCTGCGACACATCACAGGTCCCAGAAGACTATGGGACCATTCACAAGGCACAGCGCTGCCCACCCATGCACCGTAGGAAACCTGCAAGGCTTCACTTCCTGTTTCACTTGCTTCTGATGCCGGCGCCTGCACCCAAAGCCGATTTGAAAAATCGGTTTGGGTGAGGACATCACTGGATCTTTGGACGGGTAAGTGTCCTTATATTAAGTCAGCCGCTTCAGTATTTGTAGCGGCTGACTTTTTAAAAATTGGGGGAGCCTGGAGCTCCACTTGTAAGCCTAAATATTTCTTTTTAAAGGGGGTTGTAAACCCTCCACAAAAAAACAAACACGTGATACTTACCGCCACTGTGCAGTTCGTTTTGCACAGAGTGGTCGATCCTCCTCTTCTGGGGTCCCTCAGTGGCGCTGGTGGCTCCTCCCCGCATCGAGTGTCCACGTTGGTGAAGCACTCTCCTTGGTGGACACCCGTGCGGGCGCGCTCCCAAGTCCCACAACTGTGTCCATTCACACAGAATGCAGGACTCGGCCCCGCGTCATTGGATATGATTGACAGCAGCGAGAGCCAATGGTTGCCCTGCTATCAATCTATTCAATCAGGACACGGGACACCAGCTAGTGCTGCTGTGCTCGTTCCCGGCCGGAGTAAGATCGGCGTTGGGTAAGTAAAACGGGGGCTCGTGGGGGCTGCAGCACCACAGGTTTTTCACCATAGAATGTATTGAGGTGAAAAACCATGAGACTTTACAACCCCTTTAATGCATATGCATTAAGATTAAAAAAATGCCCGAAATGTCTATGGACACACAGCCTGGCTTAAGAGCATGCCTGCAATGGGTACCTGCTTGTCTCACAGCTTGCTGAAGAGGCACTTGTAAAAAGAAGGGGTGGAGAGTGATGGTGAGGGACTCCAGAAAGGTACTGCTCATTGCAAAACCATTGCACAGAGGAGGCATTTAAAATAATAGGAAAAAAAAATAATGGCTTTATTATCACTTTGAGGCTACATGCCCACGGACGTTTTAAAGAAAGGGCTGTAAAGCTAGTACAGACGCCAGGAAAAAAGTGGCGTTTTTAACGCCACTTTTTCCGGGTTTTACATTGAATTCAATGCACGTTTGGTTGTGCTGGCTTTCAGCCTCGTTTTTCTTTCTCTATTCAAAATCAATGGTTCCCTATGGGTGCTCATTGATTTGAATAGAGGTCGCACCAGAAGTCGGATCAAGATGATCCGACTTGTGTGCTGAGAATCTTGAAGGGGAACCCCGCGAAAATTAATTTATTTTTTATTTGTTTGCGTTGGGTCCCCCCCAGGACAATACCAGACCCTTCGGTCTGGTATGGATCTTAAGGGGAACCCCCACACCAAAAAAAAAAATGGTGTGGGGGTTCCCCCAAAATCCATACCAGACCCTTATCCGAGCACGCAGCCCGGCAGGTAAGAAAAGGGGGCGAGCGCCCCCCCCCCCTCCTATACCATACCAAGCCACATGCTCTTAACATGAGGGGGTTGGTTGGACAAGGGCTTCTTCCCGACAACCCTGGTTGTCGGGGTCTGCGGGCGGGGGGGCTTATCGGAATCTGGGAGCCCCCTTTAATAAGGGGGCCACCAGATCCTGGCCCCCCACCCTATGTGAATGAGTATTCACCTGGGGGGAAAAAAGTTTCAATAAAAAAAACGCACTACATAGGTTTTTAAAGTAATTTATTAGGCAGCTCCGGGGGTCTCTTCCGACCTCTTCTCCCGCTCTTTGGTTCTTCTCCCGGTGTCTTCTGCTGGGCTCCTCCGCTATCTTCTGCTCTTTTGCTAGCAGGTGCCCGGTTTTCTCCGTCGTCTTCATCCCTCTGGTCTTCTTCCGATGTTGACACAACGCTCTCTCCCGCGTTAATGCCGTGTGTGTGGTGCGCAATGACCTATATAGGCATGGGGCGGAGTCACCGGGTGATGTCACCCGGTGACCCCGCCCCTTATGATGTCACAGTCCTGGGGCATGGTGGAATGGTGACGTCATAAGGGGAGGGGTGACCTTATTAAAGGGGGCTCCCAGATTTCGATAAGCCCCCGCCCGCAGACAACCAATGGCCAGGGTTGTCAGGAAGAGGCCCTTGTCCTCATCAACATGGGGACAAGGTGCTTTGGGGTGGGGGGGTGCAGCGCTCGCTCGCCCCCCTTTCCTTACCTGCTGGGCTGCGTGCTCGGATAAGGGTCTGATATGGATCTTGGGGGAACCCCCACGCCATTTTTTTTGGTGTGGGGGGTTCCCCTTAAGATCCATACCAGACCGAAGGGTCTGGTATTGTTCTGGAGGGGAACCTCACGCAAAAAAGTTTAATTTTCGCGGGGTTCCCCTTCAAGATTCTCAGCACACAAGTCAGATCATCTTGATCCGACTGCTGATGCAACCTCTATTCAAATCAATGGGCTCCCATAGGGAACCATCGATTTTAAATAGAGAAAGAAACGCCGGATGAAGCTCAACACAGGTTTAAGCCTCATTAAATCGCATTTAACACCTTTTGCCGGCGTCTGACGTCTTTACAGCTCTAACGCTGGAGCTTCAGAGCGCACGGGTTTTTTTTTTTTTTTTTGCAGCTTAAAAACGGCTATGCCATTTACAGCTCAAAAACATCATGGTGGGCATGAGGCCATAGGCTAACATGGAGAGACGTTTTTAAGCTGCAAAAAACGCTCATAAAAGTGGCTGTAAAAACGTCCGTGTGCATGAGGCCTAATCATGGAAAATTATGCTGGAATCCTGTTGAGATGAAATGTATTTGTCCTCCTTTTCCTGTACATAGATGTGGATTTGCAGAACAAACGCATCGAGGAAAAGCAGGAGGACATCCTACAGGAAGCCGCCAAGCTAAAAGATAACAGGAAGCAGTGTGAGGAGCTGACGGAGCGCATCCAGAAGTTACAGGAAGAGTTAAATAAGAAAAAGGAGTGTAAGTTCTATGCCGGGGCTCAGTGTGTGCTCAGGTTTGAGTCCCAATACCAGACATCAACCATTACTTTTTAAAGGATAACTCCACCATTTAGATCATGTTACACCCATATTTAGAGTGCAGCATGATGTAAATGGGATTGCAGATGGACTTTCACAATGGAACATGAGTACGATGATTATCACACTCGTAGTCCACTGACACACTTCTCTAACGAAGGCCTCGTTCACATGGAAGTACCTATGTTTATATCCGTGCAAAGGCCCATCTTTGCCGGCACAGTATGCACAGGTGTTTCATGCATTCGCAGTTCCATTCATGTCTGTTGGGACACAGCGGCTGTACGGACACAGCATCTGCTCCCAATTTGGCAGCCATGCAGGTGTATGTCCCTAAACACACGCTGTCGGCTGCCAAATTTGGGACCAGCCGCTGTGTTCATGCAGATGCTCTGCCCCAAAAGACATGAATGGGACTGCCTGCAGATGGATGCATGGAACACTTGTGCATGTCGTGTGGGTAAAGACGGCCCTTCGCAGGGGTGTAAGTATAGGTACACCCATGTGAATGAATCCTAAGTCTGTAATGAAACAAAAAAGGCTGCTCCCGGTGAGTGAGTGAGTCTCTAGTTCAGTGGTCTCCAAACTGTGGCCCTTTGCTTGCCTTTATCCAGCCCTTAAGGCACTGACGGCAACAATGGGGCCTGTCTCCTGCCACTGACGGCAACAACGGGGCACTATTCCTTCCACCCACACCAATGATGGGGCATATTTTCCACTGACAACAAAA